>CANTUT010000706.1:255000-340000 GCA_947687605.1 Reutealis trisperma | reverse complement strand
ATGGGTTCCCTTCAAACCACCTTAATCCTTCATGTAATGACTCATAGAACCTTCTTTTAGGATTGTATGTACCATAATACTAGAACTTGGTATGTCATTATCATGAAACTTTTTCTATTCATGCATACATGCACGCATTTATAAACCTTACAAATTTGGAGAGTTTTAATCTCACTCAAACACTGCTAGTCCCAATCGTAAACCCATGTCAACTTATGGTCCCAATCAAAAGCTGATATATTCCATGATCTTTGTTCCATACCTAAGTTAGAAACTGACGCAACTTTATCTCTCTATCCAAAGGTTGACAAGATGTCTATTGTCGGAGATGAGACCACTACCACCAAAGCTGATGAGATCTTTAATGAGCTTTTTGCCAAGCTCTCTGAGCACCAGGAAACCATAATGAAGAGGCAAGAGGCCCTTTTCTAAGACATGCTCAAGGCCTAAAGGAGCGCTATCATGAAGGATGTCTATGCCATGTTAGAACAGACCTCCCTGGCTCAAAACCCCACTGACCCGAAATCATTCAAATCTGACCCAAAATCTACTCTTTATCCTGTTTATGAATCCACATCCAGAGACAAAGAACCTGCAAACACTGACATTATCCCATCACTACCTATTCCATCACTCGAGTTCCTCAAAAATAACTTACTAACAAATCTCACCTCTGCTTTCACTTCCCAACCCGCGGATCCTTTCCAAGGGAAGGAAGTTAATCCTGAAATAAAGACCTGTATGGAAAAGATGGAACGCATGGAAAAGATGCTATTAGGTATGAAAAAGAAAGAGGATTTGGTTGATACAGAATCCTTAAGCTTGTTTCCTAATGCAAGGGTTCCTCCTAAATTCAGGATGCCTGAGTTTGACAAGTTTGACAGGATTACCTGCCCCAAGACCTACCTCAAAGTATATGTGGGGGCTATGCATCCATTGGGTGTGGATAATCAACTACTAGCCCAATTATTTCAATAGTCACTAATCGGTACAACTGTGAAATGGTTTGTAGACTTGGATGTCGCCAAAAAACATACCTAGGATGACGTCTACAATATCTTTGTCCAACAGTACCATTACAACATCGAGGTCGATGTGACAAGAAGAGACCTCAAGACCACCAAGCAGTATGCAAAGGAATCCTTCTCTTCGTTCCTTACGAGGTGGAGGAAGAAGGCTTCTCAAATGGTAAATCAGCCTCCTAAAAATGAACAAATTGACATTATTGTCAAGAATCTTCTGCCAGTTTACCAAGAAAGGCTAGAGAATCAATACTTGCCTTCCTTCAAAGCCCTTATTGCCACTGCTTCAAAAATCGAAGACTTGATTCAGAGTGGTCAGATTAAAGAAGAGACTGTATCAGGGTCGAGGTATAAAAAGACAACTCATCAGGGTAATGTCACTTCCTCAACGAATCAGAAAGGGAGGAAGTTAATGCTCTGACTATCAAGAAGCCAATCAAGATTGAAAGGAGACAGTTTTCTGATCTTGGGGGGTGTGCCTATGAGTATTATCTTAAAGAAGCTGCTTGAGGGAAACATAGTGAAACTCCTTGAGCCAAAACTAGTCCCCAATCCACTACCAAAAAATTACAACCCGCATGAGAGGTGTGATTATCATCAAGGACTTGGGCACAAAATAGTTGTGTGCAAGGCCCTTAGATACAGAATTCAGTACCTTATTGACTCTAATGACCTGATACCACTAAAAGCCCGACACAATATCATCACCAACCCTTTACCCAACCACACAGTCAATGCTATAAATAATCATAAGGGAGTTGACCCTGTCTCCTTGATCAAGTCAAGTCCCGATTATTGTTATGTCCTGGACCTCACTAACCTAGTTGAGGAAATTGATGCCATCACCATAAGTGGTAGAGTCGTACAGAGCCAACCAAGCCTAAACACTCAACCTATTCAACCCATTCCTACACCTGCCAATAAACTGAAAGGGATTCTTGAACTAGATGAAGATCCCATTCTTAAACAACTCAAGAAAACACAAGCCAACATCTCAATTTGGAGTTTGATCCAGTCCTCATATCCTTATCGCCAAGCTCTTTGCAAGGCGTTGAATCAGTGCCAGGCTCCAATTGACATCTCACCAGAAAACCTTATTGCTTCTATTACCTCTGCTGCTAAAGGGGGTGTCCATCACTTTTGGAGAAACTGACATTCCAGAAGGAGACTCTAGCCACAATAATGCCCTTTACATTACAGTGGTAACTCGGGGAAAGACTGTACTAATGGTTCTGATTGATAATGGTTCATTCTTAAATGTATACCCTCTGAAGGTAGCAAGCTGCTTGGGACTGGAGGTTACTGATTTTACTCCTTCAGATCAGATAGTAAGGGCATATGACAATACCAAGAGAGAAGTCCTCTGAGTGGCAATCATCGATGTGACTATTGGGCTAACATCTTTCACCATACCATTTCAAGTGATTGATGTACCTTCATGTTTTAACTTATTACTTAGAAGGCCCTGGATCCATCAAGCAAAGGCTATCCCTTCCTCCCTACACCAAAAAGTCAGGTTCCCTTTTAGAAATGGGGTCGTGACTGTTAAAGGGGACATGCATGGAAGACCAGATATCCCAAGCTCTATTCCCATTATGGAGATTCAGCCTAAGCTATCCACTTATCCACTCTCTGGTTTCTCCTTCATTCAATACATTGAGGATCAAGAGGGTTTGGGAAGGAGCCAACAGGGCTTGAAGTCTTTCTTGGACTATCCAGTTGCAACGCCACCATTTGGGCTAGGGTATAAGCCCACTGATGAGGATCTTGCAAAAATGGAAAATCGAGCTAAAGACAGAATAGTGGCCCTTAAAAGAGGCTCGAGATAGAAGACTATGAACTAATCTACATGCTCAATTAAGATTGGGAAGAGAACATGGAGGCTAGTCTTTTTGATGAAGTGTTCATACTTACTGTTGAGGAGGAGAAAACTGACCCTTCCACCTTAATCCAACCCACTGGGACTGAGCTACAAAATTGGTCCTTTGAGGAGAGCCCCTTTTATCCTTCAGAACCATAATCTATACCAGAATCCCAGTCTGAGTCAGAGTCTCAATATGAGATAGTCTCATCTTTTGAATCTGAGTCTGTCTCTTCTATTTCTTCTCTTGATGATGATGTAACTGACCTTAAGGGTCTAACTTTTCAGTTTGATGTAAATTGGGACATCCCCATTTGAAATCAATAAAAAGTTCACTCTTTCTTCTTATGACCCTGTGTCTCTATTTTTCTTTGATGTTCAACTTTTAAATCTGACTTAAATGAGACATCAAGTAAAAAAGAAATAAATGAGAAAAAAGATGACATAATTAAAGAGCCCATTAATGCTGGCACTCATGACATACAAAAAATTACATTCATTGCATCTACATGCATAAACATGGATCATATTGAAAAAATGATCAGAGAATTTTAAGACTGTTTTGCATGGCAACCGAAAGATATGACAGGGTTGGATCCAAGCATAGCAGTTCATAAAATCCCAGTTTACCCAGGTGCCAAGCCCGTCAAACATAAATTGAGAAGACTCAAGATAGAATGGTTTATACCAATTAAAGAAGAAATTACCAAGCCACTAGACCACAACTTCATTGAGGCCATCAACTATCCATCCTGACTTACTAACATTGCGCCGGTTCCCAAGAAAGATGGCAAAGTCAGAATGTGTGTAGATTACAGGGATCTGAATAAAGCCTATCGTAAGAATGTGTGTAGATTACAGGGATCTGAATAAAGCCTTTCCTAAGGATAATTTTCCCTTGCCTCACACTGATCTATTGGTAGATCGTATGGTAGGTTCTGAATTAGTTTCCTTAACCGACCTAGCTGCATGGTATAATCAGATAATGGTTCATCCTCATGACAAAGAGAAGACATCATTTATTATTGAATAGGGCACCTATTGCTACCGAGTTATGCCATTTGGGCTTAAAAATACCGGGGCAACATACCAGAGGATGGCAACTACCATTTTCCATGACATGATGCATAAAGAAATTGAAGTTTATGTGGATGACATGGTAATAAAAGGCACCACTATTGAAGAACATTCAGAGGCACTAAGGCGATTCTTCCTTAGGCTTTGCCAGTACAATCTCAAGCTCAATCTCGCCAAATGTGTCTTCGAAGCCTCATCTGGAGTATTCCTAGGCCACATGGTCAGCAAGAAGGGTATAAAAGTAGACCCTGCTAAATCGAAGGTAATTCTGGAGATGCCACCTCCAAAAACAGAAAAGGAGATCAGAAGTTTCCTTGGACAACTACAATACATTAGTCGATTCATCAATTAGTTGGCTGATGTATGCAGTCCCATCTTCAAGCTACTCAGAAAAGGAGCCTCTAAGTAGTGGAATGATGACTGTCAGAAAGCTTTTGACCAGATTAAGCAATACTTACTAAACCCACTGGTACTACAGCCACCAAGGTTTGGAAAGCCTTTGTTGCTTTATCTATCAGTAATCGATGAAGCAATGGCGGCAATGCTTGCCCAAAATGCTCCTGATTCCAACAAGGAAAATGCCATTTATTACTTGAGTAAAAAGATGTTATCGCATGAGCTCAAGTACAGTTTTACAGAAAAGCTATGTCTTGCTTTGGTATGGGTCTACCACAAGCTATAACACTACCTCTGCTCTTTTACAACTCATATTCTTGTTGACAAGAGCCCTTTGAAATTTCTAATGGAGAAGCCAGTTCTTGACAGTAAGATGGCAAGATGGATGGTTGTATTAGCTGCATATGATCTAAAATATGTACAACAGAAAGCAATTAAGGGTAGCATAATGGCTTATCAGTTAGCTGCAGCTCCAGTAGATGATCATTGGGTCGAGCCTGAATTTCTTGATGAAGACATCTTGACAATTGACAGTGAAGTGTGGAAACTCTACTTTGATGGGGCATCTAACAACAAAGGGTATAGTGCCGACATTGTGTTCATTATATCGAGTGGGGAAAACCTACCCATAACCATTAAACTAAACTTTGAGGTAACAAATAATGAAGCAGAGTATGAGGCATGCATCTGCAGTCTTGAGGCAGCAATAAGGCTCAGAATCAAATGCCTTGAGATTTATGAGGATTCGAATATGATAGTTTCCCAAGCCTTGGGGAAGTGGAAGATTAGAGAAGAGCGTTTGGTTCCTTACCATAAACGTCTAAATGAACTAGCAACCAATTTTCATGAACTGTCTTTCCATTATCTTCCAAGGATGAAGAACAGATTTGCTGATGCTTTGGCAACACTCGCCTCAATGCTTGATATAAGCGACGGCTTCATAATCAGACCTATTACAATTGAAGTTAAGCATGAACTAGATTGCGTAACTCATTGTTTGAATATTCAAGCGGCTGATAGCAAACCATGTTTTAGGATATCTTTAACTACATCAAGAATGGACTCTATCCTAAAGGGGCCTCTAAAACAAAAAAGAGGACTTTAAGACAGTTGTCTAAGGGTTTCATTCCAAATGGGGAAGTACTCTACAAACGGGTTTTGGATAACATCCATTTGAGATGTGTCACTAAAGCAGAAGCCCAACAAATTATGGAATAGATGCATGGTGATAACGAAACTCCACATATGAATGAAATTGCTCTAGCCCGCAAGATCATGAATCAGGGTTACTTCTGGCTTACTATGAATCAAGATTGCACAAGATATTTGCAAAAGTGCCATAAGTGTTAGATTTATGCCAAACTTCAGAAGAAACATCCTGTACCCCTATCTTCTATCACCATGCCTTGGCCATTTGCAACTTGGGGCCTAGATGTCATTAGCAAGATAAGCCCGAAGTCTTTCGGCAAGCATGAATTCATTCTGGTGACAATTGATTATTTCTCTAAATGGGTTGAAGCTGCACCTTACCAGATATTGGATTTCAAACGAGTAGCCCAGTTTATTCGTACCAACATCCTTTGTAGATATGGAGTCCCTTTTGAGATCATCACTGATAATGGATCTCACTTCTAAAAGGAGGTTGCTCAGCTATTAAAGAAGGAGAAAATTCAACACCACAAGTCTTCTTCGTACAGACCTCAAATAAATAGCGCAGTTGAAGCCGTAAATAAGACTCTTAAGAATATGCTACAGAAGATGGCTGACAACCATAAGGATTGGCACCCACATTTGCCATATGCCTTATGGGGATACAGAACAACAGTACGTACTCCAACCAGTGCTACACCTTACTCTTTGGTGTACAGGATGGAAGCTGTCCTGCCAATCGAGGTAGAAGTCAAGTCAGCTCGCATTCTGAGGGAGAGTCAGTTGGACGAAGTGGAATGGGCGAAAGGCTATCATAACCAACTTCTAGCCATTGATGAAAAGAGAATGGATGCCTTATATTAGATGCAAGGTTATCAACAGAAACTGGCTAGACACTTCGATAAGAGAGTCAGGGACAGAGGATTACAAGAAGGTCACCTTGTCTTAAAAGAAATAAGGGCACCTGTTCATGATCCAAGGGGAAAATTCAAACCAAACTGGAGTGGTCTGTTTGTGATCAAGAAGATCTTATCTGGTGGAGCAACAACCTTGATAGACTTGGATGGCATAGAATTTGCTAACCCATGCAATCTAGATCAATTCAAGAGATACTTTGCATAAAGCATCCTTGTAATTCATGCATAGCATTTGCAATCATTGTAAAATCATGCTTAGCATTCACATTTTTTTTCTCAAAGTCATAACTACATGGACCTGATTCTCCATAAAGAGGAAAAAAAATAAAAATCATGAATCATTGTAAGGAGATACATAGGTAGCCCTTGCGGATTCGGTCCAATTCATTAATAAAATTTTCATTTCATATTTACTCGGCTCTTAATTGTGTCACAAAAATACATACAGAAAAAAAATGAATAAAAACAAGCTCGCTAAGTTAAAAATCCGAAAGGACGGCTTAGGCAAAAGTTAGAGCAACAAAAGAGATGAAAAATGATGATGATGTCTTATTTGTCTCATTTAAATTTTGGAACATCAAAAGAAAATAAAGGCATAGTCAAAATTTGTCCTAAGATAAAACAGTAATCATGACTCTTGCTCTATCTCCTTAAGAATATCAGCCCTTCTAACCTTCTTTGATTTCCACGAGTTGGCTATCCACCAATCAATATACTGCAAGGATTTACCGCCTTGGTTAGCAGGGCGAACAGCATGAAAAACCCTTACCCATCCATTTCTGATAGCCCGAGCAACAATCTCAGTGATTAAAATAGATTCAAACAGAGAACCATCTAGGGGCACGCTCTGACTATGTCCCATTTGGCACATAACCTTAGTAGCTTGGTAAAATGTCACCATCCTCAACCCCAACAGGTAGACCATCTTGTAGCCAAAGCCCATGGTCATGAAACTTCTGATCTTGTACTATTCACACCTCCACAGCAGGTCAGCTCCATCAACCATTTTATCCACTCTTTCTCTAAATTTTGTTTAATCACAATGGTCCGAGTCCTATACTAGGAAGCAGCATAATCCACCATGGTGGGAGGTCCCACTATCCGGAGATGGTCTCTTAGCCAAATCTAAAAAGTGCAGAAAAGATAAGCATAAGAAAACACAAAAAGCAGTTGAAATAAAATTCAGAAGCCAGAATTCAACCTAAAGAATAATAGGGCTAATTGACCATGGCCCATCAGAAGTGCAAGATTTGTCCAAACTCATGATGGTCCCAGCTAATACTATAGCCATGATAGATCTCCCTTCCTCCATTTGTGGAATCAACTCAGTGACTCTAGCATCCCCCCAACCAGTAGGGCTCACGAAAATATATTCGGCAGTTAGACAGAAAGATAGAGCCCGCATTCTCAAAATCCTCAAAATCCTTAAGATCATGGAATTATGCTATCACAGCAGTCAGATCTACCCAATCATCCACTACCATAGGACTAGCAGCCTCTGTACTCAAGTCAAAAAGTCTCTTGCAAGAGTTGAAATATCCTACTTTCTCAATAAGAGTATCCAGCATAGCTTCTGGATCATATTTGAGCAGCACAAAAAACTCCTCTAATGTAGGACACATCTCCTCCATAGATGCCCCAAATTTGAAGACATAGGCAGTTAAATCCCAAAAGTGCATACATGCGCACAGAAATTCCCAATCAACTTTTATGCCTCTTAAGGTGGGCATAGCACTTACCGCGTACTTTTCCAGATTAATTCTCTCCACTTTGGTAAGGTTTTTGCACCATAAGAACATTGCATGGCTGAAATAGGGTTCCATTATGAGGAATAAAAATAATAAAATTGATGGAAAGCAAAAATATGGTTGAAAATGACTTTTGGAGGCTCAAAAATCGATGGTATGGACTAGAAAATGGACAAAATCTATTTAAATAGGCGAATTTTGGGCTGCCAAATCTGTTGTCGGTGGTATGCTAATCATGCCGCCGGTACGGCGGCATGTCGAACGTGCCGCTACAACGGCGGCACGCCTGAGAGGTGGCACGAAAACTGTGCCGCCCAGACCAACGGCACGCCAGTCATGCCTCCCACTATTCCTCTGCCTCCTGGTGCCATTTTTCCTCCAAATAGATTTTACCATTATTTCTCAAAATTTCGAGCTTAAAATAATTCTTTTTTCTCAAAATCGAGCAGAAATGAGAGAAAAATGTAAGGAATAACCCAATGGAATCCTATTCAGTCAAATGTCTACATTCATACCATGCACCCATCTCATTCAAAACATGTATAAGTCATATCATACATCCAAGATGTCACATAAGCATAAAAAGTGCATACATCCAAAATATAATGCATACATTTAAAAGAGTGCATCATCCTCAGTACATGTATACAAGAAAAGTAAAAGCTGACAAAACAGGTCGCTAATGACCATGCCTGGGTTTGCGGCATCCTCGCCTAGACATCTCATCCTCATGACTATCCTCTGATAAATGCTTGTCATGCAAAAAGGAGCTCAAAACAAATGCATATCAGCCCAAGAGATCGTAGTGATAGCGAACAAACTCCATGGAAAACTAGAGAAGAAAGGAAAATATATGAGAAATCACTACAAGGCAGATAGACAAAGGGCTAAAAGTACCAGCTATGCAAAAAAAATTTTACCTCTGTAACAGTCTCAGGGATAGTAGGGAAAAAGGCTGGATGATCATCAGGAAGATGGAAACGTCGTGATTGGCTGTCACAAGAAACATTATCAAGATGAGCTGGCAAACAAATAAGACCAGTAGGCAAGGAAACTAGATCAGTCGGACCTCCCACTGAAGCATCTAGAGTTGGGGCTGGAGCTGAGCCACTAACCCCTAAAGGACCAATCCCAGAAGGATCAGTTGCAAGACCTGAGGGGCCAGCCATAACACCTGAAGGTCCAACCCTAGGACCTATGCTACCAACTGGAATGGTACTGCCGACCCATGGAGAGACCAAGCTCCCAACTCCAGAGGGAGGACCTCGGGAAGACGCTAAGCTAGATCAACGATGTGACAATCCCCGTAATCTATCCAAAGGAGGTGTGCCCTACATCAAAGATGCCTCGCAGAACTCATCATAGTCCAGGTCAGGCAATAGGTAATCCAGCCAAGAAACTCCGACAGCCCAATCATCCTCTCTCAAGATAGCCAGCCCATACCTCATGTCTGCCGGAGGGAGCTGTGGCACAACTCTCCTTTCTCCTGTAACTTGTGCCCTCACTCTCTCTCTTAAGTAGAACATCCTCAAAGACTCACAACGGAGTAAGAGTCGACAAGAGGACAAGTCTATACTAGGCCTGAGCCGGTCAGGAATCCACTCTGCGAACTTGGTAAAGGGCAACCATCTCACCTGCAAACGGATTGCAATATAAGCAGTACTCATTAAACAGTAAGATTCAGGTTAAGATTAATAAAGGAATACCTGGTCTACGGTCACAGTAGCAAAGATCTATTTGCAATGATCAAATGACAGCCCTATAAAAGAATTTCTATTGGACACCCCCCAAATATGTTCGCAGGTGGTTAATAGTAGTAGGCTCTCTCAGTGGTGGAGCCAGCATTGGAAAGTGCTCATAAGCCCAGTACTGCAGAAAATAGAATTTTGTCAGTCATTAGGCAAAGATCAGATAACAGAATACCAGAGTATAATACTCACCTCGAGCACAATGGAGGTACCACCATAGCCACAGAGTGTGCTATGGGAAATGCTGCACATCTCATGATATATAGCATAAAGGGCTGCACCTCCTTAGTCAAACTCGCTGATCTCATCCAGATTCTCCAATGATCGCAGGATATTTAAGTTAATGTTGTCGTTGTTGTTATATAGAAAGGTACAGCTCAAGATAATCAAGGCGCAAAGTCTAGCACCTTGATCAACACCATACTGACCTGGAGTCTGACCTATGGCCATCAAGGCCTGATAAAGCCAAGAACGTGGGATATTGAGGTTCCCACGAGGGGGATCAGCCCCAATCAGAGCGGTCATCTCTATAGAAGAGCGCTCGATCCATGAAGAATAAAACTCAAGAGGATGAGATCTGAAATGCATACCAGTAAGCATGCTCCACTCTAGAGTGTGCTGGCGCCGTCGTCCGTACCACCGGCACCCCTTAGCTGCTCTATAAATAGAGCATCCTTCAAGCTCATTTGACACATTCCAAGGCAAAAATCCTCTCTTATATAACATACTTGTTGCTTTTAGATCCAGATTCGAAGTCTTTTGAATTCAAGGTGGAGTTAAGATCCGAAGCAAGGCTCGTTCCATTCGTCCGAAAGTCAAGAAAAGCAAAGGTATAATCCCTTTTCCATTTTCAAAATTCTAAATTCAAATCTAGAATTCTCTTTAGGTCTAAAACAGAAAAGATATAAAATTTATTAATTTAAGAATCAGAATTAAGTTAATAAACAAATCAACACTCTTTTATAACCCCTCCTTCGCAAGAAGGAAGAACTGCGTGGGGTTTGATTCCTATTCAATAGGATACGTAGGCTGCCATTCTGAAGGGCATCAACTCTAAAATTTTCTTATCAATATTGTTTTCCCTTTTATTTGGATTTATTTAAATTAATCTTTTATTTATGATTTTATATTTGGGGAATGTGTGCTTTTCCTAGTACCCATAAAGGCTAAAAGAAAGATCCTCTTTATTCAAATTGTTTTGATATTGTAATAATTGAGTAGGATTTATCTTGCCTATTTATTTACAATTGTCATTCCATCTCATCATATATATATTTGTTTCATTCATCATTATATTCCTATTCATGCATACACAAAAATTTCTTTTTAAGAGTTATTTTGCAATTTTAGCCAAAACTGAAGAAAATATATTTTCTTAACTGTGTAATTACCAAAACCTGATCCTTGAGCCCTCCTTGGTCACTCGCAGATTGGTGCATTTTCCATTGGGATAAAATCAAATCATTTTTGGAGTCAATCAATTTGGGTTTTCTTTAATTTTTTCAATTAAAATAAGTAAATTAAAGTGGTGACTCACTTTTCAACTTTCAAAATACAAGAATCAATTTTCTAAACTCACAGCAAGTTCTAATCATGGAGTTTCTCTCGAAGAGTATTTTGATTCTTCGGCGGATCGGACCGGTGCTCGAGCGAGGCCTCACACCTATCTAGAGAGGGCTATGTGCTCTAGGTGTATGCTCGGCCAAGCATACATAATTAAAAGAGAGAAATTACTGCCCTAATTAATAAGTTATGATATAATATGATATGATGTAATTGGTTCTGTCTCTTTGATGCCATTTCTCCTAGGTACATATATGTTATTGTTTCTAAACCCATTTTGTTATATATGTTCATTGTTCAGCCCCCAGGTATGGTTATATTTCATAATTTATTGAATTAAAGGCTCACCCCTCTTCATTGTGGATTTTTCAGGTACTAGAATAGAGGAGGCTAGATATAGAGAACATTGAGCTCTTGTAATCCTTTCCTCTACAAGAAGCTAATTAGGTAATAATTTAAATTACTTTATTTTGTTTCAAGTATATATGTTACTCTAAGTACTCCGTAGTAGTTAAAGTGATTTGGAGATATTTATTGTGTTAATTAAATTATTATGGAACATATGCATATTTTAGAATTGATTTTTAAGTTGATTAAGGGAGTTTATTATATTATTGGATTTTACGGGTGTATGGTAGTCTTAAACTTACCCTTGCCCTAGGACCATCGCATCTCCGAGAAATTGGGGTGTGACATATATGATTGGATTTTCCACATATTTGGCACATTATTCATCCTTGACTATCTTTCCAATCCAGGTTTTGATCATTCGTATGCATCTGATTACAATTACCATTATTTTGATTCTAGCTTTGTCATGGATTCAAGCTATATCTAGTGGCGAGGTTGAAGCCATGACCTCTATAGTTAAATCTGCCTCCATTTCGACCTCGTCCACATCCTCTGTGGCTGACAAAGGCTTGATCATGACATGGCACAGTATCTTGTTCATCATTGTTAATATTAAGCATTTGTTCATATGCTTGGAGAGACAGCACGAACTAATGATAGGTGGGATAAAGAGGGTGGACAACATGGCTGTATGAAAATCTTGGTATTTTGGTCCAAGACCTCTAGCCAATTGAAAAACTTTTATGGTTTCATCAATGGGTCTTTTGATAGCAGCAAGACTATCACCAATGCTTTTGAATTTCTTGATGTAATCATCCAAAGAGAGATTACCCTTTTTTTAATGACATCAAGGTGTCATTCAGTACCATTTCCTTTTTCAACTGTGGTGGGAAGGATCAGTACTTCTACAAATTTCCATATCTTTGAAACTGAGCTAACATTTTCCATTTGCGTTGGTAATTTCTTTTGCTAGTTCCTTGTCTACAATCAAATGATGGGCCATGTTGATGCTTTGTATCAAAACCTCCATCTGAGATCGCCAGAGCAAGTAATTGGAGTTATCTAGTTTCAAGGAAACAAGACTGGAGCATTGATGGAGAGTTTGAAGCGAGAGTTCAGTTTCAAAAGTAGTTTTGACAAGGGAAAATGAAGCCATGGGAACTATATCCTTTGATATCTCGTATGACTTTGATACCATATTAAAATCCATGGGCTTGTAAATACATGGATTTATAAGTGGGCAAATATTGAAATCCACTTGTATAAAACCAATTGGCTTGTACTAAGTCCAATACTCACTCATTTATAAATTTTTTATATATTTTATTATTATTTAATGTGAAATTCATTTCCCAACAGTTGGGTTCATTGGGACCCATGTCTCTGCAACCCTAAAACACTATGGCAATGGCGTATTGCAGCTCTGAACGTTTTTGCAGATCTGTTTGAGGTTGTGCCATTTACTCATGTGATGCATTATGCTGCTCAAGCTGGGGTTCAAACTGTGCAGATCATTAACAATTTTTGCTTTAAATTGTTTTGTTTTTTTGGCTGTTTTTAGGGCCAATATTAAAATATTAAAAAAATACTAAGAAAACATTAATTATACATTATATAATTTATTTCATTTGTTTTTTGAATTTCAATTTTATTATTATTTTAAGGTGTTTTATATGCGCTAAATTTAGTTCAAAAAAAAAGTCTAATAGACTTAATAAAAATCAGGTGTTTATTATCGCCAACAAATATCGCAAAGATCAATTAGAACTTTAATCCAAATCACAAGAGGCAATTTGGCCCTTAATCTGTCATCAAACACCACATAAGTATCCAATGAATCAGATACTTGGCAAAAAAAAAAAAAAAAAAACCACAAAAATTCAGATGAATAAAATAAAAATCTTAATTTTTTTTTTTAATAAAAACATCTAACCGCATGATAATTATTTTACTTTCCACTAAAAAGAAACCACAAATTTTCATATTTTTAATTATATCAATTTGGTGCACAAACTTAATTAAAATTTCTTTGAAAATTTTCCTTAAAATAAAATTATTTTGATTCTATTTTTAATATTTATTTTTATTTATATGCCTCATTTGGATCTCTCTTTTTAGGGAAAATACCCAATTCAGGGCCTGAATTTTATCCAAAAGTTTAATTTGAGCAAAGTAAAAAAAATGGAATGAATTTCCCCTTTTAATTTAATTTTTGGTCCAATTAAGGGCTTAGCCGTTTTTTCATTAACAACAGTTAAATGAGACCCACTTCATATTTTTTAAATATTAAAATTAAAAAAATATATTTTTAAATAATAAGAAATATTAAAATTTAAATTAAAAACTAAAATTAAGAAAAAAATACAGGTTTTATTGAAACCCATATCTGCATAACACCATGGTCTTTAGCCATGTCACTATCACCATCTTTGGCCATCTCTCTCTTGGCTCTCTCTCTCTCTCTCTCTCTCTCCTGATCTGCTCCATTTTCACTTCTGTGATTCTTTTTTTTTTTTTTTTGGCTTTTGTTTTTTGATTTGTTTGCGGCTATGAACTGAAAGAGAATATGAATTGAGGAAGCTCTAGTTACAAATTTACATTTTTACTTAAAAGAATTGGATTTTATTTTTTATGTAATTTATTTAATTTTTTTTATTAAAATATTAGTTTCTTAATAATTTTTATATTCAAAAATATAATTTGAGTTTCACAATATTACTTTACTAAATGTAGTTAATAGCTGTTAATGGAAATTAACTGCCTGCCAAAAGTTAAATTAAAAGAAAAAATTGATCCAATTTTTTCTACGAAACTCAAATTAAACTTTTGGCTAAAATTAAAGCCATAAATTAGATATTTCCCCCTCTTTTCACTTTTAACCGACTTGCGTTGAGCTGATGTCCATTACTGTTATGTTAACTTGAACAGAGAATTAACCATAGCTAAAATTGGTAAAAGAAAAAATTAAACAAGATCATAGAATAACGGCATTCCTTTTTTATTTTTGTTTTTTTTTTATTAAGCCTGATATTTAGTACTTAGTACTCTTCATTTATAATAAAAGGAGAAAATATTCAACTTGGGGCTTATATTTTACTCAAATGCTCAATTAAAAGTCTGAAAAAATTTTCAATATGATAAGAGGGTTAAACGTTTAATTTGATTCAATTTAAGATTTGTCTATTAATTGCCATTAACAATAATTAAATCTGTTCTATTTCATATTTTTTTAAATATTAAAATTTTAAAGAAATATTTTTTAAATAATAAAAAATATTAAAATTAAAATTAAAAAAAAAATAGATCTAGGTTTCATCCAAAACCAGATCTGCATAATCAAGAGATAGGAGAAAATTTGTAAATCTAAATAACCAAATTCTTGGATTTTTTTGAACCAAAGATTTTATCCACTTGAATCTTATCAAGATTGAGAATTTGATAAGTAATTAATCTTTGAATTTTGATTCCACCATCACCATCTCCCACAAAAAGTCATTTG
Source organism: Reutealis trisperma (assembly GCA_947687605.1). NCBI lineage: Eukaryota > Viridiplantae > Streptophyta > Magnoliopsida > Malpighiales > Euphorbiaceae > Reutealis > Reutealis trisperma. The sequence goes on along the minus strand of CANTUT010000706.1, from coordinate 324,669 downwards.
TTAAAAATTCTTGGCTGTGTAGCAACACCGCCATAATCACCACCTCCACATTTCCCTCTCCAAAACAGCTAAAAACTAAAAAGTCCAACAAACAAAAAATTAACACCTCTTTCTCTCTCTTTTCCGCTTCATCTGAAAACTCAATTAACCAAATACACCCTTGACCCATCAACACAAAACAACAATGAAACAAAACCCAACACTCCTCATATGTATTCATTCCTTACCTACCTGCAATAACTATGAAATAATCAGCCACTGTTTCTCCTTTTGGCTACTCATTTCTACTGCTAATTCTTTATTTTTGTGGTCGAGATCCACCAATCTCTTTTCCTTTTTCTCCAAAACCTCCACTTGTCCGAGAATTTGCAGTTTTGTATTGATTGTTTAGAATTTTTTCTGTTTTCTTTATCTTTGTGTTTTTGGTTTATTTTGGCATCATCCAAGTCTTGATTTTAAAAAACTCCTTGGTTTTCGTCTTCTTTTTTTAGGTTGATGAAAAAAATTGAGGAAAAATGAAGACGCTATAAATCTAGGTTGAGATGAAACTCAAAATTTTTTTACATTTTAGTTTTTAATTTTATTTTTAATATTTTTATTATTTAAAAATATTAATTTTTTCAAATTTAATATTTAAAAATTTTGAAGTGAGCCCAATTAACTGCTGTTAATGCTAACTAACAAGCAAGTCTCAAATTGAATTAAATTACATGCTCAAGCCTCTCATTGAATGAAAATTTCTTCAGGCCCTCAATTGAGCATTTGGGTAAAGTACAAGGCCTGAATTGAGCATTTCCCCTGATGAAAGGAATTCATATTTGATGTTTAAAAGGAGATGTGGATGGAATTATTGGTGAGTGTGAATTCGACCCAAATACTACATGAAAAATAATGCATGAATTATAGTACGACTCCTCATAGGCTGCTCAGAAACTGCCACATCCATCGAAGGCCTCTAAAATTTCATCTTCACTTGGAGCATTGTGAGCTTCTACCGTGTTATAGAAAGGATGCTCATGATAATGATGCATGCAGCAGGGAAATTTATATTTCCAGTGCAAGAATTGAAACCCAAATAGAAAATCTATAAGCCACGATTAATCATTATAACCATCCACAATCAATTGTCCTAAATACCTTGTGATCTGTCCAACAAAAAACTGCAATGGAAATTGCAAGTACAAGTACACAATCATGCCCATACAGCTGACAAAATAAACCTCCCAGCTCTTGACAAACAAAATGATAGAAAAATGTTGAACATATCAGACTACCAGCTCAATCTCCATGGATGGTGTAACGCTCCCACTTCTTTGACGGGTCATATATCTACGATAATGAAAAGGAAAAGAATTATTTTGAAGAATTATCGTTGCGTCTCTGCCTATTTAGTTGCCCCCTTAACAGCACATGCAGGCACAAAAGCCTAGCTGAGCTAAACACCCCTGACTGGATCATCCAGTTCGTCATGCTGAATGCTACATTTCTATTTTTGAGAATGAGAAATAAAAAGCATGTTGATAGGCCATTTTCAGAATGCAAACTAGAATGTTAACAAAGTGTGGTGCTTGGCCAGTTAATACCAACACTTAACAGATAATGCATATAGAACATGTGTGCATGTGTGTGCCAAACAAGAGAGAAAAGTGTGAGCCCAACAAGAGAGGAAAAAGGGGGAAGAAAGAAATAGTGCACCTCCCATCTTGAAGCGGGGAAGATGTGTTTGTTCTTCTCATACCAGTGCCTCTCAACAACTTTACCAGCATGAGACTGTTGAAAATAAATAGGGTAAGTTGCATACTTGCTTAAGTGTAGATGTCCAAGTAAATGACTGGGAATGATATAATGGGACAATCCCTTGATTAAATGCCAAGAAATAGTAAAATTGTATGATGTAAGAACAATACCTCATCTTTCTCAATTGTTGCATCAGCTATAGTCCGCACATCCTCATGCACATCAAAGTGAAAAAGCTGAGAATGAGAGGAAAAAGATCATTTCATATTTCAGGAAAAAATATATATATATAAGAGGAAAGCTTCATAATTTATCCAGAAATGCCATTGGACTGTTGTATGAGGACTTCGTTTCCAATTAAAGGCAATTAGCGCTTTGGAAGGTCCCTTCCAACACAATATGTGTTGCAAAAAGATCCAACAACCAACATAATTTATCCACTAAGCAATGAAGGAGCTAAATTAATTAGAACTTGCTTTCCTTCATTTTCCTCTTTCTTTGCCTTCAATTTTCCTTTTTCTTTATCAGTATCTGAAAATTCACACCCTTTCCACTTTCTTTTTTTCCACTTTGTTGATGAGAAACAATGATTTCCACCCGTTTTCAATGACAAACATTGATTTCAAAAACCAAGAGAAGTCTCAGGCCCTCAATTGTTTTTGTCAACAAGCGAGCTTAAAAAGTATTTTTTTTTTTTTTTTTTTTTTTTTTAATTAAGCAGAGAAAGCATTATCGTTGATGATAAGATAGTCCAAAAAAATCATACAAAGGCTATTTTTTTTTTTCATTTATCATTATTAATCAGCTCAATACATCATAAATGCCTCTTTTGGCCTGTGTTGGTGGATCATGGATATAATTCCCACCATTCATGATAAATGCAGAGAGATAGAAACATAAGAAATTGGAGTTGAGATTACCGGTCCACTTTTGCCCCTAGCCTTGTTAACAATAAGCTCATAGAAGCTGTGTTGCTGAAATTCCACCAGCAATGAAATAAAAAATAATGAAGTGAATTAGTTAGCATGTGGCAATCAAACTGTAATTAAAAAGCTTAATTTCAAAATCAACTCACATGGGGAATGATGAGATCTTCCTTCACATAAAGCAAATTCTCCACAGAAGTTGTTCTAATTTCTCTGAACTCTGGTGCAAGTTGCTGCTGAACTGCTCGAAGAAACTCTCCTATGGAATCACCTTTGCGTACCTAAATTAGGAAATCAGAAACCAAACACAGAGGAAGGGGGAAGATGATACCAGAATTAATTGTATCGACAAGGAGAAAACTAAAAGCAGATGCATAAAATATAGGTTAGATTAATCTAACTAACTTGGATCACTCTTCTATGGCCTGCTCCATCCCAATAGCTGTAAGTGATTTCAAGAGGCTCATCTGAAAAATGTAAAGAACTTTTGATTCAGGACTAAGTGTTTTTCCATGCATGCGTTTATAAATATGGAAAACACCAAAACACAAAATTACTTTGAATCTGTTCCTGTTCACGAAGCCACTGTTTCCGCAACCTTTCACGCTCAGCTTGCTCCTCTGCCTCTCGCTCACTGAAACAGCATCCTCACCACCCCTAAGCTCTTATGTTAGTTCCAAGTCCATGCACATCCATATGAACCACACACGTGCTCACACACACATGTATATGTATATGGATATGTGTATGTATATGCGTGTGTGTGTGTGTGTGTGTGTGTGTGTGTGGAGAGAGAGAGAGAGAGAGAGAGAGAGAAGGAAAGAGAGATCACACCTGTCAGGCAAGAAGCTTGTTTCTACTGTGGGGTCTTTGCCAAATTTCCCATGCGCTAGCCTCTTTGACTCTAAACTTTCTGCAGACGGAAAATTCAATTGATTTTCTCAAGCTAACAAGGAGCTTGGTACAAATAAAAACTAAACAAGGTTCATGACAGCTATAAAAATTTTTAGCAACTGAAATTTTGCATAAAGCAAACAAGTCAAGACTCTTTCATACAAACAGAAGAGTAACTATAATTCTGGAATTTCATTCTTCCTACAGGATACCAAGCCACAAAAACAATTTGAAAGCCAAAGACAAATAAAACAATTTGAAAGCCAAAGACTAATATTTCCAACAAATCTATAGCGATCGCTAGCAAGCACCCATGCATGAAATGGATCAACAAGCAAGCCTGTATACACCAATAAAGACCAAAAAAACCCATTGAAGCCAGCAGCTAGGAAATTCTAAGATGGACATTGAAAAGTCAATGATAGGACTGCACCTCAAAGACTAACAGTGAAATAAACTTATGCATCCATTTTTAAAAACACATCAATCAGTTCTTCACAGTTCATACACATAAAACTCGGACCTGAATATCAATCACCAGGCAATAAATAGAACATGAATGCAACTATGCCTAACCTGGCTAGTTGACAGAAAAAGAATATGGGCCATGACATCCCTAGACACCCAGCCAAGCAAACATTCAAGCTCAATAAAATTACAGCGATTCACAGTGTGCATAAATTGAGGAAAACTGTTACATTATTTGGCTTCCATATTTAATATATCTAAGTACAATGGCTTAGAACTAAATATATAGTATAGATGTAGCACAACTTGATACACTGACTTCTTGTTATAGCATATGATCAGAGTTTTCAGCTAGTAGGGAAATACGTCATCCAAAGAGTTTTTCTTTTTTAACATTTTTTTAGTTTTTAGTCGCAATCACAAAGTTCAAGCAAATCCAAAGTCCGATATAAAAAATAATAAAAATAAAAAGTCCAACGTCTCAAGTAGCTCAGCATGTCCAAAGACGTTCGAATTTGCGTTAGAAAATGTCTTACTATCTTCACCGTCTTCTTCGTCACTTCCATTCTCAATATCATCAGCAAATGATAACCGAGAATTCCCTTTAATCTTTCTCTTTTTTCGCTTTTGTAACTGAAGCTCCTCCTCCCTACAATACAATGCACAAATCCCAACACATAACCAAACAGGAGATAATAATGCAATAAAAAGAGAGAGAGAGAAATGACAAGGGGTGGAATTAAACATAAACTTACTCTTGCCGTAGCTTTTGAAGCTTTTCCTTCTCCTCTTCTTCAATCTTGTTCTGAATATTAACCCTCTATACACACAACAAATATCGGTTAGGCACTTCACATTTTCATCGGCACGAGCAACACTAGAATAGAGAAAACTCTTACCTTTTCAACATATTGTTCTCTTGTAACCAAACCCACAGTTTCTTTCTTAAATGCAGTCTCAAGAATCTGTTAACCTCATTAACAACAGGATAAATATCAAACAGATGATCAAAATAGCAATTAAAACATAAACTCCAATATAAACAATAATTCATTATGCACTTCCCTATTTCTCTAAAAAAATGCTCTCTTTTCATCTCTACAACAATAAACTGCTGTTTTTTTTTTTTTTTTTAAATGAGAAAACGCACAAATAATCCAAGATTCTACAATTTAAAACCCCAACAAACAAACAAAAGAGGATAGATGATTGTAAACTGCAAAACCTAGCAAGCAATTTGATTGGAGAAGGGTTTTGAATACAGACCTCGGAAGTGCTCGACCCGAATTGGAGGAGACCAGGTTGGCCCTTGGCGGAGGCGGACTTGGTCTTGAGCTCTTGTATTTTGCGACGCTCGGCTTCTCGCTGCTTCTCTAGCCGCCGGATCCTCACGGCGTCTTGGGCTGTGCCGACGTAACCGTCACCCATGCCCGACATCTTTTGTTTTTCTCTCTCTTTTCGGGTTTTCGGTTATTGTTTCTCTCGAAAATTCTAAATACAAAGAAAGCCAGAAGTTTAAACCGCCATAGGCTTGCACCAGCTCTAGGGTTTTATAGGAACGAATGCTTTGAATTTTTTTATTTTTATTCTTTTCAGGATTTCAAACATTTTACTAGAAAATGATAAATTAATTTTTCTTGCGAGGAAATTTTGAGTGCAAAAATCCAATCTACTTTCTAATTGGTTATATCTATTTAATACAATATAGAGCATCCACAGTGAACAGTGCTAAATTGGGGGATAACATTATCCTCTGCGTATAAAATTTTAAGGGTTTTTCCGTCTCTTCACATCTACAACTTTGCAGCTTCCGCCAATCCTAAGACTAGGCACCATGTCACCCAAAGTGCAAAACGACGTCATCTTTTTTTATGCCAAATGGTGTCATCCTCTTCATTTGTCAAGAGATGATGTTCAAATTCTTTTTTCTTACTGATTTTACCGTATCATCCTCTGCTTATTCGTAAGTGTTCTTCCTGATTAGGGTCATTTTGATCATTTAAGGTCTCCTTTGTTCTTATCCATCCAGACCCTAGACTATTCTTTCCATTAGGCCTTCTCTTTCTTCTTTGGTTGCTGCTTTGGTCACCCATTTATCCCTTGGCCTTGGCTGCTATCTTCCATTTTCCTCGGTTCTCATCTCCTTTATCTTAGTTTTTGGGTGCGCCACTTATCTCCTCTTAGTTTCCTTTCTCAGCGGCACCAATTTCTTTTGATTTTATCTTCCCTAGGCCTAGCAGATCTACCTCATTTTAATTTACTATTTTTCTCATCTTTTATCCGATTTTGTCTTAATTGCTTTCAGATCCTTTTATTTACTGCCTTCCATGCAGTTGTTTCTTCGTATTTTGTTTGCTGTTTTTTTCGCAGGTCCTCAGTATCTTCTTGCTCTTTTCTGTGAAATGAGCAATCTTGCTTCTCTATGTGCGCCACCCTCTATGTTGTTTACAATCAACCCATTCGATTTGGTGCGGCAATTTTCTCATGCTTAGTGTCCTGATTTTGCATGTGCCTTTTTCATTTTGCCGCTCTTCTTCCTTGCCAGCGGTAGTCTCTAACTTGGCCTGACGTTTTGGGTGAGTGTCTCTTTTTTTTTTTCTTTGCCTCTTATTTGGTTCCTTTTTTCTTGATATTTTTGGCTTTTGCTGATTAAAATTGCTTCTCATAAGCCAGACATCCAGGCTTCCTATATGGTTTGTAGTTAGTCTATTTGATGTAGTGCGGCGATCTCCTTATATTAGGTGTCCTATTGTTGCATGTGTCTTTATCTTTTTTTGGCTCTTTTTCCCCGTGGGTTGTGGCCGCCAATTTGGGTGCATTTTATAGGGTATATCTTTTTCTTTCATGCCTTTTTTTCCCCTTTTTTCCTGCTAATTTTTTTAATTTTTGCTTATTGAAATTGCTTCTCAAAAGTGGCTTATTAAAGTTCTTTGGAAAAAAAAGGGTCTATTAGCCTTAGCAATATGGGAGTTCTTCATTTTGATTTCTTTACTATTTTGGATGACTATTTTGTTATTGCTTGTTGCATTCATTGTTATGTTGCATAGCTTAAATTTCTTTCTAGCCTGTTCATTGGTTTCCTTCCATTATGTTGAAAGATTGCTTTTTATAGCTTATTCCTTTGTTTTGTTTTTGTCTGGGATTTTGTTAAGATGTTGCTGTGAAATTTCATGAGTTCCTGCATTTACCTTCTTTGGTTCTTTGTTTACTATTTCATTGTTTTACTATACTAACCAACTGCTTAGATTTTTAAAAAATTGCTTAGGTTTCCCCCTTTTTTTTAATAGATTTTATATAGATGCTCCTTTGCCTTTTAAATTTATTTCTATTTTCTAGAATATGTCCAATTATTTTGCTCGACTATTTATTTATTATAATAATTGACTATTTACTTGCTTAATTATTTATGTCCATTAATTTATCATTAACATACATTTTTATTTTTATTTCCCATATCTTTTCTGATATATGGTCTGACATGCATTAATTCTTGGTTGCTGCTTGCTTTGCCCTGGGTTTTGTTTTTAAATAAAATTTAATGACATGTATCCTCCAGTTGTCTTGATTATGTTTATCATTTCCATTAACCACTGCTTTCACAAAATTCACATCCCCACTTAAAGAACTTAAATAACTCATGGCTCACCAAACCCCTACCCAAACACAAAGACCACTTGCCCCACCTGTTGGCTCAAAAACTTTAAACAAAGGGAAACAAATTGTTACTCTTGACGACTCGATCAAAACATCTACAACCCAAAACTCAGAAAGCCTTCTCGAAAATGGTTTGCTGGAACAATGGTCAGATGGGAGCCTGATGATAATAAGAACCCTGCTCAGCTGGAGAAAAAGGTTAGGAATATCTAATATCAGAATCAAAGTTAATGAGATAGACTTGGCATTGAGGACGGACTCTCCCTTTTCTAACAATATAGTCATGGCCACCTACCCTCAGTTGGTATAAAGGTGATCTTCTTAGGTGATCCAGAACCCACCCCTTGGTGTGCATCCTTACTGAAAAAGGAAATTATGTCATAAGGGAGATCTGTGAAGGCATTTGTGGGGCTCATGAAGTGAGCACTTATTTATAAGAAAAGTCCTACTACAAGGCTATTTTTGGCCTACCATCATAAAAGATGCAAAAGAACTAGTTCTCCATTGCAAATGGTGCCAAGAGCATTAGTTGATCCCTAAGCAGCCTTCTACTGAACTCTCCCTCATCGGCTGTGCCTGGCCCTTTTAACAGTGGGGCATAGACATTCTAGGACCCTTCCCTCAAGTAGTCTGCTAATTGAAATTTTTAGCTATCGCCATCGACCACTTTACCAAATGAATTAAAGCAGAACCATTGGCGAGAAACACTTAACAATATATTACTAATTTGTTTTCAAATATGTGATTTACAGGTTCAATATCCTTGAGACTGTAATCTCATATAATGGAAAATAGTTATACTTTGCCCTGTTCAGGTCCTTTTGTAGAGACTTACACATTAATTTAAGGTTCACCTTGGTGGCTCACCCTCAATCTAATGGGCAAACAGAGGTGGTAAACCATATTATTTTGCAAAGGCTTACAAAAAAGTTAGAAGATAACAAAGGTAAGTGGGTAGACGAGCTACATAACTTATTATAGAGCTACCAAACTACGCCAAAGGAATCGATAAGAGAAACACCATTCTCCCTCACTTATGATTAGGAAGCTGTTGTGCCAATAAAGATCAGCTTGCCCAGTTACATAACCAAACATTCCAAAGAGGTTGACCAAGAAGAACAACTTTGAACCAATCTAGACCTACTGGAGGAGAAATAGGACCTAGCATATTAAAGAATGACAGCATATGTGCAACAAGTGGCTTGGTATCACAATTGCTAAGTTAAAAAGAGGAATTTTAAGGAAGGCAGCCTAGTCCTTCAAAAGACCGAGATAGTTAAAGGTAACGCCAGGATGAGCAAATTGCAGCCCAACTTGGAGGGACCTTGTAAGATCGCCAAGGTCATTGGTCTAGGCACTTACAAGTTAGAAAATCACCAAGCAACGATCCTCCCTTGATTATGGAATTCAGACAACCTCAAGTTCTACTATCAATAATATTTGTTCATTTATGTAATATTTCAATCTTTATAGTACAGTTTCACATTTAAAGTTCAGTTGATTTCTAAATTTCACTTTGTGTATAATTTTGCCTCATTTCGAAATTTGAATTATTAATTTGGTTTGGACGATCTTGAGTTCCAAAGTTATGCAATGGTGCATAATTATCATTTGTCTAAGGTACTAATTATATATCCATCCCCTACAAGATAAATGGGTAGGCAAACCTCAAGTTCGCCAAGGACCCAAAGTTCATAAAAGTCCCCAACAAAAGAGATAGGTGAATCTATGGTCTGCACACGACCCCTCATACATTTTTACAAATATGAAAATAATAAATGAACCACATGTTCTCCCAATATCACCATCAAAGGAAAGAACAATCAATGACTCATCCCTCTTAATAAAAGGCTTGCCCCCTATGCAATCATGCTGCAATAATTATAAAGATGAAAAAATTAAAGAAGACGATATCTTCAAAAAAGACCTTTCATTAAAAAAAATTCTTAAAATTGCAAAATTTTAGGGTTGATCGTTTACATCATCCCTAACATCTATGCCATAGTTAGCTATAGAGAGAGGAGGTATAACCTCCTCGGGTGGAAGGGAAGAAAGATCACACTCATAAGGGTTCTCTAATTAACCGACAGTCACATTCCCCTCTTCCTCTTCATCTGGTAATCTACTCGATGAAGTCAAAATTGAGATTGAGATATCTCATTCGCACCTCCCTATAATATCTCAACCCAGTACAAGTCGTAAGTACAGAAATATATGTATGAAGATATCTGATTAGTATCGTAATACGTGCCCAAGTTAACAATAAATATGTGAATTAAGTTCCAATATTTTATATTTATGTGTAAATTTTTTGCATTTTTATAAGATAAATAGTTAAGTAATTGATAAATAAAATTTTGATTTATAAAGATATTAAATGAATTTATGAAAATTGAATTTATTATAGAGGATGACATCATATATTATTAAATGAATATTTTTAAATATTCAAATGATTTGAATATACATGTTTTAAAGTAATAATTTTATATGAAAATATTTTCCTTATTGTTATATTTATATTAACATCCAAAATTATAGATATTTATGAATTTATATTTGAATATTGATATTGATATTAATATTTATTTATATTATTGTATTGATATTGATAAAGCAAATTAATATTGATATTTGATATTATATATATGTGATTTATTAATATTGTTATATGAGTATTTATAATAGTGATTTATTTTTAATTTAGTATTGATATTTAGAATAATTTATTTATTATATTTTATATTGATACTTGAAATGATATTAATTTATAAAATTGTCATCCTAATATTTCTAAGAGAATATTTTATTAAATGAAATATTGGATGTTAAACTTATTATCTATTTAATTGAGGAAGTTTAAATTAAAGAAATTGAGATTTTATTGCGAAATATAGAAATTTATTTAATTTATATTTAAAATTTTATATTATGATTTATATCATAATTATTGGATAATATGTGAATTTTTGTGAAATAAATATGTTAGCAAAAAAATATTGTTTAAAAGAAAATTATGTAACTAAATATTATTATTATTAGTGTAATTGTTAGTATTAAAAAAAAAAAAAAAAGAGAGAAGAGATTTAAAAACTTGCATAACCATTTACGAGCAGAAGAATAAGAAAAAAAGAAACAGAGTAGGCAAAGAAACAGATAGAGAGAGAGACGGCATCGACGATTCACCGCCATCTGGCCGCCGACCGACGACACGCCCCACACCAAAGGGAGGAGCGCTTGTTGACAAGTCAACCCACCGAACCCTATTGCCAACCACTGTCGAACGGCGGTGCACGCTTGGTCCAAAGAGTCACCGGCATAATCTTTTAGGTTGATGAAATTGGTATGGTTGAACTTCCCATGATTCCAACTTCAATTTAGTATATGATTTGTTAATTTTAGATAACTTTTGTTTTGACTGGAATCAGGCGATTCCATCTGGCTATCGCGCCATTTCTAAACATTTTCCAGTGAATTACAGAAAGTGAAGGGTATATTCGAATTCCTCAAGTCATAAGCTAACCGTTGGTACCATCGGATCGCGATTTGATCGTTATTAGAATTTTCCAACAACCAGATCCCGGCAACCTTTAAAAGTGATAATTTTGGATAGTAGCTCCAGCTCATTAAATCAAGTCATATGGTATAAATCTCGACTCCTAATTATGTATAGATAGTGAATTATGAATTTATTTATGAGAATTTGGGTAAATAGTTTATTGGAATTAATTAGTTAAATTGGATAATTGAATTGAGATAATTATTATTTATATGATTAGTGAGTATTATTGGTAATCAAATTGAAAGATTAAAGTGAGACGTTGAGATTAGAATTGATTTAATTGAATTGATTGGATATTAGTTTGATAATAAGGAATGAAATTGGCGGATGGTATTAGTGAGTTGAAGGTTTGGGTTAGACCATTTGATTGTGATATTATGATTATTGTGGATAAATTGAATTTATGGTAATAGGGAGTTAATCTTAGTTCATAGGAGATGCTGCCGAATTTTCGATAGATAATGTAAAGTTTAAAGATAAATAAGAAAGAAATAGCATAATAGTATCTGATAAATGATATTATGTTTCTAGAAATATGTCAAGGGAGAATTCGGAGGATAACTGACAGAAGGGAATATTTTGTTAGATTGCAATCAACAGTCCAGGTGAGTGAATAATACATAATGTTATGTTTAAGTTCAAAATATTTAAAGTTCATAAAGTATTGTTATTGTTAAATTAAGAAGCATGTTTATAGTAATATGAAATTCCATTGTTTAGTGATAAGTTATAAATTTTTTAAGAAGTTAATATTTATTATAATTGATTTTCTATTGATTTCCAAAATTATAAATTTAATTGATATTCCAATAAATATAACACTAAAAGCCCGGTCGTAAAAAATACATACATATTACCAAAGTTTTAATTAAAGAAATTCCAATGCCTATGAAAATAATTGAAAAGTTACCAAAAATGGTCAAAGCTATGTATAAGCATCCTGCTTATATATATGAATTTATATCTAAATTGTAACTGTACGAAAGTTCTTATGGTTAAATAAATAAGAAAAAATATGGAAAACCATGGGTAAGATTAAAGTAACAGTTAATATATTTCCTAAAGAAGAATTACATGTATAATTATTAGTAATATAATTATGGTTAAAGTGTGAGCCCTAAACTACCAAAAGGATCTTATGTATGTTTCAAGTGTTACCTAGAGTAACTCTTTTCTACCAACACCTGAAAAGTCTTTCAGAAAGTATATGTGAATCTTAAATCCAAGTAACCCATTTGAACCTTGGAAATTATTAAAATTCTAAATTTCCTTTTTATCAAGGGTTAGCCTGAACACAGAGATCGCCGTCTGATATGGGTAAGACATCAGACTGTGTGTACATAGGAATTAGATTATATACAAGTGATATAGGGGTATGTTCTATAAAGAACCTCTGTCTCGGGTATGCCAAAGCACCTCTACCCCAAATTTAAGGGAGCTTTATGCACTGAGTATGCTACAAATAGTCTCTACCCCAACTATATGAGAGCATGTTCATATCAAGAGTCTTTGCTTCGGGTATGCTCAAAAGAGTCACTACTCCAATTAAAGGAATAATCTATGTTAGCCTTAATATTATTGTAACCTAAATATATTGAAATTCTTGCTTATTGATACCCAACCAAGTTGATTATAAGATTTAAGAATGTTGTCACCCTATTTGCCAAATGTGATCTAAAAGTGAAATGACTAATTGATACTACAACCATAGAAGATCCATCCCAATATAAATAATTATAAGTTTGAATATAATTATAAGTTTGAATATTATCTCCCTTGAATTTAAAAAGTAAATGTATGGGTATAAAATGTTTTCCTTAAATTTGTTAATGTCATTAAAGATATATATATATTGCATTAAATGTATATATAATTTATTTAAATAACATGTTTATTTGATGGAAATTTTTAGATTATGAATATGTGTGATTTCCATAAAATTAATATAAGTTTCTTATATGAATATCAATAGTAATTTTATGTAATGTTATTGTTAATATCTAAGTGATATATATCATTATATAATAAAAAGTATTTGGTTATAGTCTATCATTTAATATGTAAACCATTGATATTAAAGTTAATTCTAGAAATTTTTTTTACATACATGCATATGAAGTTTACTTGAATATTTGAAAATCATGTAGTCATATAGTTTTTATAAAACTGTATTTTGAATATTGCAAGAACTACAAAATTTAAATATAATTACATTTATATTTTCCCTTGAGATGTTAAAAATATTAGAAAAGTTATGCTATTGATTTTATAGCTTGTTAGATATAAATGTTTTCAAAAATATGTATACTGATACGATGAGACAATTGTTTATATATGCATTTGTCCAAAATAATTTGATACTCTTATCACATGTGAATTTTGCATTTTGAAGATTTATTCAATGAATTATTATTTTAAATCTCTTATAATGAATTATGAATTTTTTTTAAAAGAATTATATATATGTAATAAATAGATTTCAATGTTGGTATTTATATATTTAAACTAAACATATGTTGTATAAAGTTGTCCAATTTCTAAGGAATACAAAGTTCCAAAATATATTCGTATAAAATGACAAGTTGAGGTTCCTAAATCCTTATAGTTCTAAATGTTTATTTGTATACCATATGTGTGGAGAAATTGTGTACCATTCCAATCCTATCGAAGGTTGAAATAATTTAATGAAGATAGAAACCATATGTTATAAGCATTATTATAATGGACATTAAATAGTGAAGACTCCAAGATGTATGTGTTTCCAAAGATTATTACACTTGAACGAAAATAAGAATTATGGGTTACTGATTGAATTCACATGTGAACTTTACATACCATAATCTATTTACTGCAAAAAGTAAAGTATCTCTGATTGTTCCAAAAGTAAATCTCATATGATCTATTGAAATAATTAAAGCGCTGTGATTCAAAAGATTTCGAAAATGTGCAGTTAATTAGAAATGAAGATTTACTTATATAATTCCCCTAAATAATGGGAATAGCTCAAAGTAAATAAATTAATTTAAAGAATAGATTTCATGAATTATAAAATATGATCAGTGAGTTATATTTTAAATTTTCCAAAGATCAATTATATTCTAGCTCACTGAGCTTTCCCCAAGCTCACTCCCTCCACTCACCAGTGCTTGCAGGTGATGATTGAGTATTCTTAAAAGTTTGTTGGATGGTAGCAAGTTGACTTCTCAGCAAGTTGACTTCTCAAGAAATCATTTCTTCCTTGAGGATTTCCAAGTCAAAGTAATAAATTGGCTTTACAAAATCATTTGTATTTGTAAATATGTTAAAAATTCTTAGGTGCACCATGTGTATAAGATAGCATTATTGTTTTGGTGTGCATCAAAAGCATTTGATAAGTAATATATTAATGTGTAAATTGAATGGTAAAATAGGATTGCCTATGAGAATGAAAATGAATGATGAGAATAGTGTATGAAAAGCATGATTGGGTTACAGGTTGTGATCTTGGGCTAATGTATTTGTTACTGATATCATGTTGAGTTTCATCATATGTATGGGTTTTACGGGTTGTTGGTGACTTTATTGTTACCCATGCCCTAGGACCGTCACATCTTCAAAAGTGGGGTGTGACACTCGCCTAGCACCTTGTCTTGATAATCAATAAGTTTATTGGCAACTAGTTTGGCATCCCTAGCTTGATCCTCCTTCTCCTTCTAGAGATCCCTATTGAGATTGTTGATATTTTCCTTCCGACTCTGGATCTCCCCCCTTCTCTCTTGGAGCTCAATCTATATAGCAGAAAGGTTGCCTCGAAGCTCCAATTCTAAGGGGACAAACTTTGCCTTCTCATTTGCCATAGCCTTTTTATGGCCTTCCTTCAGCTCTTGCTTATGACAAATCCATCTCGCCTTCATATCCTCTTTCTTAATCCTCATTCACTAGCAAAGCTCATTAATGCATCAAGTAGTCTGAACCAGAAAATGATTAATTAGATGAAAATCAAAAAGAGAATACACCCAAAAAAGAAAGTCTAAGTGCGAACCTGGAAAAGATGCCTATGGGCCGATTTGGCAAGCTGAGCATTAGAAAGCTTAATCACCATATTATCATCAGCAGGTAGAAGAGTTACCTTCATCATATCAGTGGTAACATCCAAATTGCGCATGGAAGCTCCGGCTCTATACTTCTGCTCCATCGTCTGATAAAAGTTGGTGAGCTAGCACAAAAAGGGCTCGTCCGTAGATGAATGAAGCTTTTTAAAAGAGGCTCAGCTGAGCTTTTCAATGCACCCCTTTTGGCAGTATCCCTCAAGCCAATAGATTTTTGTGGATGATGGGACTCAGCTACCACAATATGTTAAACTAGGGAAGTTTGGGGGGTTTTTATCCTTGGCCAATCCGTAGGAAACCGATCCCTGAGCCCTTTTTTTGTTTGAAGCTCCTTTGCCTTCCTTTCTTTCTTTCTTTTCTCCTTCATTAACTGAGCTATAGACTTTCATTGCTACAAAAACAAAAAAAATGAAAGAAATAAGTAAGTTAGGTGAAACACAAATAATATGCCTTATAGAAAAGGGCGATCATTTGTCAAGTGCCAACAAGAGGATCGGTTTGGTTTAAGTTCACCCTGGTTAGCCTTGCCTCAACCCATTTTATAAGATCAGTAGCAAAGTATTCATCAAGGAGTTAGGAGCCTAAGATAGGCCGTATCCCTCCTAAGAATTTCACCATCTCCATTTCCTGGGGGGATAAGGTTGGTAATCACTTTGCAAGAGTTATGGTAGGGCTATCCACCCAAGAATTAGGAAGATTACCCCAACCATCTTTGTGGTGCACAATAAAGAACTTTCATTTCTAGTTCTTCGGACAGGAAGGGAGAGTGAAAATCTTCTTTTCACTCTAGAAGCTGAAGTGGTTGAACCTCTTATTTGCCACTAGAGGGTATAATTCCTTTACTACTTTACTACTTATATTATAGCCCTGCCTCTCCCTTAAGATCCTAAGCCCCACAAACACCTTCCAGGAATTTGGGTGTAAATGGTATATGGGAAGTTGGTACTCCCTCAGTACAATGGTATATAAATAAGCCATAAGGAACTTGAGAATTCAAGGTCTTCCACATAGACCATCCTATCCTGATCTCCTAAAAGTTGATTAGCAAAGGTTCCAGGATCAAGAAGCCTAAGAGTTCTAATGGCCTCTAATTGCTCAACGACCAGGACATAGGTGAACCGCTGAGCCCCCTTCTTCGGTTCGATTTCTTTAGCCTTTTTTAAAGGACTAAACACTTTTTGTTTTTGGGTTTGGGGTTCGCCAGCAGAAACCTTTTTGGTAGTGAGTTTTTTTTTTTATTGATCGACCTTTACCTTATTAGACATGGCAGGGGGTGCAACTATGCGTAATGAGGGAGCAACCTCTTATATATATACCTTATTAGGGAAAGAGTTCAGGAGTGATCAGACACACTA
This sequence comes from Reutealis trisperma, assembly GCA_947687605.1. Lineage (NCBI taxonomy): Eukaryota > Viridiplantae > Streptophyta > Magnoliopsida > Malpighiales > Euphorbiaceae > Reutealis > Reutealis trisperma. The sequence continues at coordinate 307,985 of CANTUT010000706.1, read as the reverse complement.
GTGCCCTTACTAATAGATGTTACTTTGAGAATCCTCAACGTCACTCATGATTGGGCAATCTCAAGAGATTGGAAATTAAAAAGCAAAAGAGAAAAACAAAAGGAAGAAGGGGACCTATTGTGTTGAAGATTTATAGCTAGAAGAAAGGACTAAGGTGATAACAAGAGATATTTAAAATCACCAGAAAAGTATGCAAGGAATAAAAACTGCAGAAAATACAAGCAAGAAGAATTTTTTAGAAAGTGTAAGATGGAATATTGGCAGCAATTGGCAAGAAAGAATGCAAAAATGAAACACAAATAACTATAGAACTATTTATAAAAGCAGAGAGGGCATCCAAATAGTCTTTAGATCCTTCCATGTCAGACACGTGGTAGCTCGAGAAGTAGTGACTTTGCAATTACCATCATTTTAAAATCCAAAAAGTGATATTTCTCGCTAAGACTATAGAGCAGAACTTATCCATCGAGTTTTAAACTCGGTAGTAGTGGGGGAATATGCGATACAAACTATAATGATTCGGCCACTCTAAGATGACCTACTTCTCACCCCTTCTCACACCTAACCCTATTTCATAAGCTCTCCAATGCCAAGGTTGACAATCGAACTCCGGTCTCAGCTAGTGAATATTTAAATTAGACACTTGGATGATCCTCCACTCACTACCACAACCTCCACTTCTAAGATTTTTGAGACCACGTCTCCTACTCTCCAATCACTTAGTGGTCTTGAATTTCAAGGACTTGCCCCTCAAGTCTACCCTTATAAATACAACTAGACACTCTAGTGCAGAGAGTACGCTTGTCAAAACACCTAAACATATTTTCTTATTAAAGCACATGTTGGCTTAAGAATCTGAGTGTTTATCCAAATAGATCACCTAGACACTCTATTTTTTATTTTGCATGTTCAGATCAGTTCAGTGGCTTCTTAGCGTGAGAGATAAGAATTCTTTCAACTCACATCACTATTGATCGATTTAGTAAAAGTAGAGGTTTGGCTATACTTTTGGAAAAAGGCATATATATGTAGGTTGATTTCTTATTTTCAAACCATATAGATATTGAGGTTAATGAGAATGGACATTCTTGGAGGTTTACTAGATATTATGGTTTTTTAGAGCAAAGTAAAAGGCATGAAGAATGGGATTTTTTTTAAAGGGTTTGAGTACAAAAATCATCTCTTCCATGGGTCCATATAGGCCATTATAATGATCTATTATTTGGTATAGACAAGCAAGGCTCCTATATTCATCTGCCATAGTTCTTCGTGGGTTTAGAGAGGTGGTTTTAAATTGTCTTCTTTATGATGTTCTGTTAGTAGGCTACCAATTTAGATGGAATCATGGTAAGGGTACTCTAAATAACATGGAGGAATGATTAGATCGTGAACTAGTGTCTGTTTCTTGGCTTGCCTTGATTCCAATAGTTAAGCTAAATAATTTAGTTTCGGCAATATCGAACTGCAATATGATTTAGTTGTTATCAAGGAATTGTCTTCAGTTCATAGACAATCTAGATTCTATTTTAAAAATCATTGGTCACATGAGTTTAGCATTCTTTTGAACAATTAGCAAAATTTAGTTTCTCTACCTTTATTGGGATGTATTGAGTAGTGTACATCTGTTTTAATGCAGTGGGATCATAGTTTATTCAAGGAATTCTAGTGGAAATAGCACAGTGCAAAGATAATATGATTCGCCTCCAACACTCAATTAACCAGGGCTTTTACCTAATTAAGTAAAAGAAAAAAAATTATTTCCACATATGAGTTAGGTGGGGAAACATTTCCCCATCCATACTCTTTTATAGCAAATGGAAAATTTCCACAACAAAATCGCAATTTATATCGGCGATTTTGCTTTTTTTGTTTTTCCATTAAGTGGCGATGTCCTTAATTAGTTTTTTTTTTTATTTTTTTTAAACAATTTGTTGCATGGTTGCCACTTCACCTTTTTTTTAATTTTTAATTTTATAATTTATATTTATCTTATTAATTATGTAAAAATTTTAATTAATTAAAATTATGAATTTTTATATATTATATAAATTTAATATTTTCAAATATTAAAAATTGTAAAAATATTTTGATATTTGTACATAAAAATTATTAACATTAATAATTTAATCATTAACATATTAATAAAACTGTACTATGCATGTGCTCTGTTATGCTTTTGTTTGAAAAGATTGTGCTTGTCCTAATGATAGATTGCTAAACACGTAAATAGGACAAGCACTACCATTCAAAGCCCGTCTCCAACAAGGATTCTCATTTCCCTCTCCAAGCGTGACTCGGACTAGTTGAATGTGACTTCTACTTCAAATATAATACTAGTAGAACTTTAAAAAGGATTCAAATTACTGAGGACCTCTATACATAACTTGCCTTTCTCTATTATTAGGGTAACTTTTTCTCTTCAAGAATTTCAGTTTACTCGACTAGTCATCCTTTACTAACTTAAGCATTGAAGTGGTCCCCTAAGCATATCACCTAGATCACTCTAATCATTTATCTTGCAGGTTACTCGCTTCGCCATATCATATATTTGAGATCGGCCTTCAACTTGTGTATATTATGCTCTTTTCATATAGATACAAATTATATCAATTTTTTTTAATAATTTTATATTCATTATATATTGTTAAATATCAATAATTAATTTTATAGTAAAAATAAATTTGATATACTAAAAGAAATTCTAAATTAAATAAACTTTCTTATAAAATATTAAAAAGTGAATAATATTGAAAAATTAAATAAGAAATTGCTAAAAATAATTTCCACACATGATCAGAAAGTGTTTTTCATATACAAAAATTAAGAAAAAAATTTTAATAATAATATTTATGTAAAAATTTTTGTAATTATGGAAATTAAAAAATATTTTTCATAATTTTTTAAATTGAAAATATTAAATTTATATCATATATAAAAATTCATAATGTTAATTAATCAAATTTTTACATAATTAATAAGATAAATATAAATTGTAAAATTAAAATTAAAAAAAAAGGTGTGGTTGGCATTGTGAGTGGCAACTATGCAACAAATTGTTAAAAAAAAAGTTTAAAACTAGGAACATAATGGTGATATAATGAAAAAAAAAAATCGCCAGTATAAATAGCGATTTTGTTATCGTCCAAAACGCTAGTGTGACTGACGATTATAATTGTGAAATTTTCAACCCTCTTTCACTTGGCATAAAAAAGCATAGATGAAGAAATATTTCCCCACCTAACACATATGTGGAAATATGTATATACTTTTTTTACTTAATTAGGTAAAAGCCCCTAATTAACCAAACTGATATTGTTGAATTTAATTCATATAGGTGGTTTTTGGAAGCAAATAGCTAATTGTTTATGGCTCCAAGGTTATGACATGAACTCTAAATATTTTCATGCAGTGGCTACAACTAGGAAGCCGGTGAATAAGGTGGAAAGGCTTTAAGATGATTCAGATGTTATAGTGGAACTTAGAGGGGTTTATGCTCTATTTCCTCTAGCTATTTTCAAGAGTTTTTTTCAAGGTCTTCTGATTGGTTTGGATGCATAATTTTCCTTTGAAGTTAATTGGGTGTCAGTTGATGATAATAATGCTTTAACAACTCCTTTCACTATTGAGGAATTTCAAAGGGTGTTATTCCAAATGCACCCTGATAGTCTCTTGGACCGGATGGACTAAATCCTACATTTTTCTAGCATTTTTGGCTAACTATTGATAATGACATCTTCCGAGCTTGTTATCTATTAGTGAATTTCTTACATTTTTAATAATATTATCATAGTTCTTATCCCTAAATTTGATTCCCCATTGATAATGAAAGATTTGAGACCTATTTGCTAAGGTGTTAGCTAATAGGTTGAAGGGAATGTTGTCAAAAATATTTTTTAAGGCTCAATTAGCTTTTGTCCCATGTTGTTCTATTACTAATAATGTTCTTATTGCATTTGAAATTATTCATTGTAGTAAGAGGTGAACTAAGGGAAATAAGGGGAATGTTGCTTTGAAAATAGATCTCAGTAAGGCATATGATTGAATTATGTTGGATTATTTGAAAGCTAAGTTATAGAAAAATGGGATTTGCTACTCAATTTATTGAATCGATAATGCTTTGTGTAGCTATTGTGTCTTACTCAGTATTAATGAATGGGGATGAAGTTGGGCCGATTTTACCTCATTGGGGATTGAATCACTTTATTTATTTATCATTTGTGCAAAGGGATGATCTATTATGATTAGGCAGGTTGAGGTTCAAGATGATCTGCATAGGTTTATGTGTGTAGGAGAGCTATTAATTTCTCACACTTACTATTTGCAGATGATAGTTTTTTTTTTCTTTTTTAATGCAACTAGTGTGGAGTGTCATACTATGAAAAATATTTTACTTGATTATGAGTGTGCTTCGAGTCAAGCTATTAGTTTTTATAAGTCTAGGATTTTTTTTAGTAGTAATCTGTTTGAGTTTGTTTGTAACTCTCTTTTTGACATTGTGGGTATTACTACTCTGTTAAACACTAGTCGTTACTTAGGTCTTCCATCATTGGTGGGTAAAAATAAAATGGCTCTTTTTGGTTTTTTGAGAGACTAGCTTTGGCATAATTTACAAAGCTAGCAACAAAAAATGTTATCTCAAGCTGGTAGGAAGGTATTATTGAAATCAATGGCATAAACTATTCCTTCACATTGCATGAGTTCTTTCCTATTATATGTGACACTTGTCCAAGAGCTAGAGAGGATGATTAATTTGTTTTGGTAGGGTTCAAAGGAGGGTGGTAGGCATAGGATTCATTGGTTAGGTTAGGGGACATTGTGTGCTCATAAAGAAAATAGCGATTTGGGGTTTCATGGTCTTCATAACTTTAATCTTGCTATACTTGGTACACAGGATTGGGATCTAATCTCAAAATCATATACTCTTGTTAGCAAGCTCTTCAAATCCAAGTACTTCCCTGAGGGGGACTTTTTTTCTATTTCTTTAAGGCATAGTCCAAGTACTACGTTGAGAGGTATATGGTCTCCGCAATCCATTTTTAAGGAAGGATGTTGATGGAGAATAGAAGGTGGGTCAACTATTAATGTATGGCAAGATCCTTGGCTAAATGAAGATGGGTAGTTCAAAGTAGTAACCCCAATTATTGCTAAACTAGAAAATCTTTTTGTGAATGATCTTTGGATTCCAAATTCTAAAGAATTGGATGTTGAGTTTCTAAATAAATTATTTCTTCCAATTCATATGGCAAATATCTTGAAAATTCCAATTGCTTCTATTAGGTTGTATGATCAATTGATTTGGTATTATAAAAAATGATATTGTTATACTATCAAATTAGGTTATTGAATTGCAATGAAGCTTTTTAGAGGGGAGCCATAAGGTGCTATCCTTGGAGATTGGATGAGACTATGGTAGTTAAACCTTCCGCCATGAGTCAATCTTTTTCTTTGGCAATTTCAAAGGATATTTACTAGTTCAGTCGATATTGGCTCAATATGGAATTAATGTGCCTATGGAATGTGTTATATATGGGAGGGAATATGAAATTGTTATGCATTTATTTGTTGAGTGCCCTTTTTCTAAGTCTTATTGGTAAGAGATTAATTTGGACTTGTCAATTACTGCTATGTCTTCTTTTATTGATACATTTTTTTCCCTTTGGAATGCTAATTTGTAGTTTAAAATGTCCAAAATAGCACTATGCTTTGGAGTGTTTGCCGACAACGAAATTCACAATTATGGTCCAATTACTCCCTTTCTTTACCAACTGTTGTCGACTTTGGCATGTCCTTTATGTGTCAATAGTATAAGGCAAGACATGTGTTGATGGTTCCGTCCAATGGTGTTGCAACTTCTTGTTCATCAATTAGGGTTTTGTGCTAAGGAATCATAAGGATATCTTCTTATTTGGTTGCTCAAAATGATTGGCAAGATGATGATTGTGCATGAGGCGGAGGCAATTACTTTAAAAGAGGCTATCTTATGGGTTAGATCTTTGGGTTTCACTAAGGTGGTCTTTGAGATGGATTGTAAGGAAATGGTGGATGCAATCAACTCTATCAGCTCAATTGCTTGTGATGTTTATGAATTTGGTCTATTGCTTCATGACTGTAAGAGTTTTCTTAGTTTAGAACACTTTTATTCAATTCTGCTTGAATATAGGTAAGCCAATACCATAGCTCATGCTATTGTCAGAGCTTAAGTTCATTATGCTAGCCCAAATATTTGGTACTTGGCTCCTTTTTAGAGCCTTTGCTTGTTATTGATGATGAATCTTAATAATATCATTAATTTGTGCAAGAAAATAATTTCAAAAATATAAAATTTTTATAAATCTAAAATTTTTTTCCAATCTTACAAATTAAAAATTTTAATTTTAATTTTAATTAATTTTCAATTTTACAATAAAACATAAATAAAAAAATAAATTATTGAGAAAATATTTACTATAAAATATTTTATTTAAAAAAAAATTATAAACAAATTATTTTATGAAAACAAACCAATATTTAAAATAAGTAATTTACATTAAGGTGATAATTTGTGTTAGAGAGTCGCATTCGGGTTGTGTTGACCTATACCCATGATATGATTAGTTTATCATATCAAAAATTCAAATACGAATACATTTCATTTAATTAATGGGTAATATAACATGACACGAATAATATGTTTAAAATTTAAAATTGATTAATTTTATATTTTAATATCTAAAAATTATCAATTTTACAAAATTATCCCTTATTAATTTCTATTATTATACTATATATAATTATATATAAATTTACAAAGAAGATTAAAAGCTTTATATTGTGAGGTCTCGCCAGAGCACCGGTCCGATTCGCTAAGTGGGATCGAAATGCTTATTTGGGGTTGAACTCACGGTGGAACCCTCGGATTCAGATTGGTTGATTTTGAAAAGAGTCGCCACCTTAATTTTATTGTATGTAGGAAAAGATTAAGGGAAAATCCAAATTGACTCCAATTAATATCCCAAAGGAAAAAAAAAAGATCACTAACCTTGTAACCAAAGAGGATTTGGGAATTAGATTTTTGATTTATTTAGAAAAATGATTAGTTTGGCAAATTTAATTCAAAATGACTTAAAATAAATTTCATGAATAGTTTACATAATGCATGAATAAACAAATAAACATCCATTCAAACCAATAAAGCAAATAAAGGAAAGGAATTAACTTTACAGTTCAAAACCAAAATAGGGAATACTTCCTCTAGTCCTTATGGGTTCTAGGAAAGTCACACATTCCTCAAAATAATTCTAAAGCAATTACTAAAGAGAATACAGCAAAAGACGGGCAACATCAATATAAAGAAAGCAAGCTAAAGGCAAATATCACAAAGAAATAGAAATAATTCATAAAAGAATATATAAGAAAAGGATTATTTCTTATTTAAATTGGATTTGATGCTTTAAACAAGCAAGTCTATGTATCCCTTTGAATGGGAATCAAAATCCACGTAGTTCGCCCTTCTTGCGAAGGGGTTAGTTTAGCCTAGCCTAGCCGTTTTATCATGTTTCAGTTCATTGATTGAAAGGTGGGTTGATTGATTAAATAAGCAGATTGATTGATTACCAAGTTGTTGATTAGATCAGGTTTTAATTAATAAGCAAATATATTAATTCAAATCATTTACGTAGTTGACTAAATCAGATTCTAATCAACATACCTCAAAATAATGAAAGAAACGATAAAACATGCAAAGCAAATGAATAATAAACCAAAAGAATAAACTAAGCAATCCTAAGGGAAAAATAACACAATAAAAAAAGCAAAACAAACAGAACCATATAAAGCAAAAGAAATACTAAAACAAAACAAAATAAGAAAATAAGAAAATAATTACCTTACAAGGACGAGACTTGGGGATGAAGCGGACGACCAGATTGCAATTCCACATTTTTGGCTCGGCAGAATAACAACCTTAGAATAGGGACTCGGACGGCATTATTAGGACCTCCTCAGACTGATTTGAGGAGAGCAACCCCGAAACGACCACCCTAACAAAATAAAATAAAATAAAACTTTAAACTAAAACTTCGTTCCTTTTAGACCAAACCTTGAAATGCTTCAAAATTAATTAGTTGAGGTACGAAGATAGTGCTTTTATAGGGAAAGGATTGGAAGCAGAAATGGCAATTTTCAGATGTGGGATTCACTTCCCAATGCACAAAACCGCACAAGAAGTCTCACAAACCACATAGAAGGTAGATCAACGCACAGTAACCACACAGGACCTGTGCGATACCGCATAGGAGCTATGAGGTTCCCCACAGGTCTGTGCAGTACCGCAAAGTCTCTTTGCGGTCACGGATCACCCTGTGTGGTCCTTATGGCCCACACACCCCTTTTTTACTCCGTTTTGACCCATTTCAATTCTAATTTAAGTTTGGTTTGGTTCTATAGGTTCATAATTGAGTGCCGATTGTTTGACAGTGTAAATTTGAGGGTTCACAGCTGCCCTCTCATCAGAATTGGCCTGTCTAAAAGACAATTCTGATGATAGTGAACCCAGGGAGAAAATGTGCCATGTCAGATTCTGGGCTTATGAGTACTTTTCAAATCCTTTTGGAGGAGACCCTATAGGATAAATAAAGTTTTATCAATGGCTATTGGTCTGGCCTTGACATTGGATGCAAAAATGATCTTAGTGAATTTCAATTAAGGCTATCTGTTCGACCCTAACGTTGAAAGTAAATTTGATTTGGGTAACTCTCAATCAAGGCTATATGTTCAACCTTAATGTTGGATGTGAGAATGATATGGTGAAATCTCAATAAGACTATCTGTTCAGCCTTAATGTCAGAGAATTTAAATCAAAGCTATCTGTCCGGCCTTAATATCAGAGAAGAATTAATTTTGTGAAATCTGGTAGAAGTAGGGGTCTTGGTCTATTTTGGACGGTCCAGCTTGATGCTCAGTCAGTTTTGAGACATTTCTGGTCTGATTTAGATGATTTTTTATTTTTAAGGAATTTTTAATTTTCTGCTATTTCTGTCATAACAGAAGCATCCTAAGTTTGATCTAAGGGAATAGGGTATCTCAAGAAAGAGAAAAATATTATGAACACATTGGAATTGACGATGCTAAATTCTGACTTGAAATGAGTGTAAAATCGGGTCCCAAGTGATCTAGCAATGGGAGTTTACTATACAAGTGGACCCCCTATATAAAGAGGTAACTACTTCTCACTTTTTCACCTTTTCTCATTTTTCATATTTTCACTCTCTCTCTAACTTTCTTTTCTCTCAGTTCTCTCTAACTTCTCTCTAACATTTCTTTTCTCTCTCTTCTTTTCTTTTTTCTTTTCTTTTTTTTTCTTTCTTATATGGCTTCTCCACCTAGCAACCGCCACACTCGAAGTTACTAGGCCCCTCGGGAGAACACCCAGCCTGATGATCTATTTTAGGAGTCAGAGCATTATGTGTCTTGAACTCGCGCCATGGAGGTATTTATAGTTCTCTCTCTCTCTCCCTCTCTCTTTTAAACAAAATAGTTTGTGTAAACAAGGAAATACATACATATAATTAGATAGCAAAATGAAATTTAAATGCTGATAGTATGATCATTTTCTTTTTTTACAAAATAAGGACGTGAGCTTTAGGTCAAGAGGGGGATGGTCAAACCTCTCAATTGTGGATACCTTCCTAGAGACACGTCCCCAAGTTAGGGATCTGATTGAGCCATCGGGGCTACTCGACTTCTTTTCATTAGATTACTCTCATGAGGGTAATCTACCTTTACTGCGAGCTCTGGCGGAGAGATGGTGGGATACCACTAACACTTTCCATTTGCCTTGTGGGGAGATGACAATGACTCCCCTAGACCTGATGATGCTGATAGGGCTGCATTCTCATCGGCGGCCCTTAGAGTTCTATGTCGAGTGGCATAGGCTACTTGAAGGGAGATTAGAGGCACTGCTAGGTGTGGCTCTATCACGAGGCCACATCCATCTTTCTCGGGTCTGGCTTACAGATCACATCGACTCCATTTACACCAGAGTCCAAGCCACCGATAAGCAGGCTGCCTGTCTCGCTATGCTGATGATACTCGGCTGCTCATTTGTTCACACAAGAAGGGATACTATCCACCTGAATAACGTTCACTCGTTAGAGGATCTGACCGTTATTAATGAGATTGATTGGGGAGGATTAGTGCTTTATGCTATGTATAGGGAGATGTTAGATCTCTCCCAAGGGATCTTCGCTGGTCTGGGCGAGAGTTCCATTATTTGGGAGGTATGCTTTGATATCTCTATTCTATCAAACATTTGCCCCTTGTTTGACTGTCTAATTAACTATTGTCTGAATTGCAGTATTGGGCTTATGAGTACTTCCCCTCTTTATCTCCCCCTCTGAGGGATGGGACTGTAAGCCATATTCCATATGGTCATATTTGGAGATCAGAGAACAAAGGTAGACATGAGCGACTAAGCTTTCATGGGATTAGAGCTTACTTCTCTTAACTCAATGCATCTCAGGTATGGATCATTTTAGACTTGTTATGTCTTTCACTGCATTCCATGATTCACCTCTTATGTCCTTATAGGTCCGATGGAGGACTTTTATGTCCAGGATGATGCTTCTACCAGAGACGATAGAGTCGAGCCTAGCTTTATCCTCTATTCATCTTCTGTTGCATTTTTTATCCAACCGGATGTTCTATCTTGGACAGAGGGTCTGTGCATAGATCACTGGGGAGAGGGTTATTCTTGTTGATCCCTCTATCGAGATGCGATATGGACTTCGCATTCGAGACCAGGATGTACTGGTTGCAGGACTTCCGATAGAACCTTTACTAGATCCTAAGGCTGACTATGATGCTTTCTGCTGTAGCAGGCTGATGCCAGGGGTACCTTTTCATGATAGACTTGCTCGACCCAGACTAGCAGCTAGTTTTGCTCATGCACCACGAGAGAGAAGGGGTGCTAGTATAGATATAGGTCCGAGTACCAGTGCAGAACCTAGTAGAGCTTTTCCTCAGTTTCTCTGGGCTGCTGAGGATCTAGATTACTTCATTCGTGATCGTGGGATAGTCAGATATGATATTCTTAATACTCTGCCGTTAGGATACCCACCATTCCCTGATGACATTATTGAGGCCTGTAAAATGCATTTGTATGCCTGAATGGTTGTATACCTTTGTTTCTAACTCCTTTATACTTTCTGCAGGTTTCGGTGGATTGGGCCCGACATAACTATGAGATGGTTGGACGGCTGAGATTAGCACTATACTCAGTCTTGTCTTTTGGAGGATTATCTGATGGGTGCGACAGGTCTCCACCACAGAGGAGGAGGCAGAGGCGTGGCAGAGATTAACCTTATTTTTAGACCTGTTTTCCTATTATGCATTTATGACTTATGTATGCAAATATCGTGTATGCATGTATGGATGTATGCATGCAAGTACTATAACATGACATCTTTTGACCTTTTATGAGATGATTATACTATGAGATGATATGCTTTGTTACGCTTTTATGTATGCTTATGGATGCCAAATGCATGGCAGGGCCCCTTTTAGTTATTTTACATCTTCTCCTGAATCTTTTCTGCCATTTTTCTCTCTTTTTCAACTAAGAATTGCATGATGGATTACATTAAGGGTCCAAAAAGGAGGTTCAAGTTGGTGTAAAACTGCAAAGAGCTGTGAGGAACTGCACAGAGACTTTGCGAAATCGCACAAAGCTGTGCAGTATCGCACATGACCTATGCAATTCTACATAGGTCTTATACGATCACTACATATGGCCTCTGTGGTTTCGCAGACATTTTCTACAGTTTTGATAGTGAAATTCTATCTTTTAGTCGTTTTCCTTCTATAAATAGGTCCCTTTGGTGCTAAAAACTTCATAATAACTTTTCTTTGACCCTTGGTAAGCTTTTCTCTTAATTTTTCTTTCTTTTTTAGGCCTTCTCTCTTTCTTTTTTCCACTCTTTTTCTTTCTTTTCTGCCCTTTTTCTTTCTTTGTTTATTTCTTTCTTACTGCTATGATCGCCGAGTTCCTTAAACCCAAAGATTTTGAGGATGATGTCTGGGAAGATCAACATATGTGAGCCCTATCTTTCAGTTTAGTTTCAGGCTTTCTGTTTATAAGTCCTGTGGGTTGGGGAGATATTAGGATAACAAAGTTGGTGAGACAAATGGAAGATGGATGCTCGATTACTGCAATTGTCCTGGCTGAGACTATTCTTAGTTTGGATCAAGCATATAGGAGAGATGAGCCTTGGTTTGTGAGCCCAATTATTCTACAGGTATATTTTCTGAACTTTCTTTCTTGTATCCTTCTTTCCTTTTACTCCTTTTCACATAATCATATTCCAAAGCAGATATGGCTCAGGGATCATTTGAAGGTGGTTGCTCCTCCTACTCGAAGGGATTACTTAACCTCTTGGTATAGGTCACGAAAGATAGTTCTCAAATTTAGATCGGAGAGGGAGTGGATCTTATGGTTACTTGAGTTAGATTCAAAGGATTTGCTATGGTTCTGCCCTTAGTGCAAGATCAAGAAATTCATGATCATGAGTTTTGGTTATCAGATGGTCTACCTTCTGGGGTTACATATGGTAACCTTCTATTAGAGGACACGAGTTCTGAGACAAATGGGTTATGCACAGGAAATGGCGCTCTATTCCAATCTTCTCTGATTACACTCGCTGTGGCTAGGGCTATTATGAATGGTTGGATGAGAGGCTTTCATACTATTCTCCCATCTCACAGGTTTGATAGGCTAGAGGAGTACAACTCGTGGTGGATTACTATGTTTTGGCCTATAGAGAAGAAGAGGAGGGTGGCCCTACTACATGAAATCGAGGATGAGGAGATTACAGAAGAGACTGCTTTTGAGATAGATGATCAAAAGGGAAAGAAGAAAGTTGCTTAGACTTCTAGGACTTTAGGACTTACGGCTTTAGATATAGCCATGGATAGCAGATTTGTCATTTTTAGATCTTGTGTTTATACTGATTTCATTTTTTAGATGAATTATGAATAATACATCATTTATTTGCTCTTATTTTTGCCTAAGCTGCCCTTTCGGGTTTTCAACCTAGCGAGTTCTTTATATATATATATATATATATATATATATATATATATATATATATATATATATATATATATATATATATATATATATATATATATATATATATATATATTATTATTTTTTTATTCCCTTTTTTTTTTTTTTTTGCAAGCAAAGAACCAAATGATGGAAGCGCAAAAATGGTAATTTTTATTAAAAATTGGACCGGACCTACAATGGGCTGCCTACGTATCTCCTTACATCTTTTCAATTTAGACTAATTAGCAAATATTTTGGAGAATTAGGTCTACATAGTTCTAGTTACATGATGTATGAAAAAAAATAATAAAAACTGACTTTCACATAAAATAACACTTAAGTTGATCCAAGTTGCATGGATTGGCGAACTCCACTCCATCTAGATCCATGAGAATAGCAGCTCCACCTGATAGGATCTTTTTAAGTATATAAGGGCCAGCCCAATTTGGTTTGAATTTTTCCCTGGGATCATGCACGGGAGCTTTGATTTCTTTCAAAACTAAATTTCCTTCTTCTAAGCCTCTGCCCTTGACTCTTTTGTTAAAGTGCCTTGATATCTTCTGCTGATAACCTTGAATCCAATATAAGGCATCCATTCTCTTTTCATCAATGGCGTTAAGTTGATCATGGTAACCTTTTATCCATTCTGTTTCTTCCAACTGACTTTCTCTCATGATTCTGGATGATCTAATTTCAACCTCAATCGGCAAAACAGCTTCCATACCATATACCAATAAGTAAATGGTTGTGCCTATTGGGGTACGAATGGAAGTGCGGTACCCCCATAAAGCAAATGGCAACTGTTGATGCCAATTCTTGTGATTATCAGTCATCTTCTACAAGAGGGTTTTTAGCATCTTATTGGCTGCTTCAACTGCGCCATTAGTTTGAGGCTGATAAGGAGAGGATCTATGATGTTGGATCTTTTCTTTCTTCAATAATTAGATCACTTCTTTCTGAAATGTGAGCCATTATCCATGATGATTTCAAAAGGAACTCCAAACTGATAAAGGATGTTAGTTTGGATAAATTGAGCTACTCTTTTGGAATCCAACACTTGGTAAGGAGCAGCCTCAACCCATTTTGAGAAATAGTCAATCGTGACTAAGATGTATTCATGCCCAGCAGAAGATTTAGCGCTTATCCTCCTGATGACATCAATACCCCAAGTTGCAAAAGGCTAAGGAGTTGTGATTGGGTTGAGTGGAACATGAGGTTGCTTTTAGAGTTTTGCATAAATCTGGCATTTATGACATCTTTGCACAAATTTGGAGCAGTCTTGATTCATAGTCAACTAGAAATACCCTAAATTCATTATCTTCCAAGCTAATGCAATCCCATTCATGTGAGGACCTTTTTCACCACTGTGGACCCATTTCATGATCTTTTGAGCTTCATTCTCAATTACACACCTCAAGTGCATATTGTCCCACACTCTTTTATACAAGACATCCCCGTTTGGGATGAAATTGCTGGCCAACTGCCTTAGAGTTCTTCTTTCTGATTTGGTTGCCCCTTCCAGATATTCATCATTTTGCAAGTAGTTGAAGATATCCCAGAACTAGGGTTTTTTATCAGCCAAATGAATGTGTATACATATGGTGTGATAACTAGGTTCCCTTTTTACCTAGATCCACAGGTCTGATTATCTCTCCATCACTCATATCCAGCATTGATGCAAGAGTGGCTAAAGCATCTGCAAACTGATTTTTAGCCTTAGGCAGATAATGGAAAGATAACTTATGAAAGTTCTCTACAAAATCCTCCAAGCGTTTATGATAAGGAACCAAACACTCCTCTCTTATCTTCCATTTACCCAAAGCTTGTGACATAATCAAATTGGAATCGCCATAGACCTCCAAATAGTCAATTCTAAGGTTTACAGCAACCTCTAACCCAGTAATACAGGCTTCATATTCAGCTTCATTATTTGTTACTTCAAAAGCTAACTTAACAGCCATAGGCAGTCTTTCTCCCTTAGGGGTAGCCATAACAATCCCAGCACCACAACCCTTGTTATTTGCTGCACCATTAAAGAAAAGCTTCCAATTCAAGTTTTAGCTCCATAATATCCTCATCAGGGAATTCTGGTTTAGACCATTTGCCGTCTATAAGGGTTGCAGCTAATTGATCAGCTATTAAACTTCCCTTTATACCCTTCCTCTGACATACTTCAAATCATACACTGCTAGAATAGCCATCCATCTCGCCATCTTACTATCAAGAACCAGGCTCTCCATAAGGAATTTCAAAGGGCTTTTGTCAGCAAGTACATGAGTGGTGTAGGAGCTGAGGTAATGTTGGAGTTTATGGCATACTTATACCAAAGCAAGGCATAGCTTTTCAATTTGGTTGTAATTAAGTTCATGGGTGAGCAGTCACTTACTTAGGTAGTAGATGGCATTTTCTTTATGTGAATCTGGGGCATTTTGAGCAAGCATTTCCCCCATAGCCTCTTGAGTAACAGAGAGGTATAGGAGTAATGGCTTACCTAGTTTGGGTGGTTATAGGATAGGGGGGTTCAGGAGGTATTCTTTGATTGCTTCAAAGGCTTTTTGGTAGTCTTCATTCCATTTCTTAGAGGCTCCTTTCTTTAATAACTTGAATATAGGCCCACATACAACAACCAATTGAGAGATGAATCAACTAATGTATTAGAGCCGTCCTAAAAAACCTCTAATCTCCTTCTCTGTCTTAGGAGGTGGCATTTCTAAAATTGCCTTTGATTTGGCTACATCAATCTTAATGCCTTTTTTACTAACCATGTACCCAAGGAAAACCCCTGATGATGAGCCAAAGAGGCATTTTGTTGGGTTGAGCTTTAGGTTATACTGGCAAAGTCTAAGGAAGAATTGCCTTAATGCTTCTAAGTGCCCTTCAGCTGTCTCAGATTTTATCACCATGTCATCCACATACACTTCAACATCTTTATGGATTATGTCATGGAAGATAGTGGTAGCCATCCTTTAATAACTTGCTCTGGCATTCTTCAACCCAAACGGCATTACCTTATAACAATAAGTTCCCTATTCAGTCACAAAAGCAGTCTTCTCTTTGTCTGGCGAATGAACCGAAATTTGGTTATAACCAACATATAGATCGGTCAAGGAGACTATTTCAGACCCTGTAATGCGATCAACTAATAGGTCAATATGGGGTAGTGGGAAATCATCCTTAGGACAGGCTTTGTTCAGATCCCGGTAGTCAACACACGTTCGCACTTTACCATCTTTTTTTGGAACTGGAAAAATATTAGCTAGCCATAAAGGATATGTGATCGGCTCTATGAATCCATTGTCCAGTTGCTTGGTGATCTCTTCCTTAATGGGTAAGGACCATTCTATCTTTAACCTTCACAACTTCTGCTTGATAGGCTTCATATGGTTATAAGTGGGGATCTTATGAACTGCTATGCTTGGGTTTATGCCAGTCAGGTCCTTAGGGGTCCATGCAAAGTAGTCAACAAACTCTTGGATCAACTTGACAAAGCCATCCCTATTATAACATACAGATGCAATGAATGTAGTTTTGGGATTTACATTGGTGCCAGTATCAATTGGTTCTTTGCTTGCATAATTTTTTATTTTATTTATTTCTTTTTTAGATGTATTATTCAAATGGGATAAAGCATTCAGTGAAATAGAAGACACAGGATCGTAAGAAGAAAACTCAAATTTCTTATTGCGAATGAAAAAACTGTTGTTCATAGTTACATCAAAATTGAAAGAATGATTATTTACATACTCAAAAGAAGAAAATGAAGAAAAAGACTCAAGAGACTCTAGGTCAGACTGGGACTCTGATGAGGATTCCAATGGGAACTTTGACTGGTCACCTCCTTCCTCATAGTACCAGTTGTCAAGTTGGGTTTAGGTTGGTTGGATCAAATGAATGGGATGTATCTCTTCTTCTTCTCTGATCATAAGGACCTGCTCAAAAAGAGTGGCCTCCATATTTTCCTCCTAATCTTGCTCCAAAATGAAAACCAGCTCACAATCCTCCATGTTCAACCTAACATCAAAGAATATTTCAAATCCTGATATCAGTTTCTTAAAAATAGGATAGACCCATGGTTCAAAAAACCATAATAAGGAAAATCTTCTCCTTCTTTCACAAAGTAGCCATTTAGAGTTTTAAAATAGGGGTGCATGGGACAATCATACGACTCACCTCTTTTAGGGCTTTCATCCTCTCCTTGGCCCTTTTTTCCATTTTAGCTAAGTCTTCTTCAGATGGTTCATAGCCAAGCCCAAAAGGTGGAGTGGCTACAGGGTACTCCTTGAAACTGCTTATTCCTTGTTGGCTCTTGCCTAAACCCAAATTAGGAAAGTAATTCATATTCCTCATCATGTTAGCAATAGCAATATTACCATAAGGATCAAAATCAAAAGGAACATATTCTTTACCTTTGATGTGGGTCAAATTTAATACCCTAGTCTCTAAGACTAAGTATAGAGTGAGTAGGGTGTCGAACTCTAGGGAATTTGGAGCAAATTTATATTAACCGGGTAATTACTAAGATGGATAAGCAAACAACAAACAAAAGATGTTGATTTATTCTATCTAATCTAAAATACTAAAGTTTTATTGTTACTTTAATTAATAACAACAATAATGAATAATAGAATTACAATTCAGAATTAATTTTGAACTATAAAAGTTTAACAATATATAAACACATGCAGTGATTGGAGAATATGACCATCAGTCTTTAAAAGCAACTCTCATTATCAATTAAGGGTATTTTCATTTAGAGTCTACAAGCACTCTCATGACATTGTAGAGATAAACAAAAACCATTAATTTCTATGCCAATTCTTTAACCCCTCAAAATGGATTTATTGTCTCCAGGTACTTTCCTATCCTTTAAGTAATTTCAATTGCATTTCCACCAAAATGCCTCAACTCTCGTTGTGAACAAAATGATTAACAAGTTATAAATGGTGATCAAGCATACATAACACAATGTAACACTCAATTGAAACTAAATTATTCATGCATATTAAGAATGTAGTTCATAAAATTAATTCATCATTGCAATTCTAACAACCTATTAGACTAAGTACATGGTAAAATATGTCATAGAAATAATGCAAGCATCCATTATTGAATAGTAAAATAAAGATAGAAGAAAGGAAGAAAGATTGATGAATAAAGACTCCTTTACTCTTTAGGAAATTATTTGCATAATTCTTGAACTTGAAGTGCCTTTTGGAAGGACACTTGATACAAACCAAGTACTTAATTCTAATAAGGTGTTTACAAAGATTTTAAGTAAGTTTTTTTCTATCTAATACAATAGAATCTCTCCTCTAAAATAAAGCCAAATTCAAGTATTTATAAGCCCCAAGGTGTCCCAAGAAGTGCCCCTTTGAAAAAGGTGTCAAAATGAAAGGGTGCCTTGAAGGGTGTAGTAACTACCCTATCACGAGTCGGCATCAACTGTGCCGATTGGTGACATTCCCTCACTGTCACGAGTCAGCATAATTGGTGCCAACTGGTGACAGCCTTGAAATCCTTTCCTTGGCTTGTCTTTGCTCCTAAGCTTCGCACTTGGTTCCATTTTGGTCCTTAGCTTCCATTTTCAATCAAAATCATCTTCTTACACCTATATTATCTTATAACACTCAAACAAAAGATCAAACACACATTAGCATAGAAAATTAACACAAAATATGCATGCATTTAAACAAAATTAGTAAAGATATTATTAGTTTGGTTATGCCATTTTGCACCATATCAAATTCCCCCATACTTAGACCTTGTTTGCCTTCAAGCAAGAAGAAAAGATAAAAGAGAAAATCAATGTTCTTAACTTTTCCAAAATAAATGTAGCAATCTTACTAAGTTAACTTTAAGTCATTCAAGGAGTATAGTACTAATGTATCAATGAAACAATTTTAAATGCCCAATAATGGTAAAGGTGACAAGTCTTATAGTCTAAGCCCTAAGTTTGTCTAATTATCTCATTCCTATCAAGAACAAAGTCTTAATTATAAAGCCAAGGTCCTAACCATACTTTTCTAGTCAAAACATCCATTCATTAAGTTAAGAATTCTAAAGATATAAATAGCCTTTAGGAAATAAGTTATGCATAAATATATCTAGTCTCATGGCATTTTTGGACATTTTTTTTAATTTTTACTTTACTTCTTTTTTCTTCTTTTTTTTTTAATTTTTTATGCTAGTATTACCATGTATGTTTTTTGAATTAAATGCAACTAAGGAGCATACTCATTTGCACACAACTTACTCAATATACATATATTCACTAGTGAAGATTGTTCACACTCTTTTTTTTTTTTATTTTTTATTTTTTATGTGTATCCTTATCCATTATTGACTAGATGCATTACTTGTATTATGGCTATAGTTTCCTTTAGGCAACTTAAATCCCTAAAAACCAAGACTTAAATCCTTATCATTTAAGCATAGTTAGGAAGTCGACTAGATAATTTTTAAACTTTGAAAATAATAATAAATGAGATAAAAAGACAAACTCAAAACAAATGCTACAAAAGACTTAAAAAATTTACCAATTGGGCATAAAATTATTTATTAAATTATTATAAAATAACTCCTTAACAAAACTTAAAAATGACTCTAAGTAAGATACTACTAAAGAATGTGGAGAAAAGTTAAGTTTGAAAGTTAAAACTTTGAAAATTTTGATGCAAAAGGCAAAGACTAAACTAAGAAAGCAAACATGAAAAACAAATAAACATACAAAGCAAAGTAATAATAATTAAAATCCTACTTCTATCCCTCCCCCATACTTAAATTTCACAGTGCCCTCAATGTGAAAGCCAAAGAAAATAAAGTAAAGGAAAGGATAGAAGAAACTCCCTCATATTCATTATGGTGGAGGAGATGGTGGTGGAGACCAAATGATGTAGCCGGATTTCTCAAAGTATTGTTCCATCTTGTATTCCATCTTATATTGCCTCCCGTTCATTTGACGATCTAAGTCTCTATATTCCCCAATTGGTGTTGCATCGCCTTTTGGTTTTTCAATAGTTGCTCCAAAATGCTAGCCTCCCCACTTGATGAGCCACCATACCCAAGGAAATGATATCCCTAATCTTTAGAGTTAAGAATTTAGCACATTCTTCATATGAGAGGATGGGGAATTTGCCCCATAAATGGATGCCAAATCCTCCATTGGATGTTCTTTTTGTGTCCTTGAAGATGAAGAGCCCTTTGTCTTACCTATATTAAAATGAAAATAATGCAGGAAATAGGAGAGAAATATGTTTCTATCACATGAAGAAGAAGATGATGCTTAGGGAAATGGAAATAAATAGAAGAAAGTTAAAATAGATGAAGGGGATGTTTAAAGGAACCGTGTATAGAATTTGGGAGTGTGAAAATTTATGAAAAAGGGATGGAATTAGGTGGTTATGTAGGTTAGGGTGTAAGAAAGATGTGAAAGGTCATGACCTTTGGAAAGAGTTGTGTTTATTTTGGGAAGAGTTATTACTTTTCATTGATCTAGAATTTGAAAAGATGTGTAGAAGAAGTTAAATTTGACCAAAATAAAATTGAAATTAAGAAGTAAAGAATGTAAGAATAGAAAGAAAAAATAAATGAAAATAAAAATTGAAAGAAATTCAGAATGTGGTCTTTGTACTGTGATGAGTCGACACCAGAGGCACGACTCGACACAAATAGCTTCTGTAACGAGTCGGCATAGACTAACACGATTTGGCACAGAAGCAAAATTTTAAATTTTTTTTTGAATGACAATTTTGGAAAACAAAATAAATAAAAACCTAAAACAACTTTTCACTTCCCTAAGTTAATAAAAATTCTAATATCAAATTCCTCGGCAACGGCGCCAAAATTTGATGTGGGTCAAATTTAATACCCTAGTCTCTAAGACTAAGTATAGAGTGAGTAGGGTGTCGAACTCTAGGGAATTTGGAGCAAATTTATATTAACCGGGTAATTACTAAGATGGATAGGCAAACAACAAACAAAAGATGTTGATTTATTCTATCTAATCTAAAATACTAAAGTTTTATTGTTACTTTAATTAATAACAACAATAATGAATAATAGAATTACAATTCAGAATTAATTTTGAACTATAAAAGTTTAACAACATATAAACACATACAGTGATTGAAGAATATGACCATTAGTCTTTAAAAGCAACTCTCATTGTCAATTAAGGGTATTTTCATTTAGAGCCTACAAGCACTCTCATGACATTGTAGAGATAAACAAAAACCATTAAGTTCCATGCTAATTCTTTAACCCCTCAAAGTGGATTTCTTGTCTCCAGGTACTTTCCTATCCTTTAAATAATTTCAATTGCATTTCCACCAAAATGCCCCAACTCTCGTTGTGAACAAAATGATTAACAAGTTATATATGGTGATCAAGCATACATAACACAATGTAGCACTCAATTGAAACTAAATCATTCATGCATATTAAGAATGTAGTTCATAAAATTAATTCATCATTGCAATTCTAACAAGTTATATATGGGGATTTGTGTTAGGCCATAGGTTGTATGACTTGGGTTCAAGGTAGGTGAGGTCACAGCTGGATTAATGGAGACTTGGCCAATCATACTTCGGACCTCTTCAAGGATGGATCGTCTTTGTTTTTGGAACTGGGCTTTCTGGTCTTCTAGAGGAACCTAAAAATTTCTCTCCATAGTTGCAATTTGCTTCTCTTGTCTCACTAGAAAGCTAGTAATGAATGCTTCCATTTGAGAGGTCTCTCCCTCTTGATGAGTCACAGTTGGATCAGTGCCAATGGGAAGGTTGCTGGTTTCTTTAGCCATTTTAGATACCTTGCAAGGGTCAAACAGAAAAGGATAAGTGTTTGTCTTAAAGATAGGGAAAGATTAAGATTCAAGGCGATCATAGACTTTTGGATGATGATGGATTATGGGTTTTGGGCTAGTAGTTTTTTATTTAAGATGATGGGCTTTTGCATTTTATTCAAAGTTCTTGAGTTTATGCATGTATGCATGAATGCATGAATGAAAAGCTATTTCATGGATATGTAAGTAGGCTTGATTTAGGGTATATACAACCTATGGTTCAAGTTCTAGATCCATTACATGAAAGGGTAAGGGTGGCATGTATAGGGCACCCATTACACTAGAGCAATGATATACCTAACCACATGTGAGTCAAGAAGCCTCGCGTGGGTCCAACAGTACGTGTATGCTCGTTATACCTTTGAAAGGATCAAAGGATTCATCGCGGGGTGGATGATTTCACTATCGGCGAATAGACCTAAGGAGGGTTACCCACTCGATATTACTTTCTATCCATTGTTTTCCTAAGAAATCTAAGTTGAAAGGCAAGGAGCCAATGCAAATGATGCATGAAAGTCATTTTTGTATTAAAAGTGCCAAACTTTGATTTTAAACTAATTTGTAGTTCTCTTATTTCTTTTATAAAAAAGAAGGTGCCTCCCTAGTGGAGTTGCTAGCTATGAGACCTCTCCCGAGCACCGGTCTGATCCGCTAAGTGGGATCGAAATGCTCATTTAGGTTTGAACTCATGGTGGAATCCTCATATTCAAATTGGTTGATTTTGAAAAGAGTCGCCACCCTAATTTTATTTTATTTGGGAAAAGATTAAGGGAAAAACCCAAATTGACTTCAATTAATATCCCAAAGAAAAAAAAAAAGATCACTAGCCTTGTAACCAAAGAGGATTTGAGGACTAGATTTTTGGTTTATTTGGAAAAATGATTAGTTTGGCAAATTTAATACAAAATGACTTAAAATAAATTTCATGAATAGTTTACATAATGCATGAATAGTTATATAATGCATGAATAAACAAATAAACATCCATTCAAAGCAATAAAGCAAATAAAGGAAAGGAATTAACTTTACATTTCAAAACCAAAATAGGGGATACTTCCTCTAGCCCTTATAGGTTCTAGAGAAGTCATACATTCTCCAAAATAATTCTAAAGCAATTACTAAAGAGAATACCACAAAAGAAAGACAACATCAATATAAAGAAAACAAGCTAAAGGCAAATATCACAAAGAAAAAGAAATAATTCATAAAAGAATATATAAGAAAAGGATTATTTCTTATTTAAATTAGATTTGATGTTTTAAATAAGCAAGCCTATGTATCCCTTTGAATGAGAATCAAAATCCACGTAGTTCACCCTTCTTGAGAAGGGGTTAGTTTAGCCTAGCCGTTTTATCATGTTTCAGTTCATTGATTGAAAGGTGGGTTGATTGATTAAATAAGCAGATTGATTGATTACCAAGTTGTTAATTAGGTCAGGTTTTAATCAACAAGCAAATATATCAATTCAAATCATTTACGTAATTGACTAAATCAGATTCTAATCGACATGCCTCAAAATAATGAAAGAAACGATAAAACATGCAAAGCAAATGAATAATAAACCAAAAGAACAAACTAAGCAATCCTAAGGGAAAAATAACAAAATAAAAAAGCAAAACAAATAGAACCATATAAAGCAAAAGAAATACTAAAACAAAAAAAAATAAGAAAACAAGAAAATAATTACATTACGAGGATGAGACTTGGGCACGTAGGGCGGATGAAGCGGAGGATTGGATCTCAATTCCACTTTTTCGGCTCGGCAAAATAACAACCTTAGAACAGGGACTCGGACGGCATTATTGGGACCTCCTCGGACTAGTTTAAGGTGAGCTACCTCGAAATGACCACCCTAACAAAATAAAATTAAATAAAACTTTAAACTAAAAGTTCATTCCTTTCGGACCAAACCTTGAAAAATGTTGATTGTTTCAAAATCAATTAGTTTAATTAAGCAATTCTGAGTGTGGAAATGAGGTAGGAAGGTAGGGCTTTTATAGGGAAAGGATTGGGAGCAGAAATGGCAAGTTTCAGATGTGGGATTCACTTCCCAATACACAAAACCGCACAGGAAGTCTTGAAAACTGCACAGAAGGCAAGTCAGCACACGGTAATCGCACAAGACCTGTATGGTACCACACAGGAGCTGTGAGGTTCCACACAGGTCTATGCAGTACCGTACAGTCTCTATGCAGTCAGGACCGCCCTGCGCGGTCCCTATGGCCCACACACCACTTTTTTACACTGTTCTGACTCGTTTCAAATCCGATTTAAGTCCGGTTTGATTTTATAGATTCGTAATTGAGTGTCGGTTGTCTGAAGGTGTAAATTTGAGAATTAATATATATATATATATATATACACACATACATACATACATACATACATACATACATACATACATACATACATACATATATATATATATATATATATATATATATATATATATATATATATATATATATATATATATATATATATATATATATATATATATATATATATATATATATATATATATATATATATATATATATATATATATATATATATGTATGTGTGTGTGTGTATATATATACATACATATATATATATATGTATGTATATATATACACACACACACATACATACATACATACATACATACATACATACATACATACATATATATATATATATATATATATATATATATATATATATATATATATATATATATATATATATATATATATATATATATATGTATGTATGTATGTATGTGTGTGTGTGTATATATATACACACACACACATACATACATACATATATATATATATATATATATATATATATATATATATATATATATATATATATATATATATATATATATATATATATATATATATATATATATATATATATTAGTGTAAATGCTATATGACATATAAAATAATTTAAATGAATATTATGTGATATTATTTTTTAAATTATAGTACCTATTAGATAACAAAATTTTTTTATAAACTATATTCTTAGTGTAAATAACTTTATTTTTATTTTACTTTTCACTTTTGACTAATATTTTCATTTTAGATGCTCAAACACCTATTGATAATATAACAGATAATTATTCATGATAAATACACATCTATAGTAGGTATTTTTTATCATAGTGTTTTATTAATAATTATTGCAAAGCAAAAACGCATAGAAAATTTGTTTCTTTTAAAATGAAAATAACATTTCTATTTCTTTTTTTTCTTTGTGTTAATGCTCATTTTTCTTTTATTTTATATTTGCATTTTTTTGTTTGACTCTTAGTTAAATAAATATTTATATAATTCTAATTGATTTATTAATTAATAAATTACCAATCCTAAAATATAATATATTAATTATATATTACTTTCTTAATTGAATAATAATTACTTATTCTAAAAAGTAGCATAATATTTTTATAAATTATTTTATTATTTATTAAATTACCAATTAAACATCTATTTATAAGAACAATCAATAAAAAATAAATGAGGGTACACATAATTGAATTACACTAAAACTTAAAATCTGAAAAAAATACTAATTAAAACTCGTAAAATATATATAAGACATATAGCAAAATCCTAAAAATAAATATATCACTTCCTAATTTAGTACCAACCAAAAATAAATTATTGAATGTACTTTGCTATATGTAAAAGAATATAGATTTTGGAATTTGAATAAATTTTTTATAATTATTCTAGATAACAATGACTTTTTTTCTTAGAATAAATGGCTCCTTATTATTGTTATATTATATGATCTCAAATAAAATTTTTTTATAGGTGAATTAAAAAAAGAAAAAAAAAAGGAAATGAAAGATAAATGTGAATATGAATTTTTTGCAAAGTTTATAATAATAATAATAATAATAATAATAATAATAATAATAATAATATTATTATTATTATTATTATTATTATTATTATTATTATTATTATTATTGTTTATCCTAATTTGTAAAAACTATTTAATATATAATATTCAATAATTTTTTATTTTTAAAATTTTATAACTAATTAGAAAATAAAATAGTAAGATAATATATATTATATTTAAAAATTAAACTATATTTTCATAAATAATTTGATATATGAATTATCACTATAGTTGAAAAATAATTTATCAAATGGCTAATATTTATGAAGTAATAACTTTTTATTTTTCCACATAATGTTTATCTTTTTTTTTCTTTTTCTTTTTTTTTTTTTTGCCATTAGATAGAATTTTACAAATGTAAAAATCAATTTTGAGACTTTTTAAATAATCATTTTGTATTAATACTCATTCTTTTCTTTTCTTTTGTGTTTATGTTTTTTTTTTTTTTGTTTGATTTGTAATTGAATAAATATTTATATAATTCTAATTAATTAATTAATTAATTTTCAATCCTAAAATATAACATATTAATTATATATTTATTTTCCTAATTGAATAAGGATTATTTATCCTAAAAAATAGCATATTATTTATATAAATTAATTTATTAATTGCTAAATTACCAAACAAATCTCTATTTAAAAGAACAATTAGTCAAAAATCAATAAGATTATTTTAGTAAATATGCTTATACCTCCTTTAAAAATTTATTAATATGTAGTTTACTTATATAAAAGATGTTCTTTAAAATAAAAGATACTATTAGAAATACTCTTATATCTTTGCTAAATTATTTTTTTAATAAAAATAAAATAACTTATAAAATATATATAAGTGATTATATATAATGGAAATAGTTTATAATTTTAATTTTATATGTTGTAGGTTTATAATTTTTTTATTTGCTTTGAGTAAAAGTGTTTTTAATAATATCGATTTATTTATAATTAATAAATCAATTATGACTTTCTAATAAAAATTTAAAAATATAATATATATGATTAACTAAATTTAAAATTGAAAATATTTATTATATTATAAATGATTTTTAATTAACTTTTAATTTTGGTACAACTTGAATATCTTTCATAATCAAAATTTTAAATAAATTTAAATAAAATTTTAAATAAATTTAAGTATTTATATAATCACAAACAAATAGATTTTTTTAGAAGAATATATCATTATAAATATAAATTAAAATTTTGAAATTTGATAATACAATAATAGGATTATGCTTATTATTATTAAATGAACTCTTAAATAGGGCATATTCTTTTTCTGTTGTATTTTTTTTTATATAATCAAAAGTAATTTTTCTAATTTACAATAGAATTTTCTCAAAATCAAATTACAATTTCTTTAACTTGTTAATATTCTAATAATCAAAGTCAAAAAAATTAATCTAACTTCTTAATATTCAAAAAGACATTGAAAAATATAAATTATTTTAATTGAATTCTTTTTTATTTAAAATAAATTTAATTAACCATATATTAATAATAATTATTTTATTTTTTCTTATTCTAGTTGAATTCATTATTTTTTTATTTAAATTAAATTTGTTACAACATGCAATAAATTTTTTTTATCGAACTTTTTTTATTCATCCCCTTCAAAAAAAAATGGTATGTTCAGTTTTATTTTTAGTTTTTCATGTAATACAATTATTTTGTTTTATTTTTTTATGAATAATTATAGATAAAATTTTATGTATTTATTACAACAATTATTTGTTATATATTAATTTAGTAATAGTTGCCAGGTAAGCAAAATTTGTACACGTCCCAATTCGCTCTAAATATTTATGTGTCATTTTCCACATCAACGAAATTCTGTCACATAAGTAAAAAAAATCAACATGACAATAATTTACATTAGCAAGAACACTACATAAGCAGCAACGTGTATATGACTGTATTCCATGCCAGCAATGTACTGACACATAAACAAAATATCCACGTGTACTACTACACGTTAGTTCAAGTTTGCCTTGTGAGCAAGGTGTGTACATGTGGCCATTGTTTATGTCAGCAACATACTGCCACATAAACAAAAGTATCCACGTGGCAATTGTCCATGTCTACACAATGTGCCACCTAAGCAGGTGAGAATAGGGCATGAGCCCATGTCCTCATTTACCCTTTCTGCAACGTTAAAGCTGTCGACAATAACGTGTTTAATGTAATGAAACGGCGGTGACAATGGAATGTCATCCAATGACTCCAACATTGCCGTCAGCCGAGGCATTTGATCCATTAAATGCTTTGAAGAAAATTGATTCCAAATTTAAGGGGTTTGAAAGATAATTCTCAATTTGGGTTATTTATGAAGAAAAGTGAAAAGTTAGTGTAAATTGAAAAAAAAAATGGCGGAATTCATAGTCTAGAAAAAAAATGGCGGAAAATGATTAAAAAAAATAAAAATTGTGGAATTGAATTTAAAAAAAAAAGAAGTTACAAAAAAAAATGGCGGAAAATAGTTTTCCACAGCACAAAATGGCAGAAAAGGAAAAGAAAAAAGAAGAAAAAAAAGTTTGATATGAATTAATTTGGCAAAATGATTAAAAATTCTAATGGGATATTTTTATATTATAAAAATATTTAAAAATTATTTATGAAATAAATGTTAAAATAAAAAAAAATAAATCATAAGAAAATATTTAGTATATTATAAATGATTTGAATATTTAATATTGAATTAAGAAATAAAGTAATTGAAATTTTTAACTAACAATAAAATAATTTAATAGAAAATTAAATGAAAAGTGAAGAATATAATAAATTAAAAAAATATAACATGAGGAGAAGTTAAAGTAAGGAAGAAAAAAATAAATTCAGAATTATGTAATAAAATAATGATAATATGAGATGAAAATAGTTATAAATATAAATAAAACGGTTAACCAAATAATAATATAGTTAATTATGATGAATAAATATAATAATTATACAAATATATTAATTATACAAATCCTAACTATGATTTGTCGTAGCAGGTATTTCTAGGGACAATTATCTATAAATGGAGATTATGTCTTCGTCCTCTTCGATCAATGTCTATATCTATATCTTGAGGACCCGGCCTACGACGAGGAACATCGGGAGCATCATCATCAGCAGCATCATTTGTTGCAGCAATAGGCTGCCTGGGTGTAGCAAAATCTGCAGAAGGAGTTTGTGATGATGAAAACTGAAACTCAAAACCAGAAGAAGGTGGTCGAAATATCTCAAGAGTCATGGCATCCAAATGGGAAGGATGGTGTTACAGAGGAGAAGGTTGTATGGAAGGTCCTTGGTGATGCATTGATCGCTGCGACGATGGAAACATCTGAAACCATGTAGGTGTAGGTGGAAATGCACACACAGTTAAAGAGGACGGACCAGCATCTGTAGCATAATGTGATCCAACGGGGTGATAAGATAATGGTGTCTGTACTTGAACACTCTGCGGTCGTGGTGGTGCATGAACACATGGGTTTCTCCTGGACCTTCTATGTCTAAGTTGATCATCCCTAGGGAGTGGAATATTTGGATATGGATCATGCACTTGCGGAGTTGGATGAGGAAAAGGTGGCATTGGATGGCTATGTTGATCCTCATATAGAGCTCGTTGGCTGTTGGATGCAACTCGATGAGCTATATTACGGGTTAGCGCAGTGCCAATAATTTCCATTGAGTTGGCCTGTTATAAAATATAAAACCAAGAGTTAAAATAAATTTTGATATTTGGTTAGAAGATAAAAAATAAATGATGATGATTAATGAATAGTGAATAAGACTAAGAGTTAAAATAAATTTTGATATTTGGTTAGAAGATAAAAAATAAATGATGATGATTAATGAATAGTGAATAAGATACTAATAGCAGATCCAATTGAAACTCCTTGTACCCCAATCCATCTACGTGTGATTCTACGATACCACTCCATGTATGATGAGTGGTAATGCATGGTAGGAGTAGCAGGTGTACCGTGATGGACATAATTAGCCCTTTGATCCCAGATATTAACCCCACTAGAATGGTAATAAGCCCAGTTAGTGACAGAACGTCGCAAATCAATATTATGCAAATGCTCGATCGATGGTGGCTGACATGGAATAGGCTGATGGTAACGAAATTGCCGAAGTACTCTATCAGCTGGATGCCACTCCACAATATAAATGGAGATCAAAGGAACAACAACAGTCCAAACATCACGGCTAGTCAAGCAATAATTTGGAAGTGCTGCAATCATAGCATTGCTATATGGCTCCTAAATAATCTACAAAAAAATAAAACTTGTTAACGTGATATATGACAAATTGAATCAATTGAAAGAAATGAGTAAAAAAAAATAAAAACGTTGCTTTACCAAATATGTATACATCAAGTAGACATTAACAAAATGAATATAAAAGACTTAATATATATATTGTGTATTTTTATCATACTGTATCATGATGAGATGTATCAAATTTGAATCGAATATCAATCAGCATATGGGATGGTATTATAGTAACAGAGCAACCTTGGCCCCACCTGATGAAAATAAAAAATGAAGAAATAATAAATTATCGGTATGAAAAAATTTATAGAAAATGAAGTTGCAAAAAGAAAGACAAATATTTAAGTGATAATTATCATACCTCGCTACGAGTGGACAATCAGGATGTGCAGAAATATCAGCCACCCGAGGAGTAAGAAAAGAAAATCGATCCCATGCCCAAACTTGTAGAAGAAATAGAGGACCTAAGATCTGCGAGACAAGAGGGTATCTAGAAACTGTGCATAACTCTCTATAAAGAAAGGCTAAATATGCGGACCCTCAGCTATACATTGATATGGTACCAAAATCCGTGAGAAATAGTAAAAACTGCAAGTTAGCCCTACCAGTATCCTTAGTGACAAAAATATATCCTGCCAATATACGCAAGATGTAGGCACGCGTAAAGCGTTCAATAGTAACATTGTCAGCATCTATTGCAGGCTGGGGAAACTCCTGTACCAGCCATGATAGCTTGACCATTGAACCTTTAAGCGCAGTAGGTGGAGGAGTTGTACCAAGATGCTCTAAATATAAAGCTTGCCAATCATGTCTGGTCGTACCAATCAAAGCACGACCATGAATAGGAACTCCAGTCTGTATGCCAATATCTTGCAAGGTTACAATGCACTCTCCATCTGGAAAATGAAAAGTATGTGTCTCTGGCCTCCGTCTCTCAATTAGAGCTGTGATCAAATGATGATCTAAACTAAAGTATGGGATCCGAGAGAGACTATAAAAACCAATTTATCGTAATAAAGCAACTATTCTTGGATGTAGCTCGTTAACTAGAATAGGTCATGCAGATCCACTATTTCTCCGGCATTCTAATAAAGTCGTCTTTGCCTGAAAAATTAAATTTAATTTATATTAAAAGCATATCCAATTTATAAAATTTTAGAACAAGCTAAAAATTTATTAAATTCATGCATAAGAAAAAAAAAATCTATGCATAAGAAAAAAAAATTCTAACTTAATATTATTTAAAAAGTATTTTCCAACTAATCTAGGTATATGGCACATTTACCTAGATTCAATTAGGGAGGTAATATTTTGCTTTATCAGTGAATTAGATTTATTTTTTCTATAAATTATTATTATAATTTTATTTTGATTGATTAAATTATTTACAAACACCTTTATGAAATTAAATAACTAATCTTTTTTAGGAAAAAAAAATTTACCTCCTCTAAATTTTGCCAAACTGCCTCAGATTGGTGATTTTTCTGCAAGTACAAGACATTTAGATCAGTAGGTCTCGGCTGAATGTATTCTTTTTGGGTGGATATTTTGATATCACTGTATTACTAGGAGAAAATAAATTTCAATAATTAAAAACTTAATTGTTCATATCAATATTATTTTTGTACTGCATTATAAGTTAACAAAAAATTGGTTAGCAAAATTATTATATATTATTACAAATATGCATTAATCATATCAAAACGTTACTCAAAATATTATGAAATACTAAATTTTTTTTTCTTACTTTTAATGTAAAATTAAAAAATTATTTATAGCAAAAAATAGTTTATAACGACTAAATATATAAAAATTAACTGATTAATTTTTCAAAAATTTACTATAAGCTATTAAATTTTACATTGAATAAAACTATATGTAAATTATAATGTACTACATAATTTAAAATTTTGGTAAAAATAAAATAAAAATTATAACAAGTTAACAATGTAAATATAATTAACAATGTTAATATAATAATTTTGAAACAAATTAAGTTTACAGATTTACAACCTATTAATCTAGGCAATATTTTAACTATTAATATACCAAAAAGTTAACAATTATATTTTTGATTAATTATTCACATGAAATATAATAAAAAAATTAGAGTAATTCATTATAATAAATTATTAAAATGAAAAAAAATCATGTAAAAACTAATATTGTGAAGAGATATTTGTGTAAAAAATAATATATATTAAATTAAATTTAAGTATTAGTAAAAAAATTTGTGGTATGTGAGAAATTTTCGCCAAAAAATTTAAAGGAAAGTTTTATAAAGTATTGTGAATGAGTGGAATGAGTTGAACCCTTATTTATATTTGAATTCGTGTGAAAATGTGCTCAACTTATCTTATTTGCTGAGCCTTAACTTTGAATTATAAAATAAGTTTTGAATGACTAATCACTAAAAGGTCAGTGAAGTGAAGTGCAAAAAAACAAAAAAAAAAAAAAAGTAACTACTAGCCACGAATTGAAAGAAAGTTGAAGAGAATAAATTCTCTTCAGTTCCCAATACTCTCTCTTTAGTTTCCAATACTGGGAACAAAATTAATCCACCTATAATTTATGGCGGAAAGTCTTTTCACCATAATGAATAGCGGAAACAACTTTCCGCCGTAATTTATGGTGGAAAGTTGGTTTTTTTTTTAAGATTTATTAAATTTATTAAATTTTAATATATATACATATGAAATTTTAAATTTTAGACAAATATTATTTAAATTTTAATAAAATTCACTTAATAAATAATTTAATTATGTATAAATAACTTAGTTAAGTTGAATATATATTTTTATATATTTTTTAAAATTTTATATGAGGTATATTACATTTTTTATAGTATTAATTAATATATTCAATTTGAATAAAATTTATATATATTTAATTAACTATTTATTAAGTGAATTATATTAAAATTTAAATAAGTGTTATCTAAAATTTAAAATTTAATAAATATTATATACTAAAAAAATAATATTTAAAATTATTAAGTGAGTTATATTTAAAATTTAATAAATATTATATAAAAAACAATAATCCACTTTCTACCAAAACTAATGATGGAAAGTGCATCATTTCTATCATAAATTGGTGCACATATTTTTTCACGAGTCTATTTATCAAATTTCTTCTTCCTCTTACATATTTTTAGCAAAATTTTTTTCTCTACTACTTTGTTTTGAATTCATCATATTTCTTATAATTTTATTCAGCAAAAAGTGTTACTATATGAATTTCTTCTAAATTCATAAAAATAAATTTTATGGATGATATTTATGGCCATATAGGAGGGGAAAGAAAATGGGTCTTACCACATTTTAATGATAATTATATGTGTTTTAAATTTTCAGATCCAAAGGAGTATTATGCAGGTTTACGTTGAGAATGGGCTTTCAGACTAGAAGAAGCAAAGTTATTGGTAGCAGATCTTCGTTCGCTCCAAGCTCCGATTGTTAGACGTTGTTCATTGACATTAGCTGCGTGGAAGATGGCTGATTATGAACTTGCAGTTAGAAGAATAAGAGAAGAGAATAATAGAATGTTGCTTCTTAGAGCAAGATATTATATGTTGAAGTTGGCTAATGAACAAGTTGTAACTGTAGGCAGAACCTTAACTGAATTAGAAATTAACCATGTTATTAACTACAATAGATACAAGTCTGATTATGAAATGTCTGACAAGGAAATGTAATGAAGAATTGCCACAATTTATGATAAATTAATAAAAATATTACATTATGCATCTTCATTTGATATTTCATAATCGGATACACATTCGCGTGAAATACTAAATGAGTAGAAATAGCGCGATTGTTTGTTATCTCCAGCTTCCACAAATTCATTTGTGCAACGATGAAAATATTCTCTATTTATTCTTATCATTAATCGATTATTTTCCTCTCTGATGCAATACAATGTATTACGCAACTCATTTGAATTTGATCATGGCATAACCACAGCACATACACGGGGTGCTCATATGTGAAGTGTTATGGCCTCCTCGCGTAACGCTGCTGATTGTGTTATTCAAAATGACCATTCTTTTAATATTGTATGGTGCACAATTTCACTATTATGCTGCCGTGGATCTAGTGGATATATAAAATCATCATCCAGTGCCCAATAATGACTAGTTGTTCTAAAAATATCACCAACACTATAATTATTTGCCATAGTCCCTAAAATGTAAACATTATAAAATCAATAATTAACAAAATGATGGGCATATCATAATTAACAACATTTTGGTAAACAAAGAGGAAGAGTCTTTACAAAATCTATTGAATCATTAACAACATAATCCGGAATGACTTCATTTTGGTATATAGTTGGTGTAGTACTTGTGTCACAGCTACTAGTTCCTCTTAATATATCATGGAGTTTATGATAAATTTTAGTTAGAATAACTATTAGAATCAATGTATCTATCGATTGACTTATAGTGACTTTTTTTTCTTGATTGAAATACTTCCTTACATAATGCGTAGAGGTTTTCATTGTTTTTCCTTTTATATTACAACATATAAATATTAACAAAACAAGTAATTAATTAATATTCATACACATCATGCAATGGAGTTATAATAATTAAAATGTCTTAACAACCATTTAAAAAAAAAAAAACATAAACTACATTAGACATAAGGATATATAAGATGAACAACATTAAAACCTAATATATAACTAATCATCTAACTGGAATAGAATTTTCAAACTTCATCTGTAACTCAACTAGCATATAGTGGATAATTGCTCCAGTCTATAATCTCCTCTCAACCACTTTCTTCCCACTGTGCAATTCTATACTTGAGTTAGGCTAAATTGCACTATATACTCCTTTCCTAACTCTATCCTGAATCAATGATTTTATTACGAATTTGTATGAATGACGGCCATTATCCCAATGAGTAGTTAGTTGACATTTTAAATCAATATCTGACAAAGATCTCGACATTGCAATATACAAATTGTAATCGGTAATCAAACTCCTCACCCATATTAGTTCTTGCATTATCTCATGCACATGGACTATGTGCTCAATTAAGGTGTAAATCTCAAGCGTTGCATTGGAAGAACGAAATTTAATTCTATTAAGTTTCCCCTCGAAATATTTCATTTGAGCCTGACGATGCATTGAAAGTGCTATTTGAGGAGTACGAAAGCAGAGAACCATTTTTCTTGACTTATACGTCATGACATTAATAAATTGTGAAAAACAAAAATAGTATAAATTGAATACACAAATATGACGAATTAAAAACAAATTAAACTTGTTCATTATGCGAAAAGGGAAATTAATTAAGAAAATTTTTTATAAGTTTAGTTTTTACAAGTCACACGATTAAAAATTGACTCTATCCTTGTTTCGAGGGCATGTTCGTGCAATATGTCCAGATTTGCCACATTTGTTGCAAAAGTTCGATCCATCTGAGTTGGTCCAATCCATTTCATTTCAAGCACGCAAAGATATTGGTCTCCCTTTCTTTCGTCTCCACTCTAGATTAGGAACTAATTTTGAAAAATCGGATCTTGGCCAATATTCTTCAGCTGGA
Organism: Reutealis trisperma; assembly: GCA_947687605.1. NCBI lineage: Eukaryota > Viridiplantae > Streptophyta > Magnoliopsida > Malpighiales > Euphorbiaceae > Reutealis > Reutealis trisperma. Next base: position 272,328 of record CANTUT010000706.1, on the reverse strand, counting down.
AGTGGCACAAAGCACGTAGACCATACTTTTATAACTTCATCTAAAGAATATTACGCTGCAATAAACTCCGTGTAATCCCATTCATTCTTCAAGTAACCAGCAATTATATGAGAACATAGTATTTTGCTTTGTTGAAATTTACCACAAGTGCAGCTCCTTTTCTTAAGATTTACTATCTGAGTGTTATTTCCTTTTCTGCTGTAATTGTTGTATGCAGTTACAACGTGCAAAATACCATTTTCTTCATCATAATTTGTGACATTATGATCGTGTGTCTTTTGCAGCCTATACTTTAGAGTGTCGATACAATACTTTGTAAGTGCATATCCTTCATTTATAGTTTCCATGTTGGTTTTCCTATGCTTATTGAAAATATCGACCAACTTCTCCATCAACATTCTAACCAATGTTGTCACAAGCATTACTCGAATGTTTTTCAGCATAGCATTGAAGGACTCCGCCATATTCGTCGTCATCACACCATGCCTATAGCTATCGTCATGCGCAAATGCCCATTTTTTTCGATCAAGTTCCTTAACCCAAGTATGTGATTCTTTACTTTTCAATTTCAATAATTTCAAATTTGCATTATATTTTCTCTTTTGATGTTGACGACCTAGAAAAAAAAAACTACAACTTAATAACGTATGAACATATTATTTACTTACCTAAAAAAACCTCTTGCTTAAAGGCTATTAAACTACAATAGATTGTTTAATTACCCAATTTCTCTACCATTTTTTTCAATTGGACGTTCTTAAAATGAGTGTTGTAGTTGCTAACAACATGCCTAATGCAATAACGATGTGGATTTTTCCTCCAAACTGATGTTGACATTGAATGGATGATGCCAATATGCCTATCGGAGATTATGCAAACATCATCCAGTTGATCAACCTCATTAACAACATAATTGTGCAAACAATGCATGAAATACTCCCAATTGTCTTTGTTTTCCTTTTCAACCAACACAAATGCCACTAGTAATATTTTGTTATTGCCATCGAAAGTTTCAGTAGTCAGCAACACCATCTTATACTTTCCATATAAAAATGTACCATCAATATACAAAACAGGTTTACAGTGTTTAAATCCTTCAATACATGGCTTGTACGCCCAGAACATTCTTCAAAATTAACGAACATTAGGAACAAGTCTATTATTTATAACATATTCATCGTGCTCTAAATCACAAACTGACCCATCATTAAAGGAAATCGAAGCATACATGAATGGGCAAAGGTAATTAAAAGATTGATCCCAATCACCAAAGATATCTGCAATTGCTGTCTACTATGCTTTCCATGATTTCTTGTATGGAGTGCAATTAAATTTATCTTTCATTAGGTCCAACAGAGCAAATACCTTAATATTTGCTTGCTTCTCTACCAATGGCTTAACGAAATTAGCCATCAACTTCGAGTCTAAATTTTTTGTTAGCATTACTTATTGATGGAGCACTGCAAGTGTGAGGGCCATTGTATCTAGTGATCTCCCAAAAACCACTACATTTTTTCAATGTTGCCCTTAGCCTCCATTTGCATCCATTACCATATCGACAAACAATTGACATAGTATTTTGCTTAGTTTCCTCACTTTTAAATTCTCGCTTTCTTCTCACCGAATAAATCTTTAGTGCCCCTTTAACAGCTTCTCTAGATTCAAATATCATACCTTTACATAACTCCTGAGAATGATCAGTTAGTACATTACCATAATTACTAAGATTCATATTCATTTCCATTTCGTCAACATTTGCTATGTAGTATTGGGATAAGTCTCCAATATTTTTCTGGCATGTAATTAATTCAAGCAATAAATTTGAATTCTCACCATCTTTTTTGTCATCCTCATCATCATCGTAAAAGTGTTCCTCTTCCTCTTAACTATCGTCCTCTTCAGCCTCATCACATTCAACATCATGCTCCTCTTCATTTGCACTATAATCCATCTAATCTATTATTGGATTAATGCTTTCTTCTCTATCATCCTCATCCATCGCACATTCATTCCTCACACAATTGACCTCATCCTCATCATGTCCTGATTCTTCCTCATTGTCAATACATTCAGCCTCATTCATAATCCACTGTTCACTACATCTACCAAATTCTATATTACTATAATTTGACAATCCACCTTTGTGTATTAATTATTGCGTATGATCACCATAACAATATTCAACATATAACTCAATAAATTGCATTCCCGTTTGTTGTCTAATGACTCTATATATGTCATAGACAGAATGATCATCATTGATTTATACTAACCCATATATTAATCCCATAGGTGTCGGCATTGGATTTCTAAAATATATTTTAGTAACTATTGCTTCTAATCCAATTACATCTTTGATGAATTGAACTAGTATACTGTAGTAAGGTATCTCTCTATCCATATTAATAAATCTTGATTGACCATTTATGTAGGTCCATCCATGATTGATTTGGACCATTTCGCCTTTCCAATAAGTCATGAAGGCTAGTGCATTTGCCATAACTAATTATTTAGCATCAAAAAATGAACAAAGTAAAATTCATGCAAAAAATTCTAGTTATATATTTAAATATACATTATTTAAATACAATAACTCACATATAATATCACTATAAATATATTCATTCCCAATTTATATAAATATTTTTATTTTTTTATATAAAGTATAATAATATTTATATTCATTGCAAAATAAAAGTAATTGAATTCTCTATAAATAAATAATAACATACTAATAATTTATTATTGATAATTGACGAAGATTTTTAATATGTATATATAATTATATTTTCATATATAATTTTAATTAATAATAAATTATTAAAACATAATTATGCATAACCATAATTATAATGACAAAATAAATGCTATATTTTGTCCTTATAACCATATTAAATAATAAAATTATTAAATTAATAATTTTATTATATATTTACCATTTAATTATGTTATTAAATACATATTCTTATTTTATATATGTAATCATTATGAACAACTAACTATTACTATTATTTGTTTGCTATTTTTAAAAGTTTTTTCCCAATAACCAATTTTTTTAGAAAATTGTATTTTACTAAAATATTTTTAATATATTCAATCTTTTTTCTAACCTTACAATTTTTTTACTATCTATATTTGAGCAAATAATTCATATGTTTATTTTTCATTATATATATAAATAATTTTCCATCTAATCTTTTCAAATTTTTTTATTATTACCTACTTTTTTCCTATAAAAAAATATTATTAACGTTAATATATATTTTTCATCCTATATTATTATTATCAATTCATTTATAGCTTCATTTTTTTGCTATTTTTTGATATATTAGGTCAATCATTGGTCTAATCTTTTCAAATTTTTTCATTATTACCTACTAGTTTATCATCACTAATGCATATTTCTTACAAAAATTATACCAATATTATCTATATTGTTTACCTACACAAATTATTTTTATAAATCTATTCATATTATTCTACTTTATTTTTCGTTCTAACTAAAAATTATTTACCACTCATTAGGTCAATAATATTACTTTTAATATAACAGTAACCAATAAATTAACTAACTATAAAAATAATTTAACTAACTAAAAAAATATAACATATTTTTTAATTAAATTACCTGATGTAGATAACATTTACTTTTATAATATTTTGAATGCTAAAATAATCTACAATAAAAAAATTATGTCAATATCATTAAAAGTTATACCTATTATATTAACAAAATAAAATATTTATATTAACAGAAAAATTTGTTAATATTTTTGCAAACAAAATACGAGAGGACAACAAAAATTTTCAGAATATATTTATAAATTTATGCCTAATAAATAGAATAAAAAAAATGAACAAAATATAGTGTAAATAATAATTAGATTTTCAGTTAATTTTTTTTCTTACCTTTCTGCAAGAAAAAGATGAAAGCACAATTGAAAGCACGATGAATTTGTCGAGATTCAGTAGAAATTTATAAGAGAGTTGATGGTGGTATATTAAGAACCATTTCTGCCATTTTTTATTCCAAACAAGACATTTTCGTCATTTTTTTGAGAGATTTAAATTTTTAAGATTCAGTTTCGCAACTTATCAGTTTGAAATTGAAGTGATAATACATTTTTTGCCATTATTTCTGGTGAGTGAGAACGTTGAGGTGACATTCTGCTATTTTTTTTCTCATTATTTGTTTTGCTGCAACCGGAAGATCTATGACTTTTCGCCAATTTTTTTTTGAGGTTTGGGTTTGATACTTTTAATAAAGCATTCTGCCATTTTTTTTGTAACTTATGTTTTTTTTTTATTCAATTCTGTATTTTTTTTTTGTTTTTTAAAATCATTTTCCACCATTTTTTTTTTTCAAATTATGTCAATTCCGCCATTTTTTTTCAACTTATGTTTTTTTTTAATTCAATTCCGTATTTTTTTTTGTTTTTTAAAATCAATTTCCGCCATTTTTTTTCAAATTATGCAATTCTGCCATTTTTTTTCTTAACTCATGTTTTTTTTTTTAAATTCAATTCTGTATTTTTTTTTAAATAATTTTCTGCCATTTTTTTTCAAATTATGTCAATTCCACTATTTTTTTTCAACTTATGTTTTTTTTAAATTCAATTCTGTATTTTTTTTAAATTATTTTTTGCTATTTTTTTTTTGCAAATTTTATCAATTCCGCCATTTTTTTTCATCTTACATTAACTTTTGATTTTTCTCTTAAAATAGCCTCAAATTAAAAATTATATTTTAAATCTCTTAATTTTAGAATTAATTTTTCTCAAAACATTAAATGGTCAAATGCCCCCGTCAACCATTTCTATTGCTCAAACAATGGGCATACTATGGCGACAAAGACATACAGGGATGAATAATAATGACTTCAACTACAGTCCGATTTCTCGAGAAACGGATTTTGTGGGTATATGACCGGAAATTGAGGACTGCCAAGGGAGATTATTCGGTTCAGGTATTCAAGAAATCAAAAATACTTTTTTTTTTCCTTCTTTTAATTAAATGGCTATGGTAATTGAAAAAATAAAATAAAATAAAACTTGTCCTTTAGTTTTCGTTTATAGAGATTTTGTGAGGAAGATGGAGCATAAGGTTGGATATTGGGTGAAATATGAAAAACCAGAAAGACTCTGTTTGAGGAGCTGATTTTTATATATTTATTTAATTTTATACAAGTTAAACATATGAAGCCGCTGATTACCTCATTAATTGTAATTTTTTATGGTAGCTCCCATCAATGTTCACTTGTTTTTGGACACTTAAAAAGAGTATTCATGTATGCATTGCTGAAAATGGACAAATGTTAATGACCCTGGCTGGGTTTCTAAAACAAAGGGATCGAATGAGAGTTGCCATTAGAGCCATACATTGTGGTTTTGAAGAGCAATTGGTGTTTGGGTAAATTGGAACTTCTCTTTATAAGGTCATCACTGTAATGTAAGATTTGGAGCTCATTCTATGGAGTTGAGGCTGTTTGGTTGGAAGTGGAATAGGATAGTGTAGATATCAATTAACCTAGCTAAATGTTATTGACTAAAATACTGATTGGTTTAACGTCTTAGTTTCTTAGTAAAATGTGTGAAAATTTTTTTTTATATAAATATAAAAATGTACTTTAGAAGACTATTAATAATTATTAATTGCACATGATACGAGTTTGAATAGAATAACAAAGTTGCAACATTGATTTTTTATTGAGTGAAAGAATGGCAGAGTGAATTTGAGTACATGTATTAACTAATCTTAGATGTTGACAGTTGAAGATATCTATAGTAAAAAAAAAAAATAGTAAATTTAAGTTAAGATTTAAGTTAAGTGTTTATAAAATTTTAAACAAATTGATTACCTTTGATGAAGAAAATTAAAATTAAAAAAAATAAAATTTTTATTTTATTACCTTCCTATCATGATTGTTATATCATTTTTCTTTTTTTTTTTTGAGACAAAAAGTTGGTTTAACATAAACTATAACACTTAAAAAATATGTATAATTAAAAAATAAAATAGCATTATTAAAGTTAATAATTAGGCAACATACCAATAACAAAATAAATAAGATTATAAAATTATAATAAAACTTATCTATAAATTTCTTTACTTCTTTTTCTTTAACATATTCTTAAATTTCATAATATGATTTAAAATTATAAAAATAATTTTTTTAGGTATACTTGCATTGTCTTCTTTTAATATTGTGTATATATTAAAATGCAATTCATTTTGCTCATTAATATTTGAAAATTATGATTGACTTTTTTAATTGACCAATTAGTAATAGTATATGTTTTTCTCAACTCAAAATTTAATCTTTCTATTGGATCTTTCCATATTATAGCACAAATTTTGATATCCTGTAAAATAATAAAATGTATTATTAATAAAGAAAAATTGTGTATATAGATTATTATAATAAATACAGTTTTAATAATGTATATAATAAACACAGTTTTAATAATGTATACAGTACATTAAAATAATGCATATAATACACATTTAAAAAAATAATGTACATAATACACAGTTTTTCTTTATTAATGTATAATACACAATTATAATAATTGAAACTGAAAATGATTAACGTGCTTATTATAATATTTAACGTATATAAAGAAAAACTGTATAATTAACTTGATTAATAAATTATTCATTGATTAATGTATATAATTAACTTGATCAATAAATTATATACATTATTAAATAATGTTTAAAACTATGTATTAATAAAATTAAGAAATAAAATTAGGTTATATTAAAATAAAATAAACATACTAACTTTAATATTAGCCAAAACTAATCATTTTAATTGAATTTCACTATTGCTTAATGTTTCTACAGAACATACTCGTAGAAACATGAGTTTAGTACTTCATTCTGTTTTATAAAGTTTAAAAGTATCGATTGTTTGATTTTCTAAATTATTTGTCATGATAACTTAAAAAGCTAATAAGAATAAAACTAATAAAAATAAAAATTTATAAATTAAATTGATGAAGACAATAACTATGAATGTTTATATAGAATAAATTTAATTTAATATTAGTAGGATAAGGAAATATAATTGACATAAGAAAATAGAGGCCTATTAGGATTAATAATTTTAATGTCCTAAACTAATTAGAATTTCAAAAATTTTAATGTCCTAAACAATTAGAATGTCCAAAATAAATATTTTTTATAATGTGACAAATTCTATTATTTTATCAAATTGAGGACATACGGCTTTACTTGCATACAACTCATGGTAATTAAGTTAATGTTGACTTAATTGTGTTATGGATTTCCAATGCACGTTAACTTAATTAACTTAATTGTGTTATCAAATTTTTATTTGTTAAATAAAATAAAATACCAAAATAAAATAAAATAAAATTAATAAATAATAGTTAAAGACCATATTACCTCAAATTAAATACACAATTAAAGGGCACATAAGTAAATGTGCTTTTCCTCCCCCTTACCATATATATATATATATATATATATATATATATATATATATATATATATATATATATATATATATATATATATATATATATATATATATATATATATATATATATATATATATGCGTGTGTGTACATGTATGTATGTGTGTGTGTATATATATATATATATGTGCGTGTGTGTGTGCGCGTGTGTGTGTATTAGACTTGTTCAAAAGTCGAGTTCAAGCTGAGCTAATTCGGGCTCAATTATTTTTGATTAAAACTAAGCTCGGTCCAGCCCAATTGATCGGGTTTGACTCAATATCCAAATCCAGCCCAATTGAATATGTGCTGTCCAGACCCGCTTGCAATTCTTATATTTTTTTTGTATGAATTATAATAATGAATTAATGACACATATATGTACTTAAAATATAAAATAAACCATATATTTATTATTTTACACTAATCTAGAACAATATTAAAATTCATTTAAAATTAAATTAACATATACATATTCCATCTCAAATATGATGGAAAAATCAAAAACAATATTGAAAAGTTTAAATTATTTGAAGTTCAAACTTAATTAGAACAAGTAGTTCGTCATGACAAAATTTAAGCAAATACTTGAAATATTTCAAGACTGAAACTTCATTAAAACAAATCTTAATACTTAATAACAACCTAAAGAAATTACTATAAGAAAAAAAGAACATCCTAAATAATGGGAAAAAAAAAAAACTTTGTTCCTTAAGCATCAAAATCATGTACCTGTAAAATCACATAGCATTGACAATAAAAATTTAATAAGTACATATAATTTAAGGAATTAATTAAGAGTCACAGTAGTATGTAATGATTTAACTTGATAAGAGGTTGCAAGTTCAATTCACAATCTTAATATTATATATATATATATATATATATATATATATATATATATATATATATATATATATATATATATATATATATATATATATATATATATTATTTGGGCCGAGCCGAGCTTGGGCAATTTCAATTAATCCCAGGCCCATTCCAAAAAAATACGAGCTTTTTGGGTTTGGGCTCGGGCTGGATATTAAAAAAAAATCTTTATCCAGACCTAGTATTTTTATCGGGCGGGCTGGGCGAGCACCTGGACTCATGATCAGGTCTAGTGTGTATACATGCATTTGTGTGTGTGTGTATATATATATATATATATATATATATATATATATATATATATATATATATATATATATATATATATATATATATACATGCATACATGTATACACACATACGCACCCGCGCGCGCACACACATACACATATATATATACACACACACACACACATATGCATATGTATACACACACAGACATATATATATATATATATATATATATATATATATATATATATATATATATATATATATATATATATATATATATATATATATATATATATATATATATATATATATATATATATATATATATATATATATATATATATATATATATATATATATATATATATATATATATATATATATATATATATATATATATATATATCGTGAGGCCTCGCTCAAGCACTAGTTTGATTCGCTAAGTAGGATCGAAATGCTCATTTGGATTTGAACTCACGATGGAACTCTCGGGTTCAAATAGATTGATTTTGAAAAGAGTCACCACCTTAATTTTATTTTATTTGGGAAAAGATTAACAGAAAAACCCAAATTGACTCCAATTAATATTCCAAAGGAAAAAGATCACTAGCCTCGAAACCAAAGAGGATTCGGGAACTAGGTTTTTGATTTATTAGAAAAATGATTAGTTTGGAAAATTTAATACATAATAACTTAAAATAAATTTCATGAACAATTTACATAAGGCATGAACAATTATATAATGCATGAATAAACAAATAAATAAACATTCATTCAAAGTGATAAAAGTAAAACAATAAAGTAAAAGGAATTATCTTACAATTCAAAACCAAAATAGGAAATATTTCCTCTAGCCCTTATGGGTTCTAGGAAAGTCACACATTCCCCAAAATAATTCCAAAGTAATAAATAAAAAAAAGAAACAAAACCAACATCATAATAAAGAAAATAAACTAAAAGCAAATATCACAAAGAAAAGAACTAATTCATAAAAAGAATATACAAGAGAAGGATTATTTCTTATTTAAATTGGATTTGGTGCTTTAAATAAGCAAGCCTATATATCCCTTTGAATAAGAATCAAAATCCACGTAGTTCGCCCTTCTTGCGAAGGGGTTAGTTTAGCCTAACCATTTTATCATGTTTCAATTCATTGATTGAAAGGTAGGTTGATTGATTAAATCGGGTTGATTGATTACTGAGTTGTTAATTAGGTCAAGTTTTAATTAACAAGTCGATGCATCAATTCAAATCATTTACCAAATTAACTAGATCATATTCTAATCAACATACCTCAAAATAATGAAAGAAAATGATAAAACATGCCAATGCAAAGAAATAATAAACGAAAAGAACAAAATAAGCAATCCTAAGAAAATGAAACAAAACAAAACAAAATTATAAAAGAAGAAAATAAATATCTTATGAGGACGAGGCTTGGGGACGTAGAGCAGATGAAGCAGACGACCAGATTGTAATTTCACCTTCTCGGCTCGGCGGAATGATAACCTTCGAACAATTACTTAGATGGCGTATTCGGGACCTCCTCGGACTGATTTAAGGAGAGCTACCTTGAAACGACCACCCAAATAAAAATTTAAACTAAAAGTTCATTCCTTTTGGATGAAACCTTAAAAAATGTTGATTGCTTTGAAATCGATTAATTTGATTAAGCAATTCTGAGTGTGAAAATGAGGTAGGGAGGTGTAGCTTTTATAGGGAGAGAGTTGGGAGCAAAAACAGTGAACTTTTGATGTGGGATTCACTTCCCAAGGCAGGAAACTACATTGGAGGCTTTGGGAACCACACACAAAAGGCTTCTGGATCGTGTGGAACACATGCGACCGCATAACGGCAAATGGTAACTGCACAGGGCCTGTACAATTTCGCTTAAGGTTCCACAAAGGCTCTGTGAGGTTCTGCACAAGCTCTATCTGGTCACAAACCGCCTCATGCGGTCCCTATGGGTTCGTAAGCCATTTTTTTTTTACTCCGTTCTCAATCGTTTTTTATCCGATTTAAGCCTGATTTGATTTTAAGGGTTTGTAATCGAGTATCAGTTGTCTGGAGGTGCAAAGTTGAGGGTTCACAGCTGCCCTCTTATTAAAATTATCTTGTCAAAAGACGATTCTGATGATAGTGAACCCAGGGATGGAAAAAATGAACCAAAGGGATGTCTAAGTCAGGATTAAGACATATTTGGGTGAAAGACATGATTGATTTTTATAGGTAAAGGATAGATGGAAAAAAAGAAACCATAGGAATGTTTAGGTGATCATTACTAAATATTTATGGGTGAAGTTTCAAAAGAATTTTGATAAAAGGGCAGGGGTAGGAACTATATGGATGTCTAGGTGATTGTTACTAGACATTTATAGGTAAAAAGAGGTTTTGTCAATGGCTATTGGTTCGGTCTTAATGTTGGATCCGAGAATGGTCTTGGTGAATTTCAATTAAGGCTATTTGTTCGGCCTTAATGTTAGAAGGTAAAGATGATGTGGGAAAATCTTAATTAAGGCTATCTGTTCGGCCTTAATGTTAGCAGGTAAAAAAATGTTTTAGGAAAAATCTCAATCAAGGCTATTTGTTCGACCTTAATATTATAAGGTAAAAAGATGTTTTAGAAAAAATCTCAATCAAAGCTATCTATCCAGCCTTAATGTTAGAAGGTAAAAAGATGTTTTGGGAAAAATCTTAATCAAGACTATCTGCCCGACCTTAATGTTAGAGAATTTAAATCAAGGCTATCTATCTAGCCTTAATGTTGGAGAATAGAGAAGATCTGGGGAAATCTCAATCAAAACTATCTATTCGGCCTTAATGTCTGAGAATTTAAATCAAGGCTATCTATTTGGCCTTAATATTGTGTAAATCTCAATCAAGGCTATCTGTCTGGCCTTAATGTTGGAGAAAGAAGATTTGGGTAAATCTCAATCAAGGTTATCTGTTCGACCTTAATGTCAGAAGTAAAGATAATCTAAAGTAAATCTCAATCAAAGTAATAGTTCCAGTCCATTTTGGATGGTCTAGCTTGATGCTTGGTCAGTTTTGAGACATTTCTGGTAGGAATGATGACGACCTTATCTGGTAGGAATCAATGGAGAGATAATATTGTCTAGCGAAAATGATGACGACCCTGTCTGGTAGAAGGGGTTAAAAGATGATCCATTTTGATTCAAAAGTCTAACTTACAACTTGTTTTGTTATGAAATGCATCTGACTATGCAATGATTGAATATCTTGAACCTATGAAGGGTCAGTTTAGTAGAAGAGTGCTAAGCTTTTGAGAAAAGGATGTCCCCACTTTGGAAAGGTTAATATTTAGGAGGGATATGCCTCCACTTTAGAATGATAAAGTGGTTTGGCTATTTTGTTCAGATAGACCAGGTTGGGGATGGTTAGACTGGGTATTAGGCTAGTTGAAGGGTTGGTCAAAGGCTATTGGTTTGGTATTATAGGAGGAAGAGATCGAGCTAGTTAGCTTAAAAGGCTTGAATAACCAGCTTAGGGTCATATCAGATATGAGGTTACTTGGTCAGTGGTTATTAGTTTAGTCTAAGAAGAAGTCACTTTGAAAGGTTAAGCCAGGTATGGCTGGGAGAGATCGGGCTCGGTTTAGGTGAGTTCAGCTTAGGAGAAGGTTTGGTTTGAGGCTGAATTAGAAAGCTTAATCAGAAGGGTCAAGTCCTTAGAGACGATTAGGTTGAAAAACTAGGTCAAGTTTTAGGGAAGGTCAATTTGTCAGGCTTGTCTCCAAAGAAGTTCATACAGGAGCCTTTGGTCAGGTCTGGTAATTGGCTTGATCAGTGATGGCCTTCTGGTTTAGCTTTAAGGGAGATCATCTTAGAATGCTAGGTGAGGTTTGGCCTTGGCTAGGGTCATTTGGAAGCTCAGTCTAGTTTTGTCTTAAGACTGTGTCTAAGAGATTAGGCTGGGATGCTAAACCTAGGAGGCTAACCTTGGCTTAGAGGAAGGCTCAAGCTAGGAAATCAATTTAGAAGGCTCAATCATATTTTGCTTTAGAGGAGATCATGGGCTTCATGGTGAAGGCTTCTTGGTTTATGCTTCGTGACAAAGGCTTTTGGTCATGTGCTTCATGGTGTAGGCTTTTTGGACTGGGCTTCTTAATGAAGGCTTCTAGGTGTTGAGGATAGTTTTTTACAAGGGTGCTTTGGATGGTTGGCTTTGGCTAAGGGCTTCATAATGAAAGCTTCTTGGTTTGTGCTTTATAACAAAGGCTTTTGGTTATAAGGATATTGCATGCTCATGGTTAAGGATTTGCCCTTTGACCTAGTTGCATTAGAATGGTTTGTAAGCCTTAAGAGACTTTGATCTCATGGATTATGTGTTTTGCCAATGAGGCTTAATCTTTCAAGGATAATGAGATGTTTTCCAAAGAGGCATGAGATGGGCCTTGACTGGTTCGAGTCCTTCTTAGTCAATTTGAGGATGATAGGTTTTGGGAGATATGCCTCGACTAAATTCAAAGATGATGAGTCTTGAAAGACTTAGGATTTTTGGTTCTTCCTATGATGAGATATTGCCAAGGAAAGTACGGTGTTTAAGCTTGAAATGATGGTATGATTTTCCAATAAGGCTTAGGATGGAAAAGTTCGAGAATGGTTTAAAGGTAGGCTGAAACTTTTGAAAAGAATCAATGAGGTTGTATGGCTTTGCTTTTTATAGCATGAATTATAAAAAAGAGCAAGTTAAGTTATCTTACTGTTTGAGATTGAAGAGACTCTTGGAGTGACACTTAATTGATTTGACTTGACATAGATGACATATTAATTGAAAGAAAAAGCCCTTAGGAATGGCTAAAGGACTAATGAGAAGAGACAACTTGGGGATTATGCCCCTAGTGAGTGATAAGGATGTGATAGAGTGGAGATTTAGCTTTTTGAGCTAAACAATAGGATGGATTGACAATAGATGTTGACGTTCTAGAAAGACATGCCCCTATTATAGGATAAGGGCATAGAAGATAGTATATCTTTAGAGAATGAACCTCTGGTGAGGAATGATGACTTTGGAGACATGAGACAAAACGGATTGATTGAAGATGACAACTTTGGATATGAGGGAAGATGACTTAGATGAACTCTCTCTCTCTCTCTCTCTCTCTTTTAGCTTTAACTTTTGCCATAGTCACCCTTTTGGGTTTTCAATTTAGCAAGCTTGAATTAATAAAATTTGAAAGAAAATTCTACTATGGTTTGGGCTGCTGCCTTTTTTCATTTTAAAGGGCTCTGACCTTTAAATTCTGGATTTGACAAAGGTCTTCTCTGATCTTGTTATCCCTTGTTGAAGTGTATCATTTGATTATCCGATGTGCAACAGGTAAATACATTTACTTGCTCTTTATGTTTCAACTATTTGATCATTTGACCTTCTTTGGTTAGGTGTAATTGTTGATGGCACCTCAAATTCTAACATGTGCTAATTGTGGTGGATTTGATTGTTTGTTCATTTCTCTCTCTTCTTTTTCTTTTTTTTTTCTTTTCTTTTCATGCTTTTTTTTTTCTTTTCTTGCCTTTTTTTTTTTTAAGCTCATCCATGTCGGACTAAAAAGGAAGATAAGAAAATAAATGCACTAATAAAAAAATGTAGATGCATTACTATAAAGAAAATTTTTTTACAAGATGACAAAAAGGGATCGACATAGTAGATACAAAATACATGAAAAGATAACAGACCTAGACTTGGAATTAGATGCTAGACTTGGAGATTTGGACTCAGACTCAAGTTTAGACTTAGAATTCAATCTCAGACAGGTTAGATTAGCTGAACTTGAATTACTCTATGACATGCCTTCTAGGGTTAAGGTAAGGTGGGGTCGAGTTAGACTAGATTCCTCATCACTGTTCATATTGATGGTGGGGAATTCAGCTTGAAATGATTTACTTTGGATGCAATCTTCAATCTTTGATGCAGTTGCAACCAAAGCTCTGAAGGTAGGTAGGTACTGTGTTAACAAGTGGGCTCGATAGGCTAGAAGTAGATTCTTGACAATGATATCTACCTGTTCTTGCTTGGTTGGCTTGTTTACCATTTGAGTAGCTTTATCCCTCCACCTAGTAATGAACATGGAGAATGACTCATCTAGAAGTTGCTTTATGGTCTCCAAATCAAGCCTAGTGACATCTACTTTAGTGTTGTAATTATACTGTCTAACAAAGACATAACAAATATCATCCCATGTTCTTTTTTGGCTCTTGTCTAGTGAAAGAAACCATCTCCTGGTAGCTCTAGTTAGCGATTCTTGAAATATTTAATCAAGGAGCTCATCGCTAAGTCTCATAGGTTTTATTATTGCTATATACATCTTCAGGTGAATTCTGGGAAATCTATCCAACTCAGGCATTCTGAATTTAAGAGGAAGCTTGGCATCAGGGAACAAGATCAAGCTATCCATATCAATTAAGTCATTATGGTGCTTCAGGAATTTGATGGTTTTCTCCATAGCTTCAAGTTTATCCATAAGCAATTTGGTATCATGAGAGAAAACTTCCCCACTTTGAAAATGATCTAGGAGCGAGGAAGATCTAGAGTAGGTAGTGATGTTTAGGGCTTGAGTATTGATAGGTTTCCCAAGATAGGTTTGGTTCAAATTATGGTTGAGATTATTGAGGTTTGCTTGGTTAATCAGGGCTCAAACTTCCTCACTGATGGCTGGCCTTTGTTCCTTCATGTTTTCTTCAAATTGGATTTGTTGAGCAGCTAGTATAGCTTGAAAATGCTCTTCATTCTTCTTAAGAAGGCTAGTCATAAGTGTGGTTAGGGCATCCATGTCAAGTGGGTTAGCCATTGGTACCTTATGTACTAAATCAAAGAATTGAGGTAAGTGTTCGGTGAAGAGGCAAGAATATGGGCACGCAAACTTTGGGGAGAAAGACTCCTTTTGATATTCTGAGTTAACTGCATTTTGGGCTTTTGAGGATTTCTTAAGGTTTTGTAGGTCAAGGTCTTAGGCTTAAGGTATCGGGTTGGACCAAAGGTATTAGACTTAGGATAGTGTGTTAAGCCAAAGGTATTGGGCTTAGGATAGTCTATTGGGTCAAAGGTATTAGGCTTAGGGTATTATATTAGGCCAAAGGTATTGGGCTCAGTGTAGTGTGTTAGGCCAAAGGTATTAGGCTTAGGGTAGTGTGTTGGGCCAAAGGTATTGGGTTTAAGGTAGTGTATTGATGATTAGGTTGGTAGGGTATGGGTAAAATTGAGGGTAGAGGTGTTTTAGGTTAAAGGCTAAGGTAATGGGGTAAGGTTTAGGGAGATGGCTTAAGGTTTATGGGGACAAAAGATGATTGAGATAGAGATATAGTGTTTAAGGTTTAGAAGTGAAGGTGTTTGGATAGAAGTGGAAAGTGAGTATGTGACCCTTCTTCGGTTCAATATATAACTTAGACTAGAGATGAATGCATATTTTGTTACACAAGATGAATGCGTGATATGCATGAGAAAAATATTTCATGAGAATGCAAAGATGCGAGGTTTTAATTATGGTACATATAACCTAAGGTCAAGATCCAGGTTCAATACATGAAAGGGTAAGGGTGGCTCTATTTGGGTACCCATCACACTAGAGCAGCGATATACCTAACCACATATGAGTCAAGGAGTCTCGCATGGGTCCAACAGTACGTGCATGCTCATTACACCTTTGAAAGGATTAAAGAATTCATCACGAGTGGATGATTTCACTATCGGTAAATAGATCCAAGGAGGGTTACCCACTCGATGTTACTTTCTATCCATTGTTTTCCTAAGAAATCTAGGTTGAAAGGCAAGGAGCCAATGCAAATGATTCATGAAAGGCATTTATGTATTAAAAGAGCCAAACTTTATTTTAAACTAATTGGTAGTCCTCTTATTTCTTTTTATAAAAAAGAAGGTGGTCCCTAGTGGAGTCGCTAGCTGTGAGATCTCGCCCGAGCACTAGTCCGATCCGCTAAGTAGGATCGAAATACTCATTTGGGTTTGAACTCACGATGGAAGCCTCAGGTTCAAATAGATTGATTTTGAAAAGAGTTGCCACCTTAATTTTATTTTATTTGGGAAAAGATTAAGAGAAAAACCCAAATTGATTCTAATTAATATCCCAAAGGAAAAGATCACTAGCCTCGAAACCAAAGAGGATTCGAGGACTAGGTTTTCGGTTTATTAGAAAAATGATTAGTTTGGCAAATTTAACACAAAATGACTTAAAATAACTTTCATGAACAATTTACATAATGCATGAATAATTATATAATACATGAATAAACAAATAAATAAACATTCATTCAAAGCAATAAAAGTAAAGCAATAAAGTAAAATGAATTATCTTACAATTCAAAACTAAAATAGGGGATACTTCCTCTAGCCTTTATGGGTTCTAGAAAAGTCACACATTACCCAAAATAATTCCAAAGTAATAAATAAAAAAAAAAAGAAACAAAACCAACATCATAATAAAGAAAATAAACTAAAAGCGAATATCACAAAGAAAAGAACTAATTCATAAAAAAAATATACAAGAGAAGGATTATTTCTTATTTAAATTGGATTTGATGCTTTAAACAAGCAAGCCTACATATCCCTTTGAATGGGAATCAAAATACACATAGTTCGCCCTTCTTGCGAAGAGGCTAGTTTAGCCTAGCCATTTTACCATGTTTCAGTTCATTGATTAAAAGGTGAGTTGATTGATTAAATCAGGTTGATTGATTACTGAGTTGTTAA
>CANTUT010000706.1:5000-252500 GCA_947687605.1 Reutealis trisperma | reverse complement strand
GTTACTCATGGTATTGATCTTCTACTATGTGATTGCTTTACCCTCTGGAAGCCAAAGGCCTGAATATGAAGTCAAGGATAGTGCAGCTGCAAGAAAAATTCAGAAAGCTGACCGTGAGAAGTTGAGGAGGGATCGACTGAATGAACATTTTATTGACTTGGGAAATGCGCTAGGTAAAACTGTTGCCTTCTGGTAATACTAACTTTTTAATTTTTTTTTTTCTGGAATTCTATTTTGTTCCTCCCCCTTTTTGGTGTCAATAATTGAGTTAGAATTAGAAATGACGTGAAAGGCTTAGGTTTTTTATGGTATGTGATTTACCATTTGGCTGCAAAACTGAGTCATTCTATCAGTGTTGCTATTAGTTTGTTAAGCCGTGCTCATTTTATGCAACTAAAAGATGTCAATCCTTATAGTTCAAACACCTCTCTTCTGTTTTGCGTCAGAAACACGTTGTTTTGCAAAATAAAGCAATTGAATGGCTACTGCTGGAGTCACTGCTTAATCCAGTGACACTAGAAAAGCTTGCAGTCCTGGTGAATTGCTTGTGAAGTCACATTATAGTTGTTGCATGGCTCTTCATGTTTGCTGTAATTAGCTTGAGGAGTTCTACTTGACTTCTTGTCTACCTCATCCGTTCTTTTTCTTTATGCAACTGGAAATAAGTTGAATAGAATGATTATTTGAGGTTGTCAAAACAGTGCTTTCTTAAGTCTCAGCTGATTATGACTGGATCAAACTATATACAGCATTATATTACTTCTATGAAAGTTTCCGTGTCCATATTTAAGTGATCTTGAAATTCAGATCCTGATAGGCCCAAAAATGACAAAGCAACCATTCTGGCTGATACAATTCAGTTGTTAAAGGATTTGACATCGCAAGTCAGCAAACTTAAGGCAGAGTGCACTACATTGACTGAAGAATCTCGTGAGGTGATCTTTTTTAATCTCTTTTCACATTGATAACAATGTTAAACATGAAAATAGGGTACTTAATTATGCAATGTTGTTTTGGAAACAGTTGACCCAAGAGAAAAATGACCTCAGAGAAGAGAAGGCATCTCTTAAATCTGACATTGAGAATCTTAAAATTCAGTATCAGCAAAGACTTAGGTCTATGTATCCATGGGTTGCTATGGACCACTCAGTTGTTATGGCCCCAACTTCTTATCCTTACCCCATGCCAGTGACAATGCCTCCAGGACCAATTCCTTTGCATCCATCCATGCAACCATACCCCTTCTTTGGAAATCAAAATCCTGCAGTAATCCATAATCCCTGTTCAACTTTTGTTCCATATATGACCCCTAATACCTTGGTGGATCAGCAGTCCACCCAACATGCATCTTCACTTGCACAGCCTGCCAGTGGCTCTCATATTTCAGGCAAACAAGTTTCAAAGAATAAATCATCAGGGGAGAGCAAAGCTGGAAAAAGTTTGGACTCTAATGATGTTACAACAGAGCTGGAGTTGAAGACTCCAGGATCTACAACAGATCAGGTATTGTAGACTTTTAGATTTGCTTGAGAAAGACATGAAGTATTGGAACCATTCTTGGAGGTAATTTTCATTTAAATGCCAAATTAAAGTAAATGACTAAATGTGATGTATTTTTATAGGATTCATCTTCTGGCCAAAGAAACTCCAAAAAATATCTGGAGAAAGAAAATAGTGTTACAGAAGGGAGTTCTTCAAGTAGGTGTTCCTCATCTCGCAGTATCCAGGATAGCTCATCTACTAGCATGGTTGGTATCACAAAGGCAGATGAGTTAGGCCAGTGAAAGAATTAACAAACAAATGGCAAGCCGTGTCATTTTTAATTTTTGCTTCTTTCCTGGATTCTTCAAATTCAATCATTTATTATTTGGTAAAGGCTGAACGCGTATGCTAATATAAGCTAATCTTGTCCACTTTTGTTGGACATTTATCTGCATCAATGCTGTGAGGGATGGAAGTCAGGATCATCATTAATACTTGCTATTTGTGAACTAGAAGTACAGTTAAATGCTAATGTAAATGATATCTTGTTGACAAGGCTGGCAGTAGGTTTGTCTGCAATAGCTATATGTGAATTGTGGAGCCTTCTAGGAATAACATTTAACGAGGACTTGTATTGATGTTTAACAAAATATGTAATTTTTTGTACTAGAAATAGTTCTTTTCTGTGAAGTCCATGAGAATGGATGAAATGCTTAGACTGTAGAGGGTGAACCAGGGAGAGGTTGGATATCAATGTAGATATGTAAATTTGTCTCGCTTCATTTTCTTTTGATGTGGTATTGCACTTGTAACTTTGATAGGATCTTTTGTATATTTGTTTGATATTTCTTTCATATTCTTGTATGTAGTTGGTTATGCAAATCTTTTACCAGAGAAATCAGTTGAGTGACAATTGTCATTATTTGCATAAATGGTAAGGTAATGCTTTCTAGTTAGGATCGTGATGTTAGGCTATGAGTGAGGATGCAAGCTGAAGGAATGACATAATTGATACCGATGGTTGTGACAGCAGCCAAAAAACTTTGAATGATGAAAAGGAAAGCGTCGGATGTGGTGTGGGCAAATGCAGGATGGGAATGTTTGTTGACGCCTGAGGGCCATGACCCCGTGAGCAAGGGTATTTGTGGGTTCTGGTGTTTTCAAAATTACGAATTTCAGAGAGAGCTGCATTTAAATAAAAAAGAAAAA
The DNA here is from genome assembly GCA_947687605.1 of Reutealis trisperma. Taxonomy (NCBI): domain Eukaryota; kingdom Viridiplantae; phylum Streptophyta; class Magnoliopsida; order Malpighiales; family Euphorbiaceae; genus Reutealis; species Reutealis trisperma. Next base: position 249,809 of record CANTUT010000706.1, on the reverse strand, counting down.
ACCTTGAGAGTTTTTTTTTTTTGTCGGTTATAAAAAAAAAAAAGAATTCTTCATTATTAAGAAATAGAAGGAGCATCAACGGCCAATAATGTTTGTAACCTAATAGGGGTTATTACAGACCATACTGGGAATAAGAAGCTGTACAATAAAGCATTAGCAATCCAGTTTGCAGGTCTATTTGCATTTCTACTAACCCAAGAAAAACAAAATGATTCAAAGCAAACACTTAGCCTTTTAAAAGTAGCTAATGAGGCTTGAATTTCCAAGGGACTTGTTTCAATAGGAACAGCAAACACCAGCTCAAGCTTTGCAATTTGTCTCCTGAATTAACTTCAAATATCTAGCAGATGCAACATGTTTTTTCGCAGCAACCATTGCCTTAGCTTCTGCAGAAAAGGGGGCTCTTGTCTTCTTTTTAAAGGCAATACCATCCATAAGAATTCTTTTATCATAAATATTACATAAATAACTGCAATACCTGTTCCTTTATTGAAACAAGCGTCAAAGTTTGCTCTGATGACTCAAGATTCAAGAGGCTTCCATATTGCATTCTCTTCTGATCTTGATCTACACAAGATTGAATTTGAAGGAAGAGAAGCTTGATATTTTTGATACCACATGTTGGCTAATTGAATTGCTAAAGATGGATCAATCGCCTGTTATTGAAATACTCTCTTATTTCTTTGCATCCACGTAGCCCAACAAAAAGAAGGGTATTCTTTTTGGTAATGAAAAATCTTGAATATTATGGAAGTATGACACCATGGAAGAACGCCACTCTGCAAATGATATTAAAGAATTAGAATTTGGGCTATAACCCTAATGTGAGTCAAACCAAGAAGCCCTAGCATGATTACAAAAAAATGTTTAATGTTTTCTTGTGCTTGAGAACATAATTCACAAATAGGGTCTTCAACCAGCTTCCTTCTAAAAGCAATTTTTTGGTAGCTAATTTGTTTTTATAGGCTCTTCATATAAAAATGGCAATCTTTGGATGCAATTGCAAATTTCAAATTTGCTTTCATAAGTTAACAGGATAAGAATTGGAAGAAGAAGGAAGATCTATAGCAGCTTTCTCCTCTCTGAAATGCAAAATTCTTCTATACATAGATTTGACTATGAGAACACCATTTTTGGACCAGTTTTATACCCAAGTATCCTTTTCCACTGTAGGATCTATTGGGATTCTTAAAATAGTCTCCACTTCTTGATGATTGAAATGTTGCCTCAATTTTTGAATATCACATTCTCTTTCTTCATTAATAAGATCAAAAACAGTATAAGGAAGAAAAGAATAAGGCCTTAGAGAATTCCCTTTGAACTGGGGAAGGTTTGTAATTCAAGGATCACTCCAAATCTTAGCCTCTTTGTCACCTTGAATATTTAGTCTTGCCCCATCCCCATCTATTAGAAGATCTTTAACTGCCATAAGGCTAGAACAACTCCAAGAAGGCCTATGCCCTTCTTTAGCACTCTAGAAATCTACTTGTGACAAATAAATAGTATTTTACAATTTTAGCCAATAAACATTCATGAACTGTAATGAGTCTCCATGCTTGCTTTGCAAGCATTGCCAAGTTAAAAATCTCCAAGTCCTTAAAACGCAAACCTCCAAAAATTTTGATTTAGTCATATCAGCCCATTTTTCCATGATTAGACCTCTCTTATTTGGATTTGAATTCCATCAAATCCTTGACATAATGGAATTTAATTTCTAGTATGCTTGTTTTGATAGTTTATAACAAGCCATGATGTAAATGGGCAGCGCAGTTAAAATCGCTTTCACCATGACTTCCTTTCCTACATGAGAGAACAACTTCTTCCAACTCTAAGCTTTATTTATGACTTTATTAAGAAGAAATTCAAATGCTGATACCTTTGAACTTCCCTATTATGCTAAAAGACCAATATACCTCTCACCTCCTTCCATTTTCTTCATCCCTAGAATTTTAGCTTTAAGAATGTCTAGAGTGTTTTTACTAAATAACATAGAGGACTTGTTTACATTTATGCACTGTCCTGATGCTGACCTGCAAGCATTCATAATGTTCAAGAATTCATAAACTTCCTTGTGAGATGCCTCCCTAAAAAGAAAAGTGTCATATATAAATAGTAAATGGGCTATCTTGCGGCACTTTTTAGTGATGTGAAAACCTTTCAAAGCTCCTCTATTTATTGAATCCTTAATTAACAAAGATAATACATTAGATAATAATATGAAGATGTAGGGAGATAAAGAATCTCCTTACCCGAGGCCCTTAGAATGTTTAAAGTATTCTGTTGGTTGCTCATTTACAAGAATTGCATAAGACACTATTTAATGAGATTGATAATGTTTAGAAAACCTTATTTTATACAACATTGCCAACCAAAACCTCCATTCAACCCTATCATATTCCTTCATCATATCTAATTTAATAACATAGGTATCATTCTTCTTATAATTCACTTTTTTAAATGCATGAATGATTTCGTGAGCAAGTAAAATATTGTCTTGGATGCATGTCTTGGGAATAAAAGCATACTGACAATCATGCATAAATATATTCATCCAAGGCTTTAATCTAAGCACTATAGTCTTTGAAATGATTTTATATATGAAATTGCAGAGGGTTATGGGTATGAAATTGGATATCTTTGATGGAGTTGGCACTTTAGGAATGAGGGCTATAAGAGTCTGATTAATACTTAGTGGCATGAATATATTAATAAAGAAAGCTTTGACTACTCCACTAATCTCCTCTTGAATATCCTCCCAATTATTTTGATAAAAAACTCTGGGGAAACCATATGGTTTTAGAGCTTTTAGGCCTCCTAAAGTAAAAATAGCAAACTTGATTTCATGATCTTGGATAGGAGCTATTAAGGCTTCATTAACACCATCAGGAACCACTCTATCGATTTTATTTAGCACATCATCATAATTCCCTTTTTCTTCAGAAGTATACAGATTAATGAAGAAATCCAAAATTTTCTGATGTATAGCCTATTCTTTAGTTAGCCAACAACCATTACCATCTATCAGTTTCACAATCAAATTCCTATGTTTCCTTTGCATTATAGATAAGTGAAAGAACCTAGTATTTCAATCTCCTGCATTAAGCCATTAGATTCTAGATCTCTGTTGCTAGTGTTGCTCCTTCATCCTTTATAAAGTCTCTAACTCTCCTAGAAGTTGTTGTTCTCTCTTTTTATCAAGATTTGCTGTTGGTCTAGCATATATTTTCTCCAGTTGATCTTGAATTTTATGAATTTTCAATCTGTCTTTTCCAACTTCCAACTTATGCCACTCTGTTAGGCTTTTTGCACATGTATGCAACTTGTGATCCACCATACTAGAGATTCAGCTTGATCATCTGATTGCTATATTAATTTGACCACTTCTCATTAATGATGGTTCTCCATCCATCATTGGAAGAATTAGTTTACGTGCCATTTGATTCAAAGATCGATTTTTGAGTCAATGTGGGAATAGTGCTTTCTTTCGTAAAAGCAAGAAACATCCAAAGCAATCCAACAGAAAGCTAGAACTCAAGTGTAAGGAAGAAGAGTGACTTCTTTGATAGATTATGGCTACATTGTGGGATATAGATCCTATAAAGAAGACTTACATCACGCCAACCTCGAATACTATCTAGATAGTCCTTCAAAGGTTTACTAAACTTACAGTCATTAATAGAATAATGGAAATTGCTAAAATAAGAACTAGAAAAATAGCCTTCAATGGAAACCATATGAATTAAAAAGATAGCCAGAGCTCCATATCCCTGCTTGAAGAGATGGTCATCTATGCTCCACAGCTACTGGTGTCATCACTCTGCAAAGAGGGGGAACCAACCAAGATGTATATCGTCCATTCTGCTTTCAAAATGATAGCTCTTTGATTTTCTACTTTTAAAAGCTTCCTAATCTAATTTCAGAGGTCTGTAATCTAAACTACATAGCTTGCCATGGTGCACCTGAGTTGAAGTATGATTAAGTCGCTAACCATAATTAACCAAGACTCTTATCCAATCTCTAGGCTATCCTTCCTTTGCCAAACTACTTATTATACCAAGCAAAGGGTGGGCCCTTGAACCTTAAATCTAGTAACTTAACTCTTTTAATCTAATGAATAAAGTCTTTAAGGCTAGCAATAGTAACCAATCTCCCCCTTATTTTTTTTCCTCATTAGAGACACTTGTATTTAAGTCGCTTGCTTATACCCATTCTTCACTGTTAGTAGATTTTAGACCCAACTAATCTTCAAACACATCACCCCTTTCTTCTCTATATGGAGAGCCATATATGAAGGCTTGATACCACTTACTTTTAGAATTCTTTCTTTTGCATAAAGTATGAATCAAATTAGAGGATTTTCTCAGAATTTCTACCTTTTATAGAATGATTCTGCCATAAAAGGAGACCACCAGCTGATGCTTCTAGCTCCACATACTCCGTATCCTCAAGCTAAAATTTTCTTAAAAGCTTCTCCAGGTAATAGAGATATTTTTAGTTTCTGAGATGAAATCATCTCTGGGTTTAGGGATTTAACCAAATCCCCTAGATAATGAACTATTAGGGATCGCCCCAATCCCTGACAATTCCATATTATTTAATTTATGGCCCCTTGGTGGCTTTGGGCTAGCCACCAAAGCCTCCAAAAAGTTAAAAACCACCGATAATTTCTTCTTGCCGTGATTATTCATTAGAAATTTTAATGATCTTACTGAAGAAGGTATCATTTTCTGCAACACAAATTTAGCACCCCTACGAATTGATAAACCTTGATTAAGTGCTAACCTCTCAATCCTGACTCTTTTTGCCTTAGACACCATTGCTAAAAGATCCCTTCCTTTTTTTTACCACTTCAATCTCCTCTTAAGATTCAAATTCAATAATTATGTTGAGATTGATTTATTTTCCCACCTTCCTTTAAAACTCAAACCTTTGCCTTTCACTTTAGCACCAACCCAAACCTTTGACACTTTACAGGTCTCATTAAATCATGTTAGCCTTTGAATAATTTAGTATGGATGGGTTTTAAATTATTCCAATACTTGGGCTTTATGACTGACCCTTTTTACTGCTTCTAACTTCTAAGTTGGGCCTAATTCATCTTTTAAGCAGCCCGCTAACTTCTATCTTGTTCACTTCCAAATCCATTTGGTTTCTAACCAATTTTATTAGTTATTTTTCAACAATCAATGCTTCTACTAAGCATAATGCTCGATCTTCAATAGTATCTCCATACCTTCTAGAGTCCTTAACCATATCTACATTTTTTTATTATATCAAGAATAATTGCCATACTATGATTTGACTCCATAGTACCTTCTTCAATGGCTCTTACATCCCCACTAAGTGCATTACCTTCATTCTCCCTGAATCCAGGTTGCTAAATTGCTTTAGAATTGTGAAAGGAAGAGAAGCATGAATCGGTCTTCTAACCATTTCTCTATCCACGGATCTTTTTTTTTTTGGAGAATACTGTGCATCCTTCGTTGGAACCCTTATATAAGCACCATAATTTAAGGCTCCCATCTTTAAAGAATATTATGCATCCTTCGTTGGAACCCTTATATCAGCACCATAATTTAAGGCTCCCATCTTTAGAGCTTCCTTATAATGATCTTTATCATGATGGGGACACATCTTAAAGACATGTCCCAACCTGCCACACAAATGGCAAATATTAAGAAGTCTTTCATACTTGTAAAGTATCCATTCAACATCTCTCTTCTCCTTTTGAATCTAAAAATCCAAAGGCAAAGGTTCTTGTACATTAATATGAATCCTTAGTTGCATCACAGTGTCCCATCCTATACTTGCACCTTTACCTTCAACTGTTTCCTCCAACTTCAAAAAATACCTGCCTATATTTTCAGCATTTTTTCTATTGATCTTATCAAGAGAAAACCTCTTATTTGGATCCAAAAAGTGCTACTTGAGAAATCTATATGATGAAGAGCTTTATTTGGTGGCCAGTCTTTTAGAATAATCAAAAAATTAGCTGCTGACTATAGGGTTCCTTATAGGACTCTAGTTTTATCTTCTTATGATTTAAATTCAAACACAAATAAGTCTTCACCTTTGTGTGCTATATCAAAACCCTTACTTAGTCATTTCCAAGACTTATGAAGAGCCATTTTAATTGTATTATTTTTACTTGGCCTATGAGACATGAGTTTTCCCACAAGTACAAGCCTTGATCCTTCTCTACTAACATTTCTAATAGAAACCAAGTGAATAAGAAGCTCATGACACTTAAGTCTTTGTGTTATAATAATAAGCTCTTGAAATCCTTTAGGCTCATTATCCATATCCTCTTGCATAATAAATGAGAGTCTATCATGCTAATGAACCACCTTTTAAATAGTAAACTTAAGACAAGACATAAAACTAGAAAATCAAACACTAAGGATAATGTATGAGCATTAAAAATAACATGGGTTAAATTAATAAAGAAATGAGAAAATGTTGAGACAATGACTGGGAATTAGAATGAAATTTGAAGAGAAGAACTTTAGGATAAGAGCTGTTACACAAATAGAAAAATATGAAGAAATAAAAAATAAGAAAAAACAATATAGAGATTTACGTGGTTCAGTCAATTCAACTTATGTCCATCAGTAGGGAGAGAGAATTCTTATTTTTGTGAAAACTATTATAAAGAGAGTATAATCCATACAGCAAACTAGATTGCTCCAAGATATAGTGCAAAAATGGGTCAGATCCATACTGCAGGAGCTTCACACCCCACGCTCCCCGATGAGGTTAGTGTTGTGCCTCTGAGTGAGGGCTGACTTCTCCACCATAAACCTCAATGAGAATCCCCTTCGAGTTGAGACTCCTAAAATTTTAAATTGGGTCATAAACTGAGTCATCATAAAATTTCAAGTCATTTAACAATTCTCCACCTTGACTTGAATTCCCCCAAGCCATCAGAACTAAGAATAACTCTATGCCATCCATACCCCTAATGATATCATGCTATGCGAACATTTACCAAGTCTAAGCTATGCTTGAACTTTTCTATAGGCAATGACTTTATTAACATGTTTGTTGGATTATTCTGTAATGGCTATCTTCTTGGAAAAATCCTTATTCTCAATAATATCTCTGATGAAGTTCAATCTAACATCAATACGTTTTCATATCTCATGATAAATAGGATTCTTAGCCAAGCTTAATACACCCTGAGTATCTCAATAAATGACAGGTCTCTGCATATTTAAACCCAAGCTATTAATAAGACCATACAATGATATACCTTCTTTAACTCCTTCTACTAATGACATAAATTTAGCTTTAGTTGTAGACAAAGTAACTATAGATTGAAGTGTTGCTTTCCAACTGATAGCATAACCAAAGAGAGTAAAATTATAACATGTCAAAGATCCTCTTCTCAATAGATCTCCATCATAATTAGAATCAGTATAGCCAACAATACCACTAGTAGAACAACTAGAATCATAAATCAACCATAAATTACACGTGCCTCTCAAGTATCATATAATCCATTTAATAGCCTCCCAGTGAGCTTTTCCAGGATTACTTATAAATCTGCTTACCACACTAATAGCATGTGCTAGATTTAGCCTAGTACATACCATGGCATGCATCAAGCTCCCAATTTCACTGAGTAAGGAACTCGACTCATACTAGGTGAAGCACTAGCATCAAATTTAAAGTGTGTTGCCAAAGGAGTATTAACCGGCTTAGACTATTCCATATGAAAAGATTGCATTATCTTTTCAATGTACTTTTGCTATGATAAATATAGTTGGCTTGCTTTCCTATCTCTCTAAATCTCCATGCCAAAAATTTTCTCGGTTGCACCCAAATCCTTCATATCAAACTCATTGCTCAACAAAGTCTTTATGTTGTTAATTTCAGCTTTATTGCTAGCTGCAATTAACATATCATCAACATATAGCAACAAATATACAAAAGAACCATCCAATAGTTTTCTATAGTAAACACAGTTATCAAATTGATTACAAATAAAGTCATGAGAAATCACAAATGCATTAAACCTCTTATACCACTACCTCAATGACTGTTTCAAGCCATACAAAGATTTCTTTAGCAAACACACATGATCTTCCTTTTTAGACTCTCTGGTTGTGACATGTAAATTTGCTCCTCTAATTTTCCATGCAAGAAATCAGTTTTTACATCAAGCTATTCTAATTCAAGGTCAAAAGCACTTATCATGGCTAAAAGAACTCAAATGGTCTTATGCTTCACAACTGGTGAGAACACTTCACGATAATTAATTTCCTCTTTCTGTAAAAACCCTATGCCCCAAGCTATGCTTTGAAACTAGCTGGTTCAACTCTATGAATACCCTCTTTCTTCTTAAAGACCCATTTGCATCTCACTGGCTTCACACCTTTTAATAATAGTACAAGTTCCCGAGTTCTATTCTTAGAAAGAGACTACATCCCCTCATTCATGGCAATTAACCATTCTGCTGCTTCTTTACTTGATAAGTGCATATTTGATGATATTTTATCCCTTGTTCTTACTTTGTTTTATCTTTAAATTGAGTTTAATTTATTTGTTAAGTGGTCTATCAGAGTATTTTGAGTGTTTTAGATGATTTAGAGGCCATATATCAATTTGTCAGGAAATTACAAAGCTAAGGAGTGAATATGGCGAACTTTGGGCAAGGAGTTAAAAACACAATAGATAACATGCCCAAAAGCACGAGCGTGTACCAGGGCGTGTTGTGCCATTCTACCCATGTACCTAGGTGTGTTGTAGCCTAGTTGAAGAGTTGAAGACAGACGCTTACACACCCAACAACATGAGCGTGTCCCAGACCATGTAGAGGATTGTTACACCTTTAAAAGATGATTTAAAGAGAAAAATAGGGGTGGAATCTAATCTTTTTAAAGAGTTTTTCTTTAGGAGAACTTTTTAAGAAGAAAGGAAGAGTTCACAGCCAAAATCAAGAGAGAAGAACAAGATTGGAGTGGATTCAAAGTGGGTGATTCAAGATCGAAGAGAAGATTTTTAACAACTTTTCTATAGATTGTTTGATTGATCATTCTCTTCTTTCTTTTTCATTATTCTTCTAATTTACCATGAACTAAAAATCTTTTTATCTAGATGGGATGAACCCTAGTTCAGATTGTATGAATTGAATGATTGTATTTTCAATCAAATCATCCCTGGGTTGAGTTATATTCATGATTTTTATTGATAAAATCTAATTAACAATTGCTAGCTTGTTAATTTGATATTTGATTTCTTATTAAGGAGTAAAGATATCATTGATTTGATTTGATCACTCATGAATATTAAGAATTGCTTGAGACTCTCGAGATAGGTTTACAAAATCCTTTGGCGTTTTTAAATCCTTAATCTTAAAGCTTTGCCTAACCTATTGAATAAGAAGATATTCTATTTAATTTGTTTAGGGAAAAAGGGGTTAATTCACTTGAGAAAGGTTTAATTCTATTTTTAGGATTGCCACTTGATTCATTATTTGATTTGATTGATTTCGTATTCTATGAAATACATGAGGAGCTAAAGGGAATTTTTGTCTGGATAATCTATTCATTAATTCTTCTCTATTGATTTTATTAATTTTCTATACTTAGCTAATTTAGTTTAATCTTTAATTTATTTTAATTCTAGCTTCTTTGAAATTTGACTCACTAGACAATAGTTAATATTTGAGCTAATACTTACATAGTTTTCCTATGGGATCGACCTCTTTTGTGTTATACTACCGAATGATAGGTATACTTGCTTGTAACTAAGGTACAATAGATTAAGGGTTTATTTAACCTAGTGGAATTAGAAATATAGACCATCAAGTTTTTGACGCCGTTGCCGGGGAGACTTTTATATAATATTAGTAAAATAATAGAGACTATTGATTTAGTTTTTTATTTTTTTTTAAATATTGTTCTTGGTATTCTGTATTTCATATTACTTAATTCTTGTATGACTAGAGCTAGTTCATCTAACTTGGTAAAGGTAGATCCTAATAGAGAGAACTCTAGCAAGAAGTTGAAGGGAAGAGAGCTTGTTGTGGTTGATAAGATTAAGGAGTAAGAAGAAGTTGAAATAATGGAAGACAGAGAATGAAAAAAAATGTCAAATTATGCTAGGCTCGCTCTTACTGGGGTTAATTCTAGTATCAAGAGACCGATGGTTGCTGCCAATAATTTTAAGATCAAACCAAATGTTACTCAGATGGTTCAACAATCATGTTAGTTTGATGGATTTCTTGATGAAGATTCTAATGCACATCTAGCAAATTTTCTAGAAATTTGTGACATATTCAAGATCAATGGAGTTTCAAATGATACAATTAGGTTGAGGTTGTTTCCATTTTCTCTGAAGGATCGACCCAAGCAGTGGTTGAAATCATTTGCTACTAGAACTTTTTCTACTTGGGAGGGTTTAGCTGAAAAGTTTCTGGAAAAGTATTTCATTCCTTCCAAGGTAGCGAAGTTGAGGAATGATATTCTTCATTTATGAAGAGTGACATTGAGACTTTATATGACACTTAGGAGAGATTTAAGGATTTGCTCAGAAAGTGTCTACACCATGGCTTACCTCTTTGGTTGCAATTTAGACTTTTTGCAGTGGTTTGAATTACGAAAGTAAGCAAGCAATCAATGCAGCTGTTAGGGGTTCAATTAATAACAAGACACCAGAGCAAATGAATTTTATAGAGAACATGGCAATTACTAACTACCAATGGCAACCCACTCGAGATCAAGGAAGAACCAGGATTGCTAATGTTCATCAAGTGGATCCTGTGGTAGCTTTTGCAGCTCAACTTGAGGCTATGAACAAAAAGATTGATACTTTAGCCTTATCAGTTAAGCCTACCCTTGTCATGTATTGTGAATGGTGTGAGGGAGGTCATCAAAGTCAAGACTATCGGATAGGGAATAATTTTGCCAAGCCCGAGAAGTGGACTATATGGGTAATGCACCAAGACAACATAATAATCCATATAGCAATACCTACAATCCTGGTTGGAAGGAATCATCAAAATTTCTCTTGGAATAACCAGTCTAATGTGAGACCTCCACCTGGGTTCCAATCCTTACCTCAGTAAGAGAAGAAAAGCAATTTGTAGGAGATGTTGGGAAAATTCATTGTAGCTTTGGAGACTAGATTTCAGACCATAGAGACAACTCTAAGGAATCAACAAGCTTTTATTCATAATCTAGAGAATCGGGTTGGGCAAATTGCAAAAGCATTATTTGAGAGATCTCAAGGTAATTTGCCCATTAATACTAAAACTAATCCGAAAGAGCAACTCAAGGCCATTACATTGAGGAGTGGTAAAGAGTTGATGGCTCTTAAGAAGCAAAATGAGAAATTGACTATTGAGGATGATGGTGCCAAAGATGAGGAAGTTAAAGAGGAAGCAAATCCTACACTTGTTGTTAAGGAGTTCCAACCACACATTCCATACCTTGCGAGGTTGAAGAAGGATAAAATGGATGAACAATTCGGAAAGTTTCTTGAACTCTTTAAACAATTGCACATTAACATTCCTTTTGTGGAAGCTCTTTCATAGAAGCTGAAGTATGCTAAATTTCTTAAAGAGCTGCTTTCCAATAAAAAGAAACTTGAGAAGGTGTCTATGGTTCAACTTTCTTAGGAGTGTTAAGCAATCATTCAAAAGAAGCTACTTAAAAAACTTAAGGATCCAGGGAGTTTTACTATCCCTTGTCTTCTAGGGAGTTTGGAAATTAATAAGGTACTAGCTTATTTGGGGGCTAGCATTAATGTCATGCCCTACAAAATGTTCAAAAAATTGGGTCTAAGTGAACCTAAGCCAACACATATGAGTATTCAATTAGCTGATCGATCTATCACTTACCCTAAGGGTACAATTGAAAATGTGTTGGTAAAGGTTGGTGAATTTATATTTCCTGTAGATTTTGTAATATTGGATATTGATGAGGATGTTAATGTGTCACTTATCCTATGTAAAACATTTCTAGCTACTGCTAGAGCTGTCATCGATGTGCATAATGGTAAGTTGATACTTAGGTTAGGGAATGAGCAAATGGTTTTACAAATATCCAATGCTATGAAACACCCATTTGCATTTGAGGATGTGGATGCTCGTGATGATGTAACTAATCTTGAGACTCTGCATTTTATTTCTAACAGTTTTTATAAGGATCCTTTGGAGTTGTGTCTTATGCAGGGATAGGAAGATATTGAGACACTTGAGACCATTCAGCATGTAGCCTATCTTAAGGCTATTGAGCCATTGAAGAAGAGCAAGGCATTTGAGCACATAGAGATGCCCAAGAGTGAAAGAATAAGACCATCTATTGTTAACACGCTGAGTAAGGAGAGAACTAAGCAATGGCATGATGCTTGCATAAAGCAAAATTGAGAGTTTCATATTAGAGATAAGGTTTTGTTATATAACTCTTGGCTTTTACTCTTTCCGTAAGTTGAAATCTAAATGATCAGGACCATATATAATGAAACAAGTTTTTCCCTATAGAGTTGTAGAGTTTACTCATCTTGAAAAGGGTGATTTTTAAGTAAATGGGCAAAGATTGAAACTTTATTTTAGGGGGAAGTGGACAATGCTAAGGAGATACTTCATCTCCAAGCTTTGAAATAAGAAATCATTCCTGACGGTCCAGCTAATACGACATTAAAGAAGCACTGAATGGGAGGCAACCCATTGTTGATTTAATTTCCTTTTATTTTGTTTGTTTTTGTTTTAGTTAATTTAATTTTTGGCTAAGTATTGTTTTTGCAGTTATACAAAAAAAAATGGAGGTGAAAAGGCTTTAATTTTGCTGGAGACAGAAGGCTACACGCCCATGAATGCAATCAAGTACATGGGCGTGTCCAACCGAGCATTCAGAATGGTAAAGTGTGAATTTTAAAATTTTCTCACAGAGAGCTACACGCTCAAGAATACAGTCAGGTACATGGGCGTGTTCTAAAAAAACTGAAAATTCAAATTTGAGACAGAGACCGACATGCCCAAACACACGGATGTATTCATAGAAGTGTCTAAGAACAAAATGAATTTTTAATTTCCACACAGCCACCTCCATCACCACTACCCACACCTCCGACAAATGACCATGAGCCAATTAGAGTTGATGATATTGATTCATCCGCCGATGAGGATTAGTTTCTTTTCTTTTCTTTTTATCTTTATTTTTATTTTCTCTTCATTTTCCTTTTTATTTTATTATTGTTTTTATTTCTTTTTTATCTATTGTTGGACATTTTATTTTCCTTGCTTTTGTTATGTCATGTAATTATTGGGGGGACCATAAGAGAAATGCATGAATCACTATCTCCAATCACTTTTGTATGAGTCATGTGTTTATCATTTTTTTTTAGCATATTAGTGAGAGGCCTTCATTGTATAGATCACATTATAACTTGTTGCTCTAACTTAGTGGTAATTGAAAGAAATTGCAAGCATAAGCTTTGACAAAAACATAACCAAGATGGAACCTATTCCATCTACCTCCGACCCCCCCAAGAGTACCCCTACAACCACCATAACTCTTGAAGAAACCATAGCTTTTTATGCCTATTGTAGGACCTTTTCACCTGAAAATGAATACACTTTCACCTTAGAGGAGATAGTGGACATAAAGAAGGAGGTAAAGGAAGCTGAAAATGTGGTGAGGGTCGAGAATCCAATACCACAAGGATCACCAACAAGGGAGAGGGGTAGTCCTACAAATGTAAAAAAAGGTAAAGGGAGATCTAGGAGAGAGAAGTGAATAGTTAATTTAGCCTAGTTTAGATTGAACTTGATTGTACAAACTAACGAAAATTCTAAGTTAGGCATATTTTCTTTCATTATTATAAGAGCAATGAGTAGTTTCTATTATGCATGTATTGTTTTTATCTTGTTTTCTTTGTAATCTATAATATTTCAGTTTTTGTTTGTTTTTCGTGAATAAGAACATCATTTATTTTTTATCTTTATGAATTGAAAGCGGTGCATCCAATCATGACTCTATTCTTGTAACTAATTTCAGGGCAGTACCCCTTTTCTCTTTTATTTTTATTTTCTTTCTCTTTAACACCTTGAGGACAATGTGTTCAATAAGTGTGGGGGGATTGTTTAAGGATGTACATTTTGAGTTAGTAAATTAAAATGAGATAGTAGTATAAAGTGGAATTGACTCGCTTAATGGATGACTTTTCATTTAACTGGCAATAACTTGTTTATGCATGGCTTGATTGACTTAATCATCTATCAATAATTGAATGTGGTAGTCGTGTTAGGGAGTCGGGTTGATAATTCAGAGTTTGAACTCTTAGTTAAATTTTTGTGCTTATTTGATTTCATTGTGACTTTTGTTTAAGGTTTGGTAGAAATCTCTAATATCCTAGGGAACTTGATTACTTTTCTTGGAAAATAAAATAAGCTAAGTAAAAGTGCAAAAAGGAGCTTTAAATTTTAATCTATTATGCTTTTCTTGACTCATTAAAATAAAATCTTAAGTTGAGATTATGAATAGTGCTAGTAGCCATTTGAATTTGTGATTCTAGTAGAGTAATCGAGGATTGGTATCACAAATGTTTACACTCACATCAAAAGGCTAGTATGACAATTTAGATAAGGTCTTGCTCTAAAAAGTTAAAAAAAAAGTTAAAAAAATAAAAAAAAAACTAAGAAAATGATCAAGTACCTAGGAGAAAATCTTTATAAATCTAAGTACCTAGGAGAAAATTTTTATAAATCTACTTTGCTTTGACTCTTGTTGCTTTGTAATCGTTTGCATAAATCTTTAACTATGTAGTTTAGATTCAAGAATTTGATATAAAGATTTCTTGGTACGGCTATCATGTTTAAGAGTTGGTATTTGATTGAAGATTTCAAGTATTCGTTATGAGTAAGTTATTGTCCATTTTGATGTTTTGTTTTGAAGTTAAGGGGGGAAATTTTATTTCACATTGCTATCCTGATTTAATTTGCTTGAGGATAAGAAAATGCTCAAGTGTGGGGGGAATTTGATAAATACATATTTGACTATATTTTATCCCTTGTTCTTGCTTTGTTTTACCTTTAAATTGAGTTTAATTTGTTTGTTAAGTAGTCTATCAAAGTACTTTGAGTGTTTTAGCTAATTTGGAGGCCACAAATCAATTTGTCGAGAAATTACAAAGCTAAGGAGTGAAATCAGCGAACTTTGGGCAAGGAGTTAAAGATATAGTAGACAATAAGCCTAGGAGCACGGGCATGTACCAGGATGTGTTGTGCCATTTTGCCCATGTACCTGGGTGTGTTGTAGCCTAGTTGAAGAGCTAAATTTCATAAAGAGATGGATGCTTACACACCCAACAACACCGGCATGTCCTAGACCATGTAAATGATTGTTACACCTTTAAGGGGGAGTCTAATCTTTTCAGAGAATTTTACTTTAGGATAGCTTTTTGAGAAGAAAGGAAGAGTTCACAGCCGAAATCAAGAGAGAAGAACAAGATTAGAGTGGATTCAAAGTGAGTGATTCAAGATCGAAGAGAAGATTTTTAAGAACTTTTCTATGGATTTTTTGATTAATCATTCTCTTTTTTCTTTTTCATTATTCTTCCAATTTATCATGAACTAAAACTCTTTTTATTTAGATGGGATGAACCCTAGTTCAGATTGTATGGATTGAATGATTGGATCTTTAATCAAATCATCCCTAGGTTGAGTTATATTCATGATTTTTATTGATAAAATCTAATTGATAATTGCTAGCTTATTGATTTGATATTTGATTTCTTATTAAGGAGTAGAGATACCCTTGATTTGATTTGATCACTCAAGAATAGTAGGGATTGCTTGAGACTCTAGAGATATATTTACAAAATCCTTTGGCATTTTTAAATCCTTGATCTTAATACTTTGCCTAACCTATTGAATAAGAAGAGATTTTATTTAATTTGATTAAGGAAAAGGGGATTAATTCACTTAAGAAAGGTTTGATTCTACTTTTAGGATTGCCAACTTGATTCATTGTTTGATTTGATTGATTCCGCATTCCATGAAATACATGAGGAGCTAGGGGGAATTTCTATCTAGATAATCTATTCATTGATTCTTCTCTATTGATTTTGTTAATTTTCTACACTTGGTTAATTTAGTTTAATCTTTAATTTATTTTAATTCTAGCTTCTTTGAAATTTGATTCACTAAACAATAGTTAACATTTGAGCTAATACTTATATAGTTTCCCTATGGGATTGACCTCTTTTATGCTCTACTATCTGAACGATAGGTAAACTTGCCTGTAACTAGGGTACAATAGACTTAGAGTTTATTTAACCTAGTGGAAGTAACATTACTCTTCATTGCCTCTTTATATATTCATACTCTCTGCTACTGTCAATGCATATGCAATAGTATTAGAATCAATAACATTAACACAATCTATTGTATACCTGATAGGCATCTTGATTTCCCTCTTTGTTCTCCTTATTGCTATACTATGTGATTCTTCATCCGGCACATCTCTAGGCTAAATTACAGGATTTTCGGTCATCCTGCTTGAAGCTTCTATTTCAAACTCCACCTTGTGGTTAACATCGTGATCATTTTTACCTGCAAGATCATCATGCTTCTTCCTCTAGCCAATCATAGTTGATTCATCAAAAGTAATATCTCTGCTAATAATAAATTTTGGGGTTTTATCTTTTTTGTACACTATAATTTATACCCTTTAACCACAGCAACATACCCTAGAAATATGCATTTTATTGCCTTAGGCTCAAGTTTACCATCATTGGGCATGAGCATAAGCAGGACAATAAAAAATAAGCAGGCTAGAATAATCAAAGGGAGTACTATACCATACCTTTTAAGGAGTCTTATAATCAATTATAGTTGATGGAGATTTATTCATTAGATAACTGGTAGTATTAATTGCCTCAGCCTGAAATTCCTTTGAAAGTCCAACATTTAATCGCAAGCGTTGAGTATGCTGCATGAGTGTTTGGCTTATGCATTCTGCAAATCCATTTTGTTGGGGTCCCTATCATACAGTGCGGTGCCTCACTATACCTTCTTTCTTGCAGAACTCAACAAATAATGCATTACATAATTTTAATCCATTATCTGTTCTTAGTGTCTTGACTTGTTTACTAGTACATTTTTCAACCATGGTCTTCCACTCCTTAAACCACCTAAACACTTCATCCTTTAACTTCATAAAATATACCTAAACTTTTTTAGAGGATTCATCAATGAATGTAACAAACTAGCTGCATCCACCATGGGATTTAACCCGAAAAGGACCCCATAAATTATAATGAATAGACTCAAAGATATTTGTAGAAGTGTGCTTACCAGCTGTGCTACTTACCTATAACACAAGTCTCACAAAATTTCAGGTTCCTAGTTTTAGTCCTATTCAATAATCCTTTTTTACTTAATATTACACACCTTTGCTTGCTCATGTGTCCCAATCTACAATGCCATAACTCAATACAATCATTATCTTGCTTTAAAGAAGAAAATATAGCTGTTGTTCTCGTCACTGTATTTTCCATCAAGGTATAAATGTCATGTTGGCGTTTACCCTTCATCACAGTAATAGCACCCTTCAAAACTTTAATCTGCCCATCATCACCAGTAAACTTGTATCATTGTTTATCAAAAGTACCCAAAGAAATTAGATTTTTGCATAGACTAGGAACATATTAGTCATCAAATGTTCTAACAATTCCATCATACATTTTTTGATCTGCAATAAACCACTGCCAATAATAGGAAGCACCTCATCATCACTTAACATGACACTACCTTTCCATTCTTTAAAAGAGTGGAACCAGTTCTTATTGAAAGTTATATGATAAGATGCACCACTAGTTCTTATTGAAAGTCATATGATAAGATGCACCACTAGTTCTTATTGAAAGTCATATGATAAGATGCACTGCTATCCATTACCTATGTATTTTTAGAACTGGAGGTACCAACAATCAAAACATCATTACCTTTAAGTTCACCTTTATTAGAACTCTCATGTACTATACTAGCACTTGCTTTACCATATGATTCCTTCTTTTCTTTACCATTCTTGCACTATGGACAATCCCTTCTAAAGTGCCCCTGCCATTACAGTGATAACATTAAGGCCTTTTAGACTTTGATTTCAAGCGTGACTTACTCTTATTTCCTTTATCCCTTTCCTTGCTCCTGCCTCTACCAGCAACTAAACTTGAATATGATCACCTTCATATGAGCCGGAGACCTTTCTCTTCAATTTCTTGGACTGCAAAGCATCTTTCACATCACCAACAAAGATAGTCTCTCTTCCATACAACATAGTATCAACAAAATTTTCATATGAATCAGGTAAGGAACACAAAAGAATTATGCCTTGATCCTCATCCTCAATTTTATTATGCCTTGATCCTCATCCTCAATTTTAATCGCAACACCTTGTAAATTAAGGGTGATTCAGTTAAAATTGTCAACATGATCTATAACAGGTGTATTTTCTGTCACCCTCAAGGTATACAAACAATGTTTTTGATATAAACAATTTGTCCTTCCAATGCTGTTGTGCATCCCTGCTGAACTAAAAAAGCCTTCATCTTCACCTTCCATAGAGTGAAATCATTCGACCCATTGAATTTCCCAATTTCAAACTTATGGAGAGATATCATCAATAGCACTACCTTGGATTCAAACAATCCCAAGCTCTGATACCATCTGTTATGCAAACAAAAAAATAGGAAGAAATAAAAACAAGGAAAAACAACACAGATATATATATATATATATATATATATATATATATATATATATATATATATATATATATATATATATATATATATATATATATATATATATATATATATATATATATATATATATATATATATATATATATATATATATATATATATATTTATAGAAACCCTACACTAAATCGGGCCCTCATAAAATTTCAAGTCATTTAATAAGAGCTCATAACAAGCATGTTGTTGGCAATTCTTGAGAGTTGAGAGGGACCCAAGAATTATTGTAGCATGAATATGAGAATATCCAACCATTTTTAAGAATTTGGCATCGTAACCTTAGTGAAATGAAACCAATGTTTTACAGAAAAAAATAGTTGAATGATGATAATAATCAAGCATAGTTCAATTCAATTAGTTGCGTCATAATAATAATACGGCTTGGGGTCATTGTCTCCTAAAAAAAAAAATTATTTTTACTATATATATTTTGTGTATTAGCCCCTTAAAAATAAGTCACTATCTCTCATTTTACGCCTCCAACATGTAATGAATCTATTAAAAATATAAATATAATGAGTTTTTTTTTTCTTTAATAATGAGCATTTGAACAAGTCTAATTCAAAACTTTTTGAATATTAAAGTTGTCCACAAATTTCTCTTATCTTTATTGTTCAACACCTATTATAAAAATAATTAAATCACATTTTATCTTTTTTACATTGTGTCCCCTAAATTTTTCTAATTCTGCCTCTATACATACATTTTTTATATTATCACTTTTATTATTTATTTAAGACACCATTTCAAATAAAGATAATTTTAACAATTCTTTAGAATATTCAAAGATCAAATTCTATAAGAATTTAACTTTAGTTTAAATTTACTTTTTGTACTTGAGTTTGACTCAATGAATATTTAAAAGACTTTATCGGATTTGACTCAATTAATATTAAAATTTTAATTCAATTTATTTACTAATATCTAGTTAATATTAAATAAATTCTGTTGGACCATATTTTTAGTTGACCGAGCCTAATTGGATTTTGAAAATTAAGGTCCATATATCTAAATGGAAGCTCATTGAGCACTTGAAAATTTTAGAAAATTAGTGAAATAATGACCAAGAAACTTTGAGCCAAAATAAAGGAAGTCGTGTTATTTTAGGCCAAAAGAAAAAAAATTAAGGTTAAAGCAAAAGGAGAAAAATTTGGAATCAAAGAAAGGTGGTTATATTGCTTTAGGCCAAAAAAAAGGAAAATAACTTGGAAGTAAGGAAAGAGAAGCTTTATGCTAAAGAAAATGAGGTGGAGAAAGTGGAGCTTACCAAGACTATAAAAGAAAAAAGCATCCAAGCAAAAGGGACAACAACAATAAATAAGACAAAAAATAAATTAAGCTGTTAAGTAAATTCTCTCAAACTTCTAAATTTTTTATTTCATTTCTTGTCAAATATTCAAATCTCTTGGCTTTTATTATTTATAGTCCTTGCAGTTTTTTTCACTATTATTAATGCACTCATTTTTATATTAGTACAAACAAATTTTATTTTTTCATTCTCAATCATTTGGCCATTTTGTGACAATTGAAAAAGTTGCATATAGTTTATCTAAGAATCTCTAAGCGACCATTATCCCTTAGTCTTTTTTCACAATCATTTGAAGAGGTAAAAAATAAGTGAGACCCTAAGAGTCTCTGGTATGCTCAATTTTACTTGAACCAAAAAGAGCATCAATAATATTTTTAGCATGCCCAGTTAGACACTTGTCATGCAATGCCATCAAAAAGAACAATAAAGATAAAAAAAAAAAAAAAAAGTTAGTGAAACTATATCTTAGGATGCAGAGGAAGTGTTTGCAAGAATAGCAATTAAATAGTTGACCAAACTGAAAAGAACAACCATAGTCCACATCAAATCGCTGATACCCTAATAAAAATAACACAAGAGGCTCCAGCATCTTTTGCTTTCCAAAGCTTTGTTGACCACCTTGATTCCCTAGAGAAGAACATGGGTTTTATGGGAAATGCTATTACAAATATAAAAACTCTTTTGGAGCAATTAATGTATGGATAATCTCTTACCTTTGGTGGTGAATTGGCTACTAACCTCAACTAGCCAGCTAGATGAGGATTTCGTTTTTAGTGAATTTAATTATGTACTTCTAATAATGCGCCAACCTACACTTTAACAAAACAAGGAGCCTCAAAATTTTCCTAAATTCCAATCAATACAGGCCATCCTTATAATAACAGGCCTACACAAGCACAAATACAGCCATAATAGTTCTATAGACATATAATCTCAATGAATAATCCTACAATTTACAATGGAGAAGCATCATATACATAAGCCTTAAGCTCGAAGTGCAATTGAAGAGTGGGAACATGAGTACACTTAATTGGGACTACTTAGGTTCCTCTAATCCATTGTATTTCTCTTTTAGCTTTAGTGAATTTGGAGGTTGTTAGAGACGTTGTGTAAGAATTGTATGGTCCATACTTACATCAAATTGGCAGGCTAAAATTTCATAAGCCATATCCCTCAGCTATTGATCAAGAGAATCTTTATCCAAGGAAATATCGTATCTTAGACTTCACCTTATTCTCAGGAGAAGATAGGCAGTCCACTTTAGAGCATGTTGCTAGATTTATAATACAATGTGGAGAATTGGCAAATTATGAGAATTTTAATTTTTATAAACTAAGATTATTTCCAAACTTATTGACAGACCAAGCATTCACATGGTATTCAATATTGCCCAAGAATTTAGTATGTCCATGACAAGAAATAGAATTTCATACCAAATTTTTAAGACCAAAGCTCAAGGTATATGTAGTTGAGCTATCTAGAATGACTTAAATAAATGGAGAGTCCGCTGATATGGTCATAGCCTTTTTAAGAAACTGAGAAATAGATGCAAATTCTTCTTGCTAGAGACCGAATTTGTCAAAATGGTACGAAGAAGGCTTAACATTAAGTCCCAAAAAGAAATTCTAAGGAATGGAATTTAGAGATTTCTATAAGCTGATAGCGAAAGTAGCAAAGTATGAAGAGTTACTAAGGGAACATAACATAATGAAAAAGAAAGTAATGGGTACTTACTTTCAAGAAGTTGGTATCTAAGAAACTACTATTGCTAACCTTGCTAATTTTAAATCCTAAGTTTGTTTAGTATTAATTAGGTCACCACCACAAAAAACTGGGGATATTTAGAAAAAAAAAAAATCAAGCTCCCTCAATGCAGTATACCTTTTACATGAGCAAGACAAAGGAGATCTATGATTTCCTCTTTAAAGAGGATTTCATTACTCTACCTATGGGCCATCATATACTTGTAAAAGGAGAACTTAAAGAAAATAATATTATAAGTACCATGACTTTTAGAATCATACAACTAATGTATGTTGGTCCTTTTAAAAATGTCATTTAGGATAGAATTAATAAGGAGATACTTTAATTCTCTAAGAAAAAAAAAAGAATCAATGCTGATTAATGAGAACCCTTTCCCTCTTGTGGCATCTATCAATGTTATTGGATTTGAGATATATGCTCTAATAAATGAGAAAAAGAGAAATAAACAATAAGCACCAAGTGAAAAGCAAAATATGTATGGGTTCCTAAAAGTTCACATAAGAGCCCACCAGAGATTGTAGTTGACTCTAACTTAAAAAAAGGGGAGTAGGCCACGTATTTTCCATCCACCAATTGCTACCCAAAGAAAGTGACCAAGGTTTATGCTACTTCTAATGAAACTTCCCGAGAATCAATGGCAACTTATCTGCCACAAGCCACAACCTCTTACCATAACTTAAAAGATGAGACTTCAAAGAAGGAGGGAATTTGCAAAAATGGAAGGTACTAGTGCAAAAATGAGCAAAGAAAGAATCAGACCTCGAAGAATATAACTATAGACATGGAGCCTATTGGTAATAGAGTAGATGAAGGAATACAAGAAATTAAAATAGGTCAAATTTCCATATCTTTGAGGTGTTCTATAGCATTAGTTACTTGGCCTACCTTATTTTCAAGGTGTGACGAGCCTGAAGAAGAAGTTCAAAAAAAAAAAAAAAAAGTGTGTGAGGCAACCTTCAGTAATTCTATTATGTGCAATGGAGTCACCATCCAAACTATAGAAATTGGAGTTCTAAAAAGAGTCATATTTGAGAAACCTGCAATGAGAATGATAAAACACATCAAACCATTATACATTAAGGCTTATCTCAATGGAAGGCCAATGTATAGAGTCTTGATAGACAATGGGTCAACTCTCAATATCATTGTTAAAGATGACTTTAGAACTTGGCAAAATAGAAGAGGATCTCATAGCAATAGATATATTTATTTTAGCATTTATTGGTGGAGTTACAAAGACTCTAGGAGTCTTACCTATGGAGATCCAAATTGGAAGTAAGACCACTTTAATAGCATTTTTCGTGGTAAACTCTACTGCAAATTATCATGTTCTATTAGGAAGGGACTAGATTCATGCCATTAGTGTGTGCCATCCTTGCTTCATCAATTTCTCCTATTTTGGAAGGGAGATGAGGTGAAAATAGTCTGGGCTAATAAAAATCCATTTAAGGCTTGCATAGATATAGTGGACGTGAGATTTTATGATGATAGCTTTAAGCTAATTCAATTCACAGAAAAAATAAAATATAGTGGGTCAAAAGCACTTACCATGGTTAATCTAGATGATTGCCAATAACAAGTAAGAAGGCTCCTCTAAAAGTTGGTTATCATGCCATATTATAGGATGATGACTTAGCCCATCATTAAGGATACCGATGATTAAGTTCACTGAAGAAGAAAAAGTAGCAGCTACATCTGTTTTATTAAAGGTCCAGCTGCAACAAGTTTTAGATAGGCCATTGACTGAAGAAACTTAAGAGATTATAGGCACTCTGGTGATCTTTAAGAAGAACAGCCTAAGAAAGAGATGGAAGAAATTCAACTTCATAAGTCAAAAGATGCTCTACCTAAATTGGATGATATTATGACTGAAATCCAAGACCCTTTGAAAGAAGTCAATTTGGGAACACTAGAAGAGCCCAGAGTCACTTACATTAGCAGTCTACTCCATCCTAAATTAAAAATGAAAATAATTGAATTTTTAAAAGAATTCAAAGATTGTTTTGCTTGGGAGTACTATAAGATGCCCGGGTTGAGTAGAAAGTTAATGGAGCACTAGTTGCCTGTTTAGCCAGACTTTCATCCTTACCATTAACCCCCAAAGAGGATGTCAAATGATGTAAAACTCAAAGTAAAAGAAGAAATTAAAAAGCTACTCAGAGCTAGGTTCACAAGACCTACTAGATATGTCTAGTGGCTTTCCAATGTGGTCTCGGTCGTGAAAAAGAACGAAAAGCTTAGAGTTTGTGTGCACTTTAGGGACTTGAATGGTGCAACTTTTAAAGATATTTATGTCATGTTGATTGCAAACATGCTTATTGATGTTGCAGCTAAGGATGAGTTACTTTCCTTCAAAGATGGATTCTCAACCTACAATCAGATCTTTAAAGCTCCTAAGGATATGTCAAAGACCGCTTTCAAGTTTTTAGCTCCATTAGGACATTTGAGTGGCTAGTCATGGCCTTTAGGCTGAAAAACGTTGGGACCACTACTAGCGAGCTATGAATACAATATTTTCATGGAAGTCTATGTCACATCCCAACTTTAAAGATATGATGGTCCTAAAACATGGGGAGACATAAGGTCACCCACACCCGTAGAACCCGCATACACATATACAAATCATACCTAGGATCGTACCAAACCTCATATAATAACTCGTTTAAAAAATTTATTTAAGAACCTTTAATTACGGAAGACAATCATTAGACACCTCACATATAATCCATAAGGAAAATAGTATTCATAATTCACTTGTAAACCTCAATAAATAACATTTCAAAATAACATCAAAAGTAAATATTTTTGGAGCATCAAAATAATACAACACTTCATAGCATGGTATTATTAATGACTTTGACAAGGAGTCCCCAAGCGAAGTAGAATACTTGAGCAATCACCTTGCCTCCTCACATTTACTCACCTGGAACCACACAAGGAAAAATGGGTGAGATAGATGATCTCAACGAGTAAACGTTAAAGCACACACATTAACACATATTCCTTTGAAAAGGAAACTCATATCTTATACACATAGTTCATGATTTTTGATTCATGAATCAAGTTGCAATTTAGCAAGGGTTCAATTTGGCAAGTTTGCAGAAATCACACATATAACACATAGAGAGTAAAGGCTATTGCTCTATTACTCGAACACATAGAGGAGAGGTGGCCTTATACCAAATTTCAACTCCTATCACATAGAAGGCGTGAAGCTGATTAGGCCCCACGGCTAGAACCGCCTCTTTTTAGCTGAGGTAGATACACTATCCCTATCCATCGAGTTAAGACTATGTGTACAAATTCCAATGATTACTCACATCGGCATAAGGATTCTGCATAAAGGGTTAAAGGTACTATAACTAGAGCTATTGGTGTTCACATATAACAATAACATCTAAGGCAATAATAACTTGTATTACAATAATAATGGCAATTTAACTTTTGAACAAAAGATACAAAGAAAGTGTAGTTCCAGAAAGAATATGAGTTAAGGCAATAATCACAAGGAATTATCATTGGATAGACAAAAAAAGGTTTTTGGACCAATTGTCGTTTGGCAATCCAAGCTTTACAAAGAAATCACTTAATCATATTTTAGAATAGAAAGAACTTGGGTTTCAAAGATCACAAAGGCTCACATAACAAGATATCATATATTTGTAACATAATATAATGTTACTCACACTTGTAGAATGAATACAATGTTTACTTCACACTTGAAGTAGGAATATAGAGTTTACTCACATTTGTAACATGAACATAGTGTTTACTCACCTTATAGTTCCTTTGCTCCTAATTCGCGTAGCCCTTGGACTTCTAAGACTCCTCAAGCTCTATCATAATATTTAATTCAATACTTAGTATTTATTCAATCATGATGCTATCCTATCCCATAACTACCCCATGCACATATAACATTCACATAGAATTAGAGTTGCACATATAAGTGCACTCATCACTTGCACATAATATTTTAACTTATAAGTCTCGTACACTTAGCCTTTATAGGCCCATATGAAAACACATCATAACTCATGTCAATACCTTTCTAAGGTCAACACAATATCATTATCTCAATATCAATTCACTTTAACAATCATCTTAATACACTGTACACTTCCATACATATCAACTTAACAATTAACCTTTCAAGTATCATGCTTAACTCTTATGATCCATTCATTCAATTGTCACTTCATCAACTCAAAACTATTTATTCATTATCAAGCCATCATAACATCTAGTTCCATATGTCTCAATCACATTCACATTCTAATCACAATATAAGATTAAGATACCTTAAGTACCTTAAGTATACCAAAGTGCCTCTAGGCTTGTCCAGGGTCATACCTTCAACTAACATGCAATTTTATCATATATTATACGTATGTACATGTCAATAATCATCAAAATACATTGCATAAAAATTATGGATATTGGGATAAAAATCCCATAGTAGGCCAAATGCATCATCAAAGGAAAAGCTGAATTTTTTTTACTTTTCGCACTTTCCGTCTATTACAGTAATACGTAAAAAGGTGGTTTGAATCAAGATTTTTCACATACATACAACAAAAATCATTTTAGAATATTAATTCACATGAATCAGCAGCCATATGTGTGACATGTACATGAAAATTTCAATTTTAGATTTTAGAATGCAAAACCATGAGTTTTCTTGTTTTTGATAGTTTCCAGTCATTTCAGAAATATGTAAACAGGTGATTTAAACCATTATTTCTCATTCAAACAAAACAAATATCATATTAGAATCCATTTACACACAAATTGATAGCCACATGTTTAATTAATAATAGAATTTTCTAACTTCTAAGTTCTAGCACAAAAACTTTGTTCTCCTTTGTTTTTTAAAATTTTTCGGTCATTATAGAAATATGCAGAAATATAATTTAATCTAATATTTTTCATCAAAACAAATCAAAAATCAGTTTAGAATGCAATTATACACAAATCTCCCCCCTTTAGTGATGTTTATGCATAAAAATTGAAATTTTAAGTTACAGGATTCACCTTTAGAGAATTTCGCGAAAAGATTTGTGTTTTTGGTAGAGAATTAAATTCCTCTCTCAAAAACACACCCAAACTGAATTAATTCTTTAAAAATCAGTAAACAACTAGTTCAAAATAATTTTCTCATAATTTTTTTCATAGAAATTAGTTAAGGAATTGAAAAATAAGAAAAACTTACGATTACGGTCAAGAAATCGCGAAACTGAAAGGTGTTTTCTTAATTCCAATAGAGATAAGTATTTTGGGAGATTTTTTCTATCAAAATACAGAAGAATAGAGTGTTGGCTTCTGGAACATTAGGGCTGGCCAAATTTTACATTATTATATGTAGGGTTTTGGGCAATTTCCACTAATACCCTTAATGAGCTAGGTTAGGAGGGTTTTAGTGAAACACCCTGAATTTTCATTTATTTTATAAAATTATATTTTTATATGGAAACATATTATTTTATTAGTTTCCTTATTAAAGTAAGAATTGAAATTATATTTTACTAAATTATAAATTTTTAGATAATTTGAATATGTATTATTAATGGTAATTTTAGTATAATATTATATATGTATATTATTATGATAATGTTAATGTGGATTTTTGGAGTATTGTATTTTGGATTGTATTTTGATATTTGAGTATTAATAAAGGTATTAATTAATATTATAAGTTTGATTATAGTATTTTATCGGATGTTTGGATTTCCATTATAATTACTATTATTATGAATAAAAATTTATTAATTGAACTATTATTACCGTTCATAATATTATTATTATATATATATAAGCTTATGTTGTAAAGTATAATAATTTATAAATTATTATCATTATTATTGTGTTATTAGTGATAATAATAATAATAATAATAATAATAATAATAATAATAATAATAATAATAATAATAATAATATTATTATTATTATTATTATTATTATTATTATTATTATTGTTGTTGTTGTTGTTGTTGTTGTTGTTGTTGTTATTATTATTATGATTATTAGCATTATTATTATTATTACTACTACTACTATTATTGTTAATTTGTATATATATATATATATATATATATATATATATATATATATATATATATATATATATATATATATATATATATATATATATATATATATATATATATATATATATATATATATATATATATATATATATATATATATATATAGTGTTAGTGCTACATTTGTATATATATATATAAGTATGTTTTAAGTGTTTTAAGTAAGTAAAAAAAAAAAGAAGAAAAAGGAAAACATGTGATTGGTCAAGTGGGCAGAAACGGGGCGTTTTGGAGAAGCAGAACGGGGAAGGAAGAGAGGAAGGAAGAGAGAGAAGGGAGAGGCCGAGAGAGAGAGAGAGTAGCTGACGAAGTTCTGGCTAGCCGTGGACAGCACCGCCACCACCGCTGGGTAGAGGGTTGTCCGGCGACCCCAGGGGAGGTGGTGGATCGTCGATCGGCCGGCAGATGGCGGAGAAATCACATGAAGAAGCTGTCCGACCGTCGAAACTTCAACTTGACTTTCTAGTTGATTCCGGCGGCGAAATTCAGTGATCTTGGTGTCATTCAACTCTTGAGGATGAGAGCTTCATTTTGGTACCTACCTTGCCCCCTGAGGATCACCAGAGGAGGAGATTGAAAAATGCAACCCGAAACTTTGGAGGCATTTTTCTGCAACTGGAGGGCAAGTGACGGCGAATGGTGACCATTTCTGTGATCTTGGCATCAGGATGAACCTGCTGGTGTGGAGTTTCCCTATATCCGCCACCAGCAGCGGCGGCATGTGGCCGGCCGGCGGCGGCACGTGGGACAGTCCAGTGGTTCTATTTCAACGTTCTGGCATGATTCTCGACATCCGTATGATCAAAATTTGTGAAGGTTAACCTGAAACCCTTGTATTTCAATCGTTAATAAGTCATTTTATGTTTAGCAGTCTTAAGAGTAATTGTTAGGTTATCGAGTCTGTCTTTGGGCTTAGTGTGATTCTTATCCTGATTATGTCCATTGTTGCGAGGTGTCGATGGCTAGCGTCTTCTGGGTTCCAAGGCTGCTCTTATAAGGGAAGCCGGTCGGAAGCGTCGACAATTAGGTGAGTGATACTCACTGATATATTATCCTATTTCTATTTCGTATGCATTGCTGTGTGTATATATATGTATATTATGCACTACTATTGCATATATAAGCATGTAACATTTGACTGTGAATGATGAATTGATATTCTGTATTCTGTGCCATACTGTGGTTATGATTGATGGATGGAGATTGGGAGGATACAGTATCACCTAGGATTATGGATTTTTTATGGTTATGATTTGGATTATGACGGATTTAGAAGATGAGCTATGACTTATGGATGCTGGCCGGGCCTGCTCATCACTAGGGCCGCTGTTAGTCGGGTCAGGGCTGCGTGGTACAGACCAGTGACAGCTGAGCCCCTTGGATATAAGAGACAGATTATTTGGATTCAGAGAGCCAGGGTAGGGGGATCGGCTTCCCATATTGAGTATTGAGTATTAGTGTGGTACTGTGGACTATACCCCATCCTCGCTTGATTGGATGATTTGCATGTCTCTATGACATGGTGCATAGCATGTGCATTAGACTCTATCTGTTGGATACCAGTTTGATATATTAGCTAGTATCATTCACTGAGCCGAATGCTCATTCCTGTTCATTTCGTTGTTTTCAGGTCAGGAAATGAGCTTGTGAAGGAATTGAAACTGAGTAAACTGCTAATTTCTTCGGCAATAGTTTGTATTGTTGAGTATTCAGAAATGTATATAATATATGTATATTTGTAATTATAACTCTAGAACTCCGCAATGTTACACTTTATATTTGTGCTTTGTGTATTATTCAGTTATGTATTTTTAAAGAGCTGTAATCTTTGGGTTAAGCAGAATCTTTTTGTAATTTATTATTTTTGAGATATATGAAATAAATGAGTTGTTGGCTCAATAAGGTTTTAATTTATGTTGTGTTCCATTTGAATCTGCTTACCTCATTTGGACCCATAACCCTTTTAGTTTTGGGCTTTTTGTTATGTGTTTTGGGTTAGGCTTACTACGGGCACTGGTAGCCACGTGCATTTTCCGTGTCCTAGTGCTGGTCACGTGCCCTCAGGTTTGCAGCATGACAAAGATGGTATCAGAGCAAAGGGAACCGTATGGGTGGTGAACCCTATTCCGAGGAACTCTCGCGCATGATCAGCAGCGAAGTGTGACTCTCTGCCTCGGAGCTTATGGCTTTTGGACTTGCCCGAATGGGCTATGTCCCATGAGTGCTCTGATAGGTATCACTTTTGGCTGCCCAAGAGGGAGGAAGCCCCTGACAAAAGATGGTATCATAGCAGAGATCTTGTGGCCTCTAGTGTATTCAGTGTTTTGGGTCCTTACTTCTATAACATGCGGAGTATAGAATTCCTAATTGTCGTCTTGAGTTTCCTTTGCTTCCAATTCAGCGTTAACGTGGTGTTATGATGAATTTTATGATTTTCTTAACTTTGTAATGTTAGTAGAATTTTGTGGGGGTAAAGGTTCTTGGATAAGTAAAATATGATTAGAGTGTAATAATTCGAACTATTATAAGGGATAGGATATTAAGGCTATATGAATTGTGAATTTGAGGATCTACAAGAACTTAATCCAGAAAGGGTATAAAATGACTTTATTCAAAATTTTAAATGATTTGGAAATGGAACGTTTTAAATGAATTTAAAAATGATAATTGATTTTAAATTATGATTTTAACACCAGTTTTGAGAGTTTATTATTTTAGAACTCTGTACTCGTGTCCAGTATATCTGTCTGTCTACATCCATTAAGTCAGGCATCATAAAGTTATTAGTCATTATACATACATCATGTCCTTCATTGATCATGGCATTAAGGTTGCATATTGTATAGCATCTCTGAACACAGTACCTTGAGTTCTAAAATAAAAGTGAAAATGTTTTAATTATTACGAATGATTTTAAATAGTTTTGCAAATTTAAACAATTTTGGATACACCTGCAGTGGATTGAAGTTCTCAGAATGAGATAATATTTTGAGGTACTAGATTCTATATTATATTGTGGAAAGGATTAAGTATTGATTTTTATTAAGGAAAAGAATTTTATTATATCATATAGTAGACTTATTATTTGAGCATATTCATGAGGTATATAGGTTGAAGTTGAGATCATAATGGAATGGCATAGATTAAGAAAGACATAAATCCTGTATGGAGATTTTATTGAGTGTCAATAAGAGTAGAGAATTTATTGATTTTATGGGGATAAATAGAAAGATTAGGAATATGAAAGATCATAAGAGGTTGATGGAAATTTTAGAAATAAGAAAATGTTATGGTTTAAATTTATATGGTTATGAGACAATAACTGTTTAAGCTAGGATGTTAAAGTATTTTATAGGAAGAGAATAAGTCTTGAATAAATTGTAAATTACTGGTTGGTATAGCACTTGTGGTGTAAAATATGTTTAGAGTTGACAAAATTTCTTGATGACTCTGTTAATATAAAGGATGTTGAAATGAATGATAAAATTCTTGGTTTTGTATATTTATTAGTACGTATGCATATATGCTAATAGGTACCATTTTTGGCTGTCCTGGAGGGAGGAAACCCTTGACAAAAGTGATATATATTGAGGGAATTAGTTAAAGCAAGTAAGAATGGAAAGCATCTATTAAGTATTGATATATTTTATTTGATGAAGTGCTTAAGGAAATTATTATGGGAGTTATTCTCACGATTAAATATAATGGAAATTATAAGTTTGATGAGATATTAGACATAAGAATATTTATCAAGGTTATTAGAGATATATATATATGTGTGTGTGTGTGTGTGTGTGTGTATATATATATATATTGTGTTAGTGCTACATTTGTATATATATATATATAAGTATGTTTTAAGTGTTTTAAGTAAGTAAAAAAAAGAAGAAAAAGGAAAACATGTGATTGGTCAAGTGGGCAAAAATGGGGCATTTTGGAGAAGTAGAACGGGGAAGGAAGAGAGGAAGGAGGAGAGAGAAGGGAGAGGCTGAGAGAGAGAGAGAGTAGCTAACGGAGTTCTGGCTGGCCGTGGTGAGCACCGCCACCACCGCTGGGTAGAGGGTTGTTCAGCGACCCCAGGGAGGTGGTGGACTGGCGGAGAAATCGCGCGAAAAAGGTGTCCGGCCGCCAAAACTTCAACTTGACTTTTCGGCCAATTCCGGTGGCAGAATCTGACGATCTTGGTGTCGTTCAACTCTTGAGGATGAGAGTTTCATTTTGGTACCTACCTTGCCCCCTGAGGATCACCGGAGGAGGATATCGAAAAATGCAACCCGAAACTTTGGAGGCATTTTTCAGCGACTGGAGGGCGAGTGACGGTGAGTGGTGACCATTTCTGTGATCCTGGCATCGAGGTGAACCTGCTGGTGTGGAGTTTTCCTAGATCCGCCACCAGCAGTGGCGGCGCGTGGTCGACCGATGGCGGCGCGTGGGGCAGTCCAATGATTCTGTTTCGACGTTCTGGCACGATTCTCGACATCCGTATGATCAAAATTTGTGAAGGTTAACCCAAAACCCTTGTATTTCAATTGTTAATAAGTCATTTTATGTTTAGCAGTCTTTAGAGTAATTGTTAGGTTATCGAGTCTGTCTTTGGGCTCAGTGTGATTCTTATCCTGATTATGTCCATTGTTGCAAGGTGTCAATGGCTGGCGTCTTCCAAGTTCCAAGGCTGCTCTTCTAAGGGAAGCTGGTCGGAAGCGTCGATAGTTAGGTGAGTGATACTCACTGATATATTATCCTGTTTCCATTTCATATGCATTGCTGTGTGTATATATATGTATATTATACACTACTACTGCATATATAAGCATGTAACATTTGACTGTGAATGATGAATTGATATTCTGTATTCTGTGCCATACTGTGGTTGTGATTGATGGATGGAGGTCGGGAGGATACAGTACCACCTAGGATTATGGATTTGTTATGGTTATGATTTGGATTATGACGGATTTAGAAGATGAGCTATGACTAATGGATGCTAGCCGGACTTGCTCATCACCAGGGCCGCTATTAGTCAGGTCAGGGCTGCGTGGTACAGACTAGTGACGACTGGGCCCCTTGGATATAAGAGACAGATTATTTGGATTCAGAGAGTCAGGGTAGGGGGATCGGCTCCCCATATTGAGTATTGAGTATCAATGTGATACTGTAGACCATACCCCATCCTTGCTTGATTGGATGATTTGCATGTCTCTATGACATAGTGCATAGCATGTGCATTAGACTCTATCTGTTGGATACTAGTTTGATATATTAGCTGGTATCATTCACTGAGTCGAACGCTCATTCCTGTTCATTTCATTGTTTTCAGGTCAGGGAATGAGCTTGTGAAGGAATTGTAACTGAGTAAAATGTTAATTTCTTCGGCAGTAGTTTGTATTATTAAGTATTTAGAAATGTATATAATATATGTATATTTGTAATTATAACTCTAGAACTCCGCAATGTTACACTTTGTATTTGTGCTTTGTATATTATTCAGTTATGTATTTTTAAAGAGCTGTAATCTTTGGGTTAAGCAGAATCTTTTTGTAATTTATTATTTTTGAGATATATGGAATAAATAAGTTGTTGGCTCAATAAGGTTTTAATTTATGTTGTGTTCCATTTGAATCTGCTTACCTCATTTGGGCCCATAGCCCTTTTAGCTTTGGGCTTTTTGTTATGTGTTTTGGGTTAGGCTTACTACGGGCACTGGTAGCCACGTGCATTTCCCGTGTCCTAATACCAGTCACGTGCCCTCGGGTTTGGGGCGTGACATTTAGTGTAGTAGGCTTTTAGGTATTTGGGCTTTTTATTTAAATTTAGGGCTGATTATAATTAATAAAAATAAAAAATATTTTCCTTATTATTTCATTAAAATTTTCCCTAAAATATTTATTTAAAAATTATTTTAAAATACTCGTAAAATCATTTTATACTTAAAAATTACCTTTATGCATGGAAATTCATTTTATTTAAAATAATTTTATTTTATGCTAATGTATTTTATGTAAATCATTTATTTCACAATAATGACTCATATTATGCATACTAAAAATTAATTTAACATGCCTTATACTCATCAATCACATAGAACATAATTTTCCATACAAGCACACACTTAACCTTAATAGTTCTAAGTCAAGCAAATTGTCATAAAAATATTTAGGGTAGGTGTGGGTTGTTACAATCTATGTGGATGATATTATGGTAAAGTCCAAAAAAGCTGAAGACCATGTGGACCATTTAAAAAAAGGCTTCCAAAGGATAAAGGATTATCGGTTGAAACTAAACCCCCAGAAATGTGCTTTTGGAGTTCGAGCTAGAAACTTCTTAGCATTCCTAGTACATTAAAGAGGGATTGAAATTGATAAGAATAAGGCAAAAGCAATTATGGAGTCATAACCTCCCAAAAATAAGGAGTTGTGGAGATTCTTAGAGTACATGAAGATTCATATCTTGCCTAGTTAGAAAGGCCAAGGTCTTTTATGAGTTACTCAAATTGAGGTATGAAGAAGAATTTCAATGGGAAGACCATCACCAAAGGGCTTTTGAAAACATCAAGAAATATTTGAGCAATCCTCATGGCTTAATGCCATCAAGAGATGGTGTCCCTTTAAATTATACCTTCCAACCTCTGAGGATTTTATTGGTTACGTCCTAGTATGAAATAATTTTAAAGGTCAAGAGTAAGCCATTTATTATCTCAGTAGATTTCTTACTCCAACTAAGGTGAAATACTCACTTACAAAAAAGATGTGTCTTACTTTATACTTTGCATGCACCAAACTTCAACATTGCTTTCAGAGTTTATGTAGTCTCGCAAACTGATTTAGTCAAGTACATATTGAACTTTCCGCTAATTATCAATCAAATAGGAAAGTGGTCTTACTTTAGCATAATTCTCCTTAGTTTATTTTGCTAAAAAAATCAATGAAAGGACAAGCTTTAGTAGACTTTTTAGCAAACCATCCTAATAGAATTACCTATGTATGGAGCCAAGAAAAATCCTTAGATGCTAAAGTTTGTGAGTCCAAAACTAAGAAGGTTGCTAGTGCTGGAGTAATCATCATATCTCTTTCAGTTGCCAAGATTGCCAATTATTTCAACTTGGATTTCAACTGCACCAATAACCAAGTAGAATATGAAGCATTGATTATTAGGCTGAAGACATTAAGAGAACTTAATGTAAAAGAGGTGATGGTAATGGGAGACCCAAAGCTGGTGTTGAGGCAATGGTCTGGGGAATATAAGTGCATTAACCCTTTACTACACAACAACAATACAATTATTAGAGGACTTTGCTGATGTGTCATTCATACATATACCAAGGGAATCAAATTAGAAGGTTAGTGAGTTGGCTCAAATAGTATTTGGTTTGAAAATGACAGGAGAACTCACCCACAAGATCATACTTATAAAAAAAAAAAAAAACAGTCATCCATCCATTCTAGAGAGGGGGATTCCCGTCAACACTTTCAACATAGATGTTAACCTCACTGGACATTAGAGACAACCAATAAAAAATTAACTCAATAATTTATCCATAAAGACTCCTTACATGATTAAAGTACGAGCTCAAATTTTTGTGTTAATAGAAGAAGAACTTTATCATAAGGGTTTTGATAGATTATTACTGAAATGCCTGGGATTCCCATGACCCGTGGAAATTATAAAGTAGGTACATGAATGGATCTGTGGGACACACCAAGTAAGGGTAAAAATGAGGTGGTTAATCAGGAGGCATGTCTATTTTTGGCCAACCATCCTAAAATACTGCATTAGTTATGCCAAAGGATGCAAGTAATGCCAAAAATATAGAAATGTAAAGAAAATACCTACTGCTGAGTTGCATCTTATAATAAAGCCTTAGATCTTCAAAGGTTGGATAATTGCCTTGATTGGCAAGATATATCTAGCGTCTTTTAAAAGGCACAGCTTCATCATCATAGCAACATATTATTTCACTAAGTCGATAGAGGTTATACCTATGAAGAAAATGGAGCAAAAAGATGTCATCTGGTTTGTTAAAGAATTCATCATTCATAAGTTTGGTTTCCCATAGTTTATCACCACAGACCAGGGAACCATGTTCACAGATGAAGAAATAAAGAATTTGCAGAAGATTATAGATTAAGCTAATCAACTCTACATCCCATTATTACTAAGCCAATGGGTAGGCTAAAGCATCAAATAAAGTGTTGATCAATATCCTAAAAAAGATGATTGAAGAAAAACTAAGGGATTGGCATAAACTATTATTAGAAACATTATGGGCTTGCAGAATATCTAAAAGAAGCACTATAGATGTAAATCATTTTTCTATTATATCTAAAAGAAGTGCTACAGATGTAAGTCATTTTTCTCTTATCTATGGTCATAATGTCGTCCTACCAATGGAGGTGGTAGTTCCTTCATTAAAAGTCACCAAATGGCATGGTCTTACTTGTAACAATTATCACAAAGCCATGATGATGGAGATGAAAGACTTAGAAAAGCAAGAATGCAAGCTTCAATTGTATGCTACTAGCTAAAAAGTAAGTCTCAAGAGCATAAAATAAAAGGATGGAAAAAAAAGGTCTTTCAAGAAGGGGAGTTGGTTTTACCTGTAGGCGCCAAAGACAGAGAGTTTGGCCAGTGGTCTTCGAATTAGGAAGACCTTTCAAAATCCATAGGGTGCTGGAGGGAAATGCCTACTAGTTGTTAAGCATGTAAGGAGATTCTCACAAAAGATTCATTAATGGCAAATATTTTAAAAAATATTTTTCTGCCATATGAAAAATAAGAGTAATACAAGAAAAAAGTCAGTAGCAGGTCAATCCCATGGCCAAAGTACTTGTCACCTATAAATAAATAAAAGCAGTTTATACGTATATATTATGACATGTACAAAGCCGACAACATGACTTAAATATGTAAAGAAGTCAACCTTAGGCCTCTTTATTAATAAATAAAACAAAGCTAAATACGACATTATTTGTAAAAAAAAAAAAAAAAAAAGAACAGAACCAAACACATGTAGTGGCAGGAGTACACACCTAATGCAGTAGTAATGACCAATGTTGGGCAAGGGTGGTAGCAAGCTTTGTCTCTGGCGATAGTGAGCTTGACAATCAACAAAAAATGAAGAAGAAAATAAAAAATAAAAAAAATAAAAAAAAAAAGAGAAATCAAAAGAAAAAAAGGAAAACAAAAGTTGAAATTGGGAAAGGACATACTTGGATTCAACTATGATGGCAGCCTGAATTGCTGTCTCCAACAATGGTTGTTGGTGAGGTGATGGTCAAGTTGTATGAAGAAGAAAGAGAAAAGTAATAAAAAATAAAGTAAGAATTGAAGAAAGAAAAAAAAAAAAAAGCAAAAAAGAGCATGTATGGTGCAATGGTGATTGTGCTTTTAAGAAGTGAAACTGAAATAAAGAAAAATAGAGGGAGCATAGTGGTTTATAATAAAGAAGAAGAAGAAGAAAAAAAAGGTGATTCATAATTTTAAAAAAAATGGAAGCAGTGATCTTACCTAGGAAAGTGGTGACTGGACTCAAAGGGATATGAGATTTTTTAGTTAAAAAGCGTTAATGGGTAGAAGAGTTTTAATTTTAGTAGGTAAAGGAGTTTGATGGAGTGAGATCAAATTCATTTTAAATTAAAAAAAGATCTTGTCAGAGGTTGTTTGGAATAAGGAGTTTTTTTTAAAAAATAATTAATTTATTTGGGTTTGAATTTTGGTAATTTGAATAAAAGTAACTGACAATCCTATTGAAATTTTAAGGGGATTCAGAAGAGTTATTACTTTTATGGATTTGATTTAAAAGAAAAAGAAAAGGAAATCTTGGGTTTGTTATAATAATAATAATAATAATAATAATAATAATAATAATAATAATAATAATAAATATTTTTAAGATTGAGGTTTTTTGGAGGAATTTGACTAAGAGATGGATTTGAAGAATGTGATTTTTTTTTTTCGAGCTATTGATTTGTTGTTTAATAGAAGGAAATTAGGTTGAAAATTGAAGCCTAAACTTTTGACAGATGTAGGACTTAAATTTAGATAATATTATACTTCTTCTGTTTTATAATAATAAACATTTTAGAGGATTGCACACATATTAAAAAAGCGATTAAATAGCTTCAATTTTAATTAAAATGGACAAATATACTCTTATTTTATTATTAAAGATAATATATGCTGCATAGAAAGTGGAACAAAAAATGGAGTTGCTAATGAGGGTAAAATTAGAAAAATGTAATAAATGTTATATAAAACTCTTAAAATGACAATCAATTTAAATTAAAAAAAATTTCTAAAACATTTATTAATTTGAAATAGAGGGAATATTTAATTTTTGAATAAATAAATAATTATTTAAATATTATGGATAATTATTTGACTATGTTTTTGAGGAGAGTATTTCAAAATAATAATAATAAAAAAAAATCAAGCAGAGTGGTCATCAGTGGTAGGCTTGGCAAATGAAAGAACATTTAAAATAAGAGTCAAGTGGCGACTTGAAATTAATTTGCTATTTATGAATAAACTATTCCTCCTTGAATTATAAAGTCATTATTTTAGCAAGTTACTAACCGGTGATCTTACAGTAACTGTATATGTGGAAGAAAGAGAATGAATTTGTAAAGATTCTAACTGGTTGGGTTTAAATAAAAGTGGACAACAGTAAAATAGGGTAAAATTGGAAATCGGGTTCAAATGTAACAAAATTCCTAATTTTGTTAAGGATCTCTCATCTCTCTCATTTCTTATATCCAAAAGGAAAGAAATCGAACCATAAATGTTATTTGATTTTGAAAAAATATTTTCAAGCATGTTATGAGCCAAAAGAAATGTAGCCACTGTGAAAATAAGTGTTTAAAGAAATGGAAGAAAAGTCTACAAAGAAAACTCAATTGTTTATGGGATTTAACTCCAAAAAAAAGTACATGGATTTTAGTTAGAGTGACAATTTTGAAGAAGAGCTAGGTTAGGAAGAGCCTTTTTGAAGTTGATAAGACTTTGGGTGTCTCTATTTATTCAGATAAAATGGATAGTAAAGCTTAGAGTTGTAGAGAAAGAAAAGCTAGAGAAATAAGCAAATAAAAGAAATGAATTTTCATTTCTATCCAAAAGGGCATTTTAAAAAGATATAAAAAAAGAGGTAGTTTAAAGTTTAGGAGTTGCCATTAGAGGAAGAGCTACAAGCTCTAGATTTAGAGAGAGAAAGTTTGGTTTTTTAATTTATTAGAGTTTAGAGAGAGAGAGAGAAAGAGTAAGAGAGTCAATAGATGGTACACGTTATTTTTCAACTAAAAAAATAAAATATTTAATTTAGGTCATGATTTTTAAGTTGATAACAAGTTATAATATAAGTTTATAATTTTTTAATATATTGAGGCACTCAATTATTATTTTTTAAAGTTTGAACACTTAATTATCATATCTTGATAGGTTGGGATACTAAATTTATAATTAATCTATTATAAAATAGAAAAATTTGCCAGTCACACATGGCATGCTTTGAATGTCCCTTGGAAATTATTTTTGTTTACATTGAAAGATAGAAAATAAAATATCTAAAATTTAAAAGGCTTGCTTTCTTTCTCGTCTTTTGAGTGCCGCCATTAGACAAATTACTAGTGATTTTGGTATTAAGAAATAGGATAATTATCTGTTGAAATCTA
Source organism: Reutealis trisperma (assembly GCA_947687605.1). Classification (NCBI taxonomy): domain Eukaryota; kingdom Viridiplantae; phylum Streptophyta; class Magnoliopsida; order Malpighiales; family Euphorbiaceae; genus Reutealis; species Reutealis trisperma. The sequence goes on along the minus strand of CANTUT010000706.1, from coordinate 210,202 downwards.
ATTTCAATGATTTCATTATTAAATTAAAAATTGTTTTACACATTGAAATACTTTCTAATAAAAAGAAGTAAAATGTTAGGTGCTATAAGTTATATTAAAAAATATTTAATGTAAATAAATATAATTTAAACATATTATATTATAAATAAATATATCATAATTATCTTTAAATATATTATTATTTATATTAAAAATTACACAATTAATCTTATTATTAGATGTAATCACGTCATTTAAAATTGTCTTAATAATTAATAATAATAATAATTACTTTTGAATTCAATTAATTTGCTTTGTTTTCAAACTCTCAAGATATATTTATTTCTTATTTATCATAAAAAATAAATATATCATAATTACCCTTAAATACATTATCATTTATGTTGAAAAATTTTATAATTAATTTTATTGAATTAGATGCAATGATATCAATCAAAATTAAAATTAATAATAATAATAATAATCACCTTTGGATTAAATTAATTTGCTTTGTTTTCATATTGTTTATTTAAATAAATAAATTAATTAAAAAAAAAAAAAACTGAAGAGTGCGTCACCGGTTATGTTAAGCCTGGGATTGCTAAAACTGTGGGGCATGATACATTACTATGCACGCGTACGGTCCAGAATCCTTAACACCAGACATATTCCAGTTTTATCCATATCCTTTCTTTTTATCTGTGGAACCACGTGGCACAAGGCAAACAGATGACTCCCAGTGTTATCCTTTTCTTTGTCCAAACGATGACGTGTTGACCGCTAAACGACCTTAGCTTCTTTTAACTTCTTTTCCTCCACAACCGAAAGTGCCTGTTCAGTTTTTGCCAAATTTTCTTCTAGTTGAAGGGCAGCCAACTAACGACAATTGCCACTGTATATATATATATATATATATATATATATATGTATATATATATATATATATATTAGGAAAAACGACTAAACGGTTTTATAACATGAAAACAAATGCTTCCAAAAACAGTAATAAAATCATTACATTGCACCAGACCAATTTTGTTTTCAATAATTAGATAAGATTGTTATTTTTCTGAATAAAAAGAAATTTAATAAAATGCAAGAATTAATATACAATATAGTAAAAATTAAAATCCAAGAATATATATATATATATATATATATATATATATATATATATATATATATATGAGTTAATGAATTGTTAAGAAAATTCGCCACATACCATACTTTATATCAAAGCTAGTCTTATTTAAAACGAGGCTTTAGGAAAATATAAAATAAAAAGTCATTATCTTTATTTTTATCAAATAATTTTTATATATTATAAAATGATAAAATTACGAGAAAGAGTTAAATCTATAGTAAAAAAATAATAAAAGATAATATAATAAATAAAATAGAAAAATAGCACCTGATTTTACGAAGTCAATTATGATAAAATTGAAGTAGCACTCTATCTTTCACAATGAGTCAATGACTACAAGAAAATAAAACAAATCAACTACTTCATATAAGTGAAAATAATAATAATAAATAATCAAATACTTTCACACATCAAATACTTTCACCCAAATTATCAATAAAAATTTCAAATTACATAAAAATAAGAAATGCCCAAATAAATTTGACTAATTATATTTAAATAAATATAAGAAAAAATAAATTATCAAATATTAGATATTCAAAATGATAAAAATACCTAAATGGTTAAAATGATCTTTAAAATCATTTTTTTTATGTAATTTAATATACAGAAGACAGCAACAAGAAAATGATTGAAGTACTCACTGTTTTAATTTGTTTTTTTTAGAAAAATGAATGAAATAAAATAGACATTTTATTTACAATATATATGTAAAGTATCATTAACTATTAGTAAATGAATAAGAATATTTATTTTTTTTAGTTTGCAAATCTTCTATACAAAATGGAGCTCTTCAAAAACTAATATTTAATAAAATTTTTTACAGATAATTGTATCTTTTCCAAAACTAATATTTAATCAATATAAGACTAAAAAAAAAAAAAAAAACTAAGATGTTGAAATACTTTAAAATCATGGGTCCTTTTAAATTGTGGGACCCTGGGCCAAGGCTTTAGTTGCCTTGGCCTAAGGCCAGGCCTATTTTGTATTTAAAAATTGATTTATAATGAAACCACATTATTATATTTTTACAAGTCTCAATTAAAATTTATGTATAAATTAATACATTATAATATTCTTTTAGTTAGACTCATATATAATAAACTTGACCCTTATATATAGTGTATTTATATTAATAGTTAAAATTATCAAAAAATAATATTTAAATTTAATAAAATTATTTTACTTGAGCCAAAATATAATAAATTTGATCTATATATATATATATATAATCAAAGTATCAAAAATAATATTTAAATTAATAGCAATAATTTATGTATCTTAAAATATTATTAAAAAATATAAATTAAATAAAAAATATAATTAAAACCCGAGCAGTGCGCAGGCTCACTAGTTAAAGAATAAACAGCAAAAATATTGTCTACCAACTAATAACATTATTTTCTTTTCGTAATTATTCAAATTGAGAAAAAAATTATTTTAAATAACATAAAGTAAACACCATTTATATATTAACGATATATTTATAAAGTAAATTATATATATATATATATATATATATATATAATGTTTTTTAATTTAATATATAGTAAAATAATATCATAATTTAATTTTCGCATAATTTAATAAACGATATATTTCGCACAATATTGTTTATTTGCATAAACTGTTTTGCACTTTTTTTTTCTAATTATACAAATTAGAGCAAAAATTGAAATCTAAAAAAATTATTTTTTATTAAGAACATGGATTAGTATTATTTAAATATTTTTATTAAAAATATTATTTTTAATATTATGAAAAAATATTTTTAATAATAGTAAAATATTATTAAATTTTTTAAGAAATTATCACACCAATAATGTGTTTTTTCCTTTTTTTTTTTGAAGAAATGGTGAAAGTTCAAAAGTTAAACATGAGAAAAGAAAATTATAACAGTTAGCAGGTGAAATAAAATTAATATATGCTTAGAGCGTGTACTTGACGATTGGAAAACTCGCTTGAAGCGAGACCTCAAAACCAACGAACACCACAGCTTCAACCCTTCTTTACCACTACCAGTCTTTAGCCTTGGCCAAATTTTCTTCCCGTGAATTTTGTTGCCGTTGTAAGACAGTCAGCCAACGCCAATTACAAGGACACCTGTAGAAAAAGATTTTTTTTTTTTTGCCAGGTTAAAATAATTAACCAGCGTCTTTCAAGCGCGTAACAAACAACTCCTATATTTTCTTAAATTATTCTTTTTTTTAATTATATAAGTTGGGCAAAAATTGAAACTTTAAGCAGACAAATACTGTTTTCCAACTGACAACTTTTGATCTTACAAAATTTTCCTGATTTTCTTTTGGTAATATGCAAGTTGAGCAAAAATTAGAACATTAATTAAAAAAATTTAATTACAAATTAGATATGGAATGATGATAATAATATCCTTTTTTTTTTTGTGTAATATAAAGATTTTTGAATCTTATTTTAAGGGATTTATTATACATTACAATCTATAAATACTAAAAATAAAAATTCTGTTTGATGTAATGGGATTTTAATCATTCATTTATTTTTATTTTTATTTTTATAAAACATTTTCATATATTTTAATTTGCTAATTATAGAAATTAGAGAAAAAATTATAATCTAAATTTTTAGCTAATTATTAATTAAGAACATATACAGTCTTATATAACATAATTAAATTAAAAGAATTAATCACACCAATCACAATTTGTGTTTCCTTTTTCTTTTCTTTTTGTTTATCTTCTAAAATTTTAGTAAATAGACAATTTATTAAAATTTCAGAAGATAAACAAAAGAAAACAAAAGAAAAATTATAGTCGATAGGTGAAATGAAAATAATCTGTCTTGAAGCGTGTACTTGACGCGCGGAAGACTCGCTTGAAAACCAGTCTTACCAACCTTTCATCCTTCAATTAACCCATAACACACAAACAAAAGCAACAGCACCACCACAGCTTCAAGGCTTCTCTGTCACTACCACTCACAAAAAAAACTCAACTCTTCTCTGTAGCAGCCATGGCCATGCTCTCTGCTTCACTCGCCGGCCCCAAAACAGCAACCTCTTATTGCGCCGCTCCTCAGTTCTCCGGTCTCCGCCGATCATGCTCTAAGCTCGAAACCACCAACTCTCACTCTCTCTCTCAGTCTTTTATTCGTCATTTCAATCCTCAACTCCGATTATCTTCTCGGAAACCTTCCAGACATGTCGTCGCCATGGCCGGTACCGGAACAGTACGTTTCTTAATCTTTCTTCTGTAATGTGTTTTCTAGATCTTGTTTCTACGCATTCAAGAATAATGTTGTTTAAACTTATCTTTATTCCTTGTGGGGCTTGCTTGATAGAATTTGGATTGTTAATATGCTTTAGTTGTTTGTTCTGGTTTGCTCGTGAAAGTGAATGTAATTTGCTTAAGAATTTGTTCTCAAAATTTTATTTTTCTTACAAATTTGATTAGAACTAGTGTTCTTTGTGAAGGATAAGCAACAAGATCTTTTCAAGATTGGTTAGATACTAAACTAACTTACTGATAAGCAACAAAATCTCTTCAAGATTGTTTGGTATAAATTAGATTGTTTGGTATAAATTAACTGTCCCAATTTGTTGAAATCTTATATTTCTCTCCCTTCTTTTTGCAGTTCTTTGTTGGTGGGAATTGGAAGTGTGTAAGTTACCTTTTTCCTTAATGTTTTACTCATTTAATTTTGGCCTAATTAAAAAAAAAAAAAAAAACCCTAAAATTTGTCTCTTTTAACATAAATTTTGTCTCTTTTTTTCAATTATATCACCAACTTTGATTTTTATCAATTAAATGATCAATCTATTTAAAACGATACAATACTATCACAACAAAAGGGTTGTCTTGGTCTTATATATATATATTTCTTTACAATTGCTTTTAGATTTTGCCATTTTGCTCGAAAAAAAATGGAATTATATGGAATTTGTATTAAAGATTAATAAGAGATGCAGTTTTAACTATTTGAACACTTGTTTATTTCCCTGGCTATTTTTGCTGTAACTTCTTCTGGGGATATTTATTTATTTATTTTTGTTTCTTTGTCTATGGATCCCTTCTTTCCATCATTTGTTGTGGGCGGCCTCTTTTCCTGAAATAGTTTTTAGCCTTTCTTAATGTTTTGATAACTTTAAGAGATCTGATAACTTTAAGATATTTGGTGAAATACATTTTCTTTATTGGGTTGACATCACCTGCATGCTGCACAAGTTCTTGAAAATTTCAATTCAATTCTAGCTATTCAGATGTGTTCCTTTTCATCATATTCTTTTTGTTGTCGCGTGCAAGCAATGGTGTAGACGTCCCACAAAGCACCCAATTCAAGTGTGCTGTCTATAGTATACAAGGGGATGGAGGAAGTGAGTAGGATGACAGCCTTAGGATTAAAGGAAGATGGGAGAAGGGGAGAAATGCAACTAGAGTCTTATTTGATTGCAAAATACAAACCAAGTTGAAGGGGATATTTTACAGGACCACAATTTGACCAACTATGACTAATGGTAACAAGTGTTCCGCAATCAAATTACATGTTTACAAAACAGTATACAGAAATGAGGATTTAAGATAGATGTGTGAAAATGTAAGGAATTAAGGATGAACAGGATAAGTAATGAATGCATTAATGGGTATGTGGAAATGGAACCTGCTGAACAAAGAGTTTAGAGGAGGAAGATTGATATGGTTAGAACATGTTTATGATGGTCAGGCAATGCACCAGTGCTGAAGCTGAATATTGATGGCATTGAAGTCATAGGAAAAAGGAAATTGAGGGATAGACTTAGGATGATGTGGTGGGAACTGGGAAGTAGTGAGAAAAGATATAGTGGCTCTAAATCTACGCGGAAATGTAGCCCTAAAACTAAGTGGAATTCATATAGTTGACACTAATTAGTTTGGTAGTAAGGTTAATTAAATTGCATTGGATTATTGTGATTTTTTTTTTCTCTCTTTTTTTTTTTTTAAATTATTTCTTAAATTATAAGTATATATCTGTGCTATTTCAACAATCAGCATGAATTTTTCACTCTTTTTCTTTTGTTATGAACTATTTTAGTCCCTGGAAACAATTCCAACTGCTGGTTCTATTTTATATTATGCTATTTAATATTTAAAATATTGTGCACTTTATTTTATGCACACTTCTCAACTTGAGTGTGGTTTGGGTTCTGTGAAGGTCCCCGCCGTCTCCTTAGCATCTTGTGTTGGGTATCAAATGCTGCAGAAGTATAGCTACTGTATCCTTTTTTTGGTTTAACTTCATATTCTTCTAATTAACTTTCATCTTTATTGTTTCCAGAATGGGACAAAAGAATCTATCACTAAGCTTGTATCTGACTTAAATGATGCAAAGTTGGAGGCTGATGTTGGTGAGATAATATTTTTCTTACCTTGTGGTTTCTAGTGACCACAAAGTTTGCTACTCTATGAATAGTAATATGGGCTAAGCCTGTTATACAGACTTGTATTTCAAGTTGAATTGTATAATGTCCAAACTGATGTTGGACATTTTTATGGCTACAAATGTCCTCCTCTGTATCCATGTGGAGGAAAAAGGTTTATAACTTATTCCTATTTGATCTTGTTTTCTAATAGTCATTAGTCTAAAGTGGTGTTTGATAACATGATTTAACGTTACAATTAAAAATTTTAGGTGTTTTATTTTAAGAATTTTGATAGTATTTATTTATGTATCATTTAAAAATCTCAATTAAAATAAAATTCATTTAAAATAATAAGTTATAATTTTTAACCTAAATTGTACACTGAAAACAATAAGTCATTGGGCTTTTAAACAACTTCATTTCAGCATTTATATTTTTCTATGATTAAAATTTACTTCTTCAATTTTAAGCACTTAATTTTCATTTTTACCAAATACCACTTAATTGATGCACATTTCTTACTTCTCATCATTACTCTGAGTTGGGCAGATGTTGTTGTCGCACCTCCCTTTATTTACATCGATCAGGTGAAGGCTTCATTAACTGATAGAATTGACATATCTGCTCAAAACTCTTGGGTTGGTAAAGGAGGAGCTTTCACAGGAGAAATCAGGTTGGTTTTCTCTTCCTTTTTGAGTCACAGCAAATTAGCGATCACGGTTGGTATTGATTTTATTATTATTTACATATTTGGCATTGCACTCATGAGTTTGGAGTAAAAAAAATCAGCTTGCTGAACAATTAATATTTAGGTATTCCTTCTCTTTCTTTCTTGTCTTGTTTTTGCTTGATGGTGGGCAGAAAGAATGGTGATATGCTATGGCAATCTGAAGTATGATTGTAAACTGTCTTGTCCTGTTCCTTTCTTTCTTTGTTTCTTTCTTCTTCTTCTTCTTCTTCTTCTTCTTCTCTCTCTCTGTCTTTCTCTCTCTTTTTTTTTTTTTTTTTTTAAATTTAAATTTTGCTTCTGTTTTTGTTTCTTCTCCATGTTGGGATTTCATCTTTCAAGGAGTAGCACTTTATTGTGTTGCTGAGACATATATATTGAAGGAAGTCGGATGATCTTGCTTGGCTTTTGAAAAGCCTTTTCTTTTTTGGTCTTTCTGTTCTAACATCCAGTTTACCTTGGAAAATTATTTTCTATTCTATTATTTTCTGTCTCATTTATTTAACATAAAATTTCAAAATAACATTTCCACTATTTTTCATGGTAATATTAGTGTATTATCTTGTATTTTTCATGTTTTGGCCTTAAAATAAAAGCTCAAATAGGATCTTAAGTCTTAACATCTGCTGTGTGTGCATCAAGATCTCAAGCTGTTGAACCATCTCAGTCAAAATAGTGGTAGAGAAGGCAATAGACTTTTCTTAGGGCTACTGAAAGTCGTAAACCACCACTGGGCTAGTAAGCTGGTGGCTGGCTACCTGATGCATATTAGAGATGGTTTCATACTTAAATATCCTGGGATGTCACCTTCTCCAGTCTCAGTTTTTGTAAATCATGTAGGAACCAATAGCTGGATATTTTCTTTGTCAAATTAGCAATTGCTTTTGAGGGGTACAGAAATCACTTTATAGATCAAGAGTTATTCGATTAAGTTAATTTATTTGTGGCTGGGGATGACCGGGGTCAGGCAGAGATTAGCCAAAGTTGTAAATTCAAAGTTGTCTCTAATGAGTGAATGCTTTCAGGAGGCATAAGTTTTTCATCTACTTGGAGGGGCTTTTGATCTGCCTAATGTGTCACTGAACAGCTGCTTTGGAAAAGCTCTTGTGGTGGAGAAATTAAATAAAAGTTGTCACCCTGGGTGGTTATATATGCAAGTGTACTCGGAAGATGGTGCATCATAATTTGTTGGTCTTTTTTGTTGCCACAAAATTACGGTGGTTTTCACCAACAAACTTTTGAGATCATGCCAAGAATGGTGGTTGTTTCTTGTCTAGTTGGAAAAAGGTGCAAATGGTATGAAAATTTTAGTGCATTGAGATCTGTCTTATTGTGGAGCCTGGTATGATAGGAATATTCATACTTGCCAGGGCATTGAACTTCTTGTGCTTGCATTTCTTTTATCTAATTCCCTTGATTGCAGTTCTTTTAAAATATGAGGGCTCTCTAGTCTCTATTACTTCTTTATACGAGATTTGAATGCTACTCTCTTACTCTTAAAGTGTCTATGGTTGATTATGACTTCCAGTACTTTTCTTCCTGCAAAATCCTTATCGACATTGATGTAATTAGTAAGAATAACATAATTATGCTGATGATTATGCTACTTCGCGCTCGACGTTTGGACATAGCTGTATACCTTCTCCCAAATGACTTCTATTACGTATTTCTGTGGTTCAAGAAATACTATATTCATTGTGTTAGACTATATGCACTAACTGCAGTTAAACTAAAATCATGGTTAAACCAAATAATCCCCACCTGATCTTTTACAATGAAGCTATAAATGTGTGAAGTACGATAATAAACATGAGGATTATGCTTTATTATATTAATCATGGTGTCATATATGAAGGTGCTCTACTGTTTGCTAAGGTTAGTAAGAAATGTCACTCGTTTTGCTTCTGGATGCCAATCTTTTATTGCAAAATCTGTAATCTTGTCTCTTGAAATTTTGGAACTCTCATTTACTTATTCTTTGTGCAATAAAGTTTAAAATAACATGAAAAATTTATGCTGTGAAATGATATCTCATTCTATTATGTGCCTTGGTCATATTAGGTCAATGAAATTCAAATTTCATTTCATTTGGATTGCATGAACCAAATGGTAGTTAAACATGTTCTTGTTTCCAAGCCATTTTCTTATATTTTAAACTTGTATATAAGGGCGTTCTATTGGTTGTTAGAATTGAATGAGAAATGCCATCCTTTTGCTACAAAATGCCACTCTTTTGCTGTTAAATCTGGAGTCTTTTGCAAGTGTACTTAAACGAACCTTTTTGGACACCTTTTGTCCAGAACTAATTTAATTTGTATTAGGCTACAAGCATTGGGTGATAGTTAATTTCATGTGCAATGAACAGTTTCATGTGCAATCATTGTTTACTCCATTACTCTGCCCATGCTTTTGCCTTTAGTGCCATACATGTATGAACAAGGATATTCAGTTGTAGCTGTGCATCAAATGGGTGGTGTATATTTATGGCCACTTGGCCCAGGATGTAACCCAAATCAAGAAAAGAGATATTCAGGTTAAAAACTAGGGCTTGTCTCTTGCTGTTACCGTGTATGAGGCTTCTTCATTATTGCTATTCTCCTGGTCTGTATAATTTCTTATATTATGTTGTGCAGTGTGGAACAATTGAAAGATATTGGCTGCAAGTGGGTTATTCTTGGGCATTCTGAGCGCAGGCACGTAATTGGTGAAAACAATGAGGTGACAATTTGGAAAAAATTTATTTTTTTAGACTAGATAATTATTGTTTTTGAAGCTTACTTTCATTCATGGTCAATGAAATTGTTGCCAAATTTAATTTGTAACTACAAAATTGCTCAACTTCCATTTTATTTTGATAAGACTGCTATCACTAGATTTTGGTAGGATTTCAGCCATCTTTTTTGCCCATCAATTTTGAAAATTTTCTAATATGGTTCTTCAATTAAAAAAAGACAATGTAATTTTCTTATTTCGTTGGTGCACATAAAATCAAATCTCTAGAATTTGGCCGGAGTGACCTGTGACCTTATTGAAACAAAATCAAGATTAAGTGATTTTCCTATTGCAAATTGAAGTGTAGTGGCCATGTTGAAGTTTACTGATAAGTTCAACTAATAGTGAATGAAATTAAGCCTTGATTTTACTAATTGTGTTGATTTATTTAGAACTTGAACTGAAGGCGTTGTTTTCTTCAGTTTATAGGAAAGAAGGCTGCTTATGCCTTGAGCCAGGGTGTAGGGGTGATAGCTTGTATTGGTGAACTGTTGGAAGAAAGAGAGGCAGGAAAGACCTTTGATGTTTGTTTTGAGCAATTGAAGGCCTATGCAGGTAATTGCTTGTTTTTATTTCTCCTTAAAATATAAGGTCAATGATAAATTGCATTGTTAAAGAGAGGAGTCATGTCCTAACACAAGTAATATCATTATCTGTATTTTGTAGATGCTGTGCCCAGTTGGGATAAAATAGTTATTGCATATGAGCCTGTTTGGGCTATTGGGACTGGTAAAGTGGCAACACCACAGCAAGCTCAGGAAGTGCACGTAGCTTGCCGTGATTGGCTTAAGAAGAACGTCTCAGAAGAAGTTGCATCCAAAACACGAATTATCTATGGAGGTACTTGCGCATCTATGTTGAGAACAGGGCTTTACCTCCATGATGTTAACTTACTTTTGCCAAGTTTACTTGACCTCTACATGAATGGGCAAAAGGGGAATACCTATTTTGAGACGAGGAGAGAGTAGGCAGTATGGCACCCTGCAGAGTTTGATTGGTCAATTTCTGGTGGTGCCAATTGGATAATAACCATTTCTGGATGTTTCTTCAGCTGTTACCATATAGTTCGAGTACCAGTTTCTTAATTTGACGTACAGTTTTACTTACTATCTGTATCTTGTTTGTTGCTGGTTCTTATAGTCTATTACATCTGAATTGCCTTTCAGGATCTGTAAATGGGGGCAATTGTGCTGAACTTGCAAAGCAAGAAGATATTGATGGTTTTCTTGTAGGAGGTGCATCCTTGAAGGTAAATCCCTGCCATTAATGTTTTGCTTCAAGATTTCAGGACTTGTGATATATCTTTGTTCCCTGGCTGTGAAAGGCCTCAGTATAGTCTTTATCTAAATGTGTCAAGGCTGCATGGATGATTAAAATACGATATCTTGTGATGCAGGGTCCCCAATTTGCTACCATTGTCAATTCTGTAACATCCAAGAAAGTCGCTGCTTGATTATGTTGATTGGTCTTGGCAATACGGACAAATAAGGGGCAGAAGGAGGATAATAAGTTTGAACACTTCAAACTTTTGAAGCTTACCTTAATCAACATGAGCTAGTCTTATTCAATGGAGTTTTGTTATTAATCCATTTTTTTTTTTTTTTGGCCTTCCTAGAAAGAAAAAAGGTCCTTTGCTTCTGTGTTAAAAAGAATTACTGTAACGATGTATCAAGTTAAGAAGAATTGTTGTGACTATGTACAAGGTTGATGTGCCATAACTCAATGAAGCCCCGCTGTCTTGTTCTGATGACGTAATGAGCTTAATTACTGCCGATAGGTATTACTGCTAATCTGTTAGCATTCGCAGTTTGAGGGTGTACTTGGTTTGGATTCATGTCTTTAGCTTGTGTAACTAGTTACTTGCCTGCACCATTCAATGTCATAATAACACACTTTCGAATATGAACTGCAATTTTTTTTTTTTCAAATAAAAGGATCCTTTCATTAATATCGATTAATAGGGTACAATTTGGAACATAGAAGTAAATTTCGTTGTATTGAAGAAATACATAAAAATTTTGTTATAAACATGGGTTTTTCTTTTGAATTTCATTCATCATATTGATGGATAAATTATAAATAGTACTTTGCCTGTGTTTGACACAATAGTAAAAGTACCTTTCACTTGATTATATTGAACCATAAATTGACTTCATTATCTTTAATGAGTTCAATTTTTTAAATTTCAGATTCAAACTCTAAATTCCTATAACGGAAGACAAATAAATTCCTAGAAATGAAGATAAGAAAATTTTCTTCAAGACATAATTAAAAAACTTATTAAATCTCACAAAAGGATAACAAAACCAATGAAATAAATGAAAAACAAACATAGATCTATGTTTAGAAAAATACAATTTAACATATATCTCTTATTTTAAAAATGAAAATTAAACAAAATAAAAAAAAATGAACTACTGCTACTTAATGAAGGATGACAGTTGCTCAAATAATAAACTTAAATAAAATTAAGATAAAAGTTGAGAGAGAAGATGGCTAGAGTTTTATAATAATAATAACTATGTGAACTCTATTTAAAAAGGTTTTTTTTAAAAAAAAAAAAATACTTTAATCTCTTTGCTAAACAAACTTTAAAAATATTAATGTCTTTTTAATTTGTAATAAAATAAAGCATGAGAGTCAAAAGCATATCACTAAACCTTTTTTTTTTTTTTTTAAATTACATAACATCTAGACATTAGTTGGAAGTATAAAATGAAAAAAAATGAGATTTTTTCATTTTATATAAAAAAAATCTGGAAAAATGACTTCTTATTTCTTTAAAAATAATTTTGTATTAAAAAACATAATTCATTTACTAAAGTTTCAAATCACTGCAAAATCCTAATATACATTTCAAGGAAACATTTTACCCTAAAAGAAACGGTAAGATTGAAAAAATGTGATGGGTTTTAGTACTGCTAAAATATTCCTTCGCCAATTCTTAAAACAATTAGGAAGTTGTCCACTAAATATTTGGCAATGAGTTAATGCCTTGTCACCAAAGTAGTGCAACTTTATTTATTTTTTCGACTGGCAATGACTTTTCAGGAAACTTGCGAATTTGAATTCACCCCGAACTGCCAACCACAGGAGTTTGACTTTGAATCTCAGGGCTCATTTATAAAATTTTGTTTTCCTTGGCCATCCATCTTTTCAATACAAGGAACATTATATTTGTCTAATTCAATGCTAAAGGTAATTAAGCCAAACAATCATTATATTTTTACCAAATTTTTTTTATATGCTTATATTTTTCCTTTTGAAATATTTAATGATACCAAATTTCTCAAAAAAATCCATAATGATTAGCCTGCAAAATAAAATGGTTAGATCAGCCAAATAGTTTTTTGATAGATAAATTCTGACAGTCAAGCTAGTATATTGAAATATTATAAAATAAGTATGTTGAACTATTGAAGTAAAAGTAGAAATAGATCCTACCTAAACAAACTATTAAAGGGGTTTTTATATATTCATCATGAAATTTATGGGATCCTGATTTTATGGGGATTGTAGGATATGAAAGGTTATGTAGGATCTTATAATTTGAGCAATTATATTTGCTAATGGAGGTTTGTCTAGTTCTACCAAGGTGAATTTGTGCGAATTGCTAACCCAATTATAGTCCAGCTAGGGCTATTCTGCGTGTCCTATTATCATGGTAGTCTAATATCAATAATGGTGGAGAGGATCCCAAATCTGGCGAGATTATAGAGATATGATATCATGGGATATTCTCATGATCTCCCATGATCTGAATAATTATAATTAGGGCTGAGCATGATATTTGAAAATACCAGATCTGTCATGACTCGAATCTAATAGTACGTGATCAGTATTAGGACACGAGTAATGCATATGACTATCGATGCCCATAGTAAATTTGACAACTTGCTAAACGATAAAATTATCGCGTGACAGCTGTAACTGTCATAGAACAGGACCATGGGCCCATATATTAAGCATAAAACATCACATCATAACGTAGTGCCACACAAGGCTAACATCTCAATTATCTAATCAAACTCATCACAAAGTTCTTGCATAACAAAACATATTATATAGGAATAAGGTGCAAAGATATTCTTAGAGTATAGCTAAAAGTGTAGATTGACAGTTATTGTTTTTCAAGATGTGTATTTACCCCTAATGTTTTTAAAACCCATCAACCCACCCCTTCACTTAACGTCCATTCTGTTTAAGTCAAATGAAACGTTTGTGAGTCCCATTTTCACTCCAACATGGATAAAAATGTTAATAAAATAAAATTAAAATATTAAAAACCTTTATCACCATTTAAACAAATTTCTTCTATTTATAATTTCTCTCTCTCTCTCTCGTTATCACGTTCTCTAACTACTGTCTTTGTTTCTTCCCCAAACCTTTGTTGAATTTTAGCTTCAAAACACATATCCAATGGGTCCAATTTTGCTATCACTTGAATCCATCTTCAAATTATGAGGCAATTAACACTAGAAGATTCTCTCTAGCTAGAGCTTTTTGTATCCTCCAATAATCATACAACCGACTCTGTTTTCACAACAAAATCTAAACAAAAAAAATTAAATTAAAACAACATTCACTCATTTCAATCGCCCAAATCCAAGTGGATAAATTTATTAATGTAAAAAGAAAAGAAAATTTTTTAAGATGAAGATTGGCAATCTCTAAATGAACAAAATTCACTTACTTAAACATTAATTAAAAAATTTCAATGAATCATAATAATAATAGTAATCAATATAAAGGAAAGTCTCACAGTATATATTCAAGAAATTTAAGAAAAACAAATCCTCTTTAGGAAAAAAAGAAAAAATATTAATTATTAGTTTGTTTAACAGTTAATTATATATTTTTTCCTAGAAATATATGTAAGAATCAACCTCTATAGAAGGCAACTTTTCTTGCACCATTATTCCTCTTGAAATCAATTGCTTAAAAGCCTTGATCGGACTTGGAAAATACCTGCCTTTCACTTTTAATGATTTTACATTAGTATCACTGAATCTGACATCACAGACATGGCCATCGCTACAAACTTGATTTCCTCATTATTCTCCTCCTCTCCTCGTCGTTCTTCTTTGCATCTTCCTATTCCAAAACAGCAACATTTCATTCCACATCACCTCTCTTACTTTTGTTACCACCACTGTTAAATAACAACCAAAATGGTGATGTCGTTTTTGGACTATCTATGGCTATGTGTAGAGCTATCATGGTCAATTAAAGGCTTTAACCAGAGAAAACGGGAGAGAGAGAGAGAGGGAGAAATTATAAATAGAAGAAATCTATTTCAATAGTAATAAAGGTTTTTAATATTTTAATTTAATTTTATTAATATTTTTGTCCACATTGGATTAAAAATGGGACCCATAAACAGTTCATTTGACTTAAACAGAACGGATGTTAAATGAAGGGGTGGATTGATGAGTTTTAAAAACATTAGGAGCAAATACGTGCCTTAAAAAATATTAAGTGTCGATCTGTACTTTTTACTATACTCTAGGGGTATATTTGCACCTTATCCCTATTATATAACCCAAGAGATATTAACAACCGACAAATAATATAGAATTCCATATATAAAGAAAAAAAATAACAATGCGAAGTACTAAAGAATTAATTTACAAAATAATAGAAAATTTATTACATAATTGAATAATAATATAAAATTTACTGCGAAAAATAAAAGCCAGGAATACTTGACTAAAATATCTTCACAAGCTCATCCTGTGACTTGGGAAAAAATATATTGAATAAAAATGAGTGTTCAACTCAATGAGCTACATAGTGTTAATATAACTTACTAGTCAAAAATCATAAATGTTGATGCACATGTTAACCATAAAAACAACATACATAATCATACAAGGATAGATATTAGCCTATAGGAACCACGTTAAGCCTTAATTTAGGGAGTCAATCCCCGTACCTGGCTCTCTTAATTAAAAATTGTCTCTTAAATCCAATAAGGTCTGGCTATCACTAGTCTATACCATGTAGCCTTAACCTGACTGGCAACAGCCCTGGTGATGAGCAGGCCTCGCTGTCATGCACTATTAATAGCTCATCTCCATACTTATCATCATAGTCAAAACCACATCCTTAAGTGGTCCCTATATCATTCCAATCTCATCCAGTAACCACAAATAATATACAACACAAATATAACAAAACAACCATATACATATGCTAGGATGCTTAATTCATATTCATAATGCATAGTTATGTATACAATATATAAACAAGCAATGCATGTATACAAGTGTAATATTAAATCAATAAAGCAAATGGGATATTATATTAAACTATATAACTTACAGATTTGACGAGATCCAACTAAGTCTCCTTCACTGACTAATAACTTGGAAGATGCTAGAATGCCAGGTACCGTATAACGATACAAAGATTATTAAAATGAGAATAACCTAACTAATAGATACTCAAGAAACTCCAAAGATTCTACTAAAATTTTGGCAAAACTTCCTTTATAACTAGGACATTTCCCAGCTATAGCAAAGGAAGGTAAACACTTCTAAATAACTTCAACAACCCACATCGACTAACCACAACATAAATGACCCATCTTGGTCTCCAAACTCAACCAAGATTACATTGATACCAATTCATCAACTAACTTTGGAACATATTCTAATTCATATACACGTGCCTATATGCATTGAAGAAAATTATATAAACAAATTCTTAGCATTCCATAAAAGATTAAAAATTATCAACTAACTCTAATAAGACACATGAACATACAAATTTATCTAAAATAATTGATTTCATTATAATGATTTTAATTTAGCTTATAAACCTTTAAATTCTTTTGTTGAATTTAATAACTCAAGTTTCAAAATTCACGTTCATTTCTATAAAATTCAATTTAACAATATATCTACGCAAACATATATTTTTGGCAAGCAATCATTAATTTATATTCAAGTCTCATCCTTATAAAATAAAAATATTTTAGTTCTCAATATACATCAAATTTAAGATGTTCATTTATAACATAAAATTTAACTCAATAAATTCATCGAGGTTTATAATTTATGTTAATTCAAAATTCATAAATTTATCTCTAGAACAATAAATATAATCCAACTAAATCCAATTTATTTTATTAGTAAAACTACTTTCAATTCAATCGTAAAATTTCTAAATAATTCTTAATTAATCAATAACAAGAAATAAAATTCCTATCGTTCACAAATTTTTCAATTCAATTTAAATAACATAATTAAAATCCAAATTGCATTTATATATATACACACACACACAGAGGAAGTTTTGGAATTACCAATCGGAATTCGGATCAAACTAATATTGTAGAATGCACTGAAACAACGAAACGGAGCTGTTGAGTTGAGGTCATCAAAACTACCACCGGCGCCACCATCGTCCAGCCATGCATCATTGCATACACTGAAGCTAGAGGTTGGGAGCTACATCAATCAACATGTCTTGATGTTAAGAATCTGAATATACCTATCAATCTCCCCCACTCCTGGTCGCAGAAAATTGAGCCTCAAAGTTTTGGAATTCCATTTTCTGATTTTGTGCTCTAGTCAAAGAAAGGTGGCAAGGTTGGTATCAAATGCAAGATGAATCAAGACGAAACCATAGAAACTTGAATCACTCAATTTGGAGTTCAAATGAGAGAGTTATGGCCAATTGAATTTTTAAAATCGAGAGAGTCACTGGAATTACTTTGGGCAGTAATATCTCCTCAACCGGTGACTAGAATTGAGCAAAGTTAAAGCTTATGAACTCACCTTATGATAGACCACACGATAGTATATGAGGTGTTGATAATTTCCTAGCAGTTTAGCTAAAATCTGGCTCAAAAGTTGTGGCGCCATCCTGTCCCTTCTTCTGCACGTGAATCTATGCAGTTTTTTGTAGTTCTATATAGCCATCTTGAGGTTGGCATGTGGAAGTTCCGAGTTAGTTGACTCTTCTTTTTTTAAAAAAGCATTTTAAAAATTTGTAGAAAATTCATTTAAAATCTAAAAATTATAAATAAATAGTCATTGAATTCCTTGTAAAATATACTTTAATTTGATATATTTAAACTTGAAAAATGATTACTTTTATATTTATTAAAAATAACTAAACATAAAATTAATTCCTAAAAATTCTTAAAAATTAATATTTAAATACCAAAATATAAAATTTATTATACTATCTAAATTTAATAAAGTATTTTCATGACTAAATAAATAAATAAATATTTTCTTTACATTAAGTTCATATATTTTAAAATTTTTAAATTAATACTACAGTTAATAATATATGTTCAAAATCATAAAAATGAAAAATTCTGTAAAAATGAAAAATTTTCCGTACAATTTAGCAAACACAATTAAATAATATTATTTTCATACAAAATAAAATTTTCTAAAATAAATAAAAATTCAGGTTATTACAGGATTGAACCAAAATACCGAACCGTTTTAGTATTGAACTGTAAAAAGTTTGGTACTTAAGATGAAAATTATACCAAAAATTTTTATTTGATATGGTACTATCTCTTAACTTATATTTGAACTAAGAACTGTACAGAACTAAATTGTATTGTACAAAATCAAAAGTACCAAGACTGAATCGAATTTTAATATAATATGAATTAAATATTATATTCATATATGAATCATTAAAATATATATAATTATAAAGCCATAAATCAAATAGTCCAATATTTTGGTCCATTATAAAGCAAAATAATATAGAACATATTTTAATTAGTTCCCACCCAATTACATGTAACCCTAATAATAATAATAATGATGATGATGATAATGGATGGTAGCTGGTAGGCAAAGGTTAACAAGTATATTACAACCAAGTTACTCTCATATTCTAAACTAAAATGAGGAGGGTATTTTAGTCTTTCCTCTCCACATTTCAACCTAATGTCATACTCACCCCTATATATGCATTCTTATCTTTACATTCATTTAGTTTTGTTAGGTTTTAGAAGAAAGGGAGGTAGAGACGGCAAAAAGAAGAGAGAGAGAGAGAGAGAGGAAGATGGTCTGAGAATCACGGTAGGTATTTGCTAATGAAGGCAGATGGCTTATATGCAAAGATTTTGTAATTTTGGGCCTTTTGTGTAATTTGGTAGTGACTAGATTGTAGTTATTTTTATTAACTAGGGGTCCAAATGTAATTTATTAAATGGCCTGTAATAATTTTATTTATTTATTTTTGCCTAGATTTAGGTTGTAATATTAATTTATTATTTAGTTTTAAAAAATATAATACAAGAAAAAAGACATAAATATCTATAATTATATTAAATAAATAAAATAAAATAAATTAACAAATTATAATATATAAATTTACTCAAGAAATTGAAATCTTTGTTGATAATATTTAATGAGTTAATTTTATTTAATTAAGGATGTTTTTGATGCTTTGGTTAAGGAGGTAGAAATTCTTTGTGAATTTTTCAAGATATTAAAATCAATTAGACAGATAAAAAGAAATAAAAATAAATAAAGTTTAAATAAAAAGAATTGAAGAACTGGATTGAACCAAATTAAACGATTGTCTTGAAAGAATCGAAGAACTAAACTGTATTATATAAAATTTTCAGTTCAGTTCAATACAATTCTTCATTGATTTCGGTTCAATTTTGGTTCTCTAATTTTATGGAATCGAAAATTTTAGTTTAGTTTGGTTCTTTTTCAATAATCGAGCTAAACTGATTCATGCTCAGTCTTAATTATAACCATTTGTGATTGAGACATATTTGGCTCTGCTAGAATTTCACAATTTTATGTCTGCTTCTATTATGGATTGGATATCTTTTAGGTCCAATGATATGATAATGGGCCTAAAAATTTAGGTGCTTTAGTATCTGATGTCTCTCACTGTTTCAGACCATTTATGGTCGAACTAGGAGATATGCTTTATAGTCGAGTCATGAGATATGTTTTATGGTTGAACCAAGATAATATGGAGAATCACGATGATACAGAGAACCATTAGTTCTCTTTTATTTTTGATATATTTTGGTCATGATCCAAGGATCAATTTCTGAACAATGCTCCCCTTTTTTATCAGCCCTTTTAGTTTGGATCCTTATTAAGGACTATTTTAATTTCAGTAGGACCATTTTAAGTCACATATTCCTTTCTTGAATTTGCTTAACTTTTGTTAGGGCTATAATAGGCCTCATATCTCTTTTTTGGATCTACTATCTTTTGGTAGAGCTATTACAAGTCTCAGATTTCTTACTTGAATCTGTTATATTTTATTTAAGTCATTATAAGTCTCAAATCTCTTATTTGAATCTATTATTTTTTTACAGGGTCATTATTAGTCTTAAATTCCTCTTCTAATGTTTCATTTTTGGCTGAGCCATTTATTGGCTACATATCCTTTTCTAGATATTTGATTTGGGTTAAGCTATCATAGGCTTTATATCCTTTTTTGGACCTTTACTTTTTTTGGTTAAGCCATCATAGGTCTCAAATCTTTTTTTCACCTTCACTTTTTGATAATGCGATTATAGGCCTTTAATCTTTTTTTGGATCTTTATTTTTTTTTTTAGCCAACATTTTTGAATCTTATTTTTTGTTGGACCGTTATAAGTCTTCAATCTCTTCTTTGAATTTTATTTGTAGTTAAGCTATTATAAGTTTTAAATATCTTACTTGGATCTATTTTTTTTTTTTTTTTGGTTGGGCTACTATTAACATCAATTATTTTATTTGGATTTTAACTCAGTAGAACCATCTTTGTTCTTTCTGTAGTTGAGCTAAGTTTGCCTTATTTGCATAAAAGTATTTTTGTAAATTATATAAATTATTAACTCAAAATATTAAAGGGATAAAAATTAATTATAAAACTATTGGGTCATATAACGAGATCCTTAATCATTGTAATAAAGGATCACAAAATCATGCATATGTGCTAAATGCTTAATTTTATTTAAAACATATAATAATAAGGAAAATTAAAGACAAAAAATTCACTAGTACCTTGGAGGAGTTACTTAATTACGAAATTTTCTCAAATTTTTTTCATTCCAAATATGAGCCATTGTTGAATCATCTACCCTCCTTAGATGGTGATAAGGCTTGATCAATATATGAAGGAATGGGTTGGATCTTCTCTTCGTGGGCCTAAGCCTAATACCTGCAAAGGAGAAGAAAAGGATCAAGGAGGAGCCAAGCCCTTTGCCTAGCTAGAATCCTCCGACGATCAAGTCAGTCAGTCTTCTCTTCAGAGTATTTTAGTGACAGAAAGGGGGTGAGAGAGTGCAGAGTTCTAACTACCTATGCTTAGGCTTTCCTTTCCCTTTTGTATGATTTCTGGGTTAGGTATGTCTGACACCTTTCTTTTGAGAAAGGACGTCCTCTGTCATTTGACCATGCTGGTTGGTGAGAGTTGGTAGCAGGCGCATGTCCCCTGTCCCGTCCCTAGGGATGTCTGGTAAAGGGGGTGTCAAGGTATGGTGCAGATTGTCTAAGGACTAGTCCTCCTGCTAGATGACTGGACATGTCATCAGAGGGCTTCGACCCTTACTTGTTCAGCAAGTCATCCGGCGGACGAAGGAGGGGAGTGGCATCTAGTCTGAAAGCCTTTGGACTTAGGTCGTTCGAGGGTCCGGCCAATGGGCCTTTTTTCCTTTTATCATAGCCTCTGGAGGCCTCGTAATGGGCCTGGGCTACAGGAGGGTCCAAACCTCTCTTGAGAGTCACTTTTATCCTTCATCAGGGGCCCCCCTATTTTATTAAGGAGAGGGCGAAGGGTCGAGCCTTAGTAAAACAGCTTCGTGTCCTTGTATCCTTATCTTCTGGGGTCTTTTGATCGAAGAGAACTACTTTCGCTTTGGATGGCGAAGGGGTCCTTTCATTTCCTTGTCTGTGGTGAGTAGCTCTTAGGAGAGGCTTTTGTTTCGCTGGGAGGCTTCGTCCGATCCAAGCATTTACTTCGTCTTCCTGAAGGGTAGCCTTCGTCTGATCGAAGGGATTGGAGGGGCTAGGAACCGTCTGCATTCTAGACAGCCTTCGTAGGGTAGATGGAAGGTTATCAAGGACGCTCTCAATATATATATTCCTTTGCCTTCCCATATCCAGAACTCTTGCTCATTTTCTCGAATCCCCTAATTTTCATGGTTTTCCCACATCTGTTCTTTGGTACTTGCTTCCATCTTCTTTTTTCATTCTAATGGCACTCAGAAAAGAGAACATTCCCCGAAGGGATCAAGTGAGCTCCTCCCATTACCAAAAGATATTGGAGCAGGAATGGGGGGAGATAGCCCCCATTGGAAAAACATCTGAGTTTTTGGCCTTCGGCCAGAACTTGGAAGGCAGCACCTAATTCATATTCCGCCGGGCCGAGGCTTATGAGAGGGTTTATTCCAGCGACCCCAAAGCTGCTCTGCCTAAAGACAACCGGTATTACATTATTTTCTACCACTAGCTGGAAGCCGGTCTTCTTTTTCCCCCTACGAAGTTCAAAGTTGAGTGCTTCAACTACTTCGGAGTGAATCCAATGATGCTGACCCCGAACTTCATAAGGGACATGCACGTCTTCGAGGTTCTGTGCTTTGCTCACGGCATTTGTCCTTCTGCTCGCCTGTTTCAATGCTTTTATAGGATCCAGAGCACACAGAAGTCACCGGGGGTTTATATGACTTCTGCTAGGCCTCATCGGAGCCTTTTTTTTGGAAAAGAGAACAAGGTGAAGGACTGGAGGGGCAAGTTCGGGTTGATAGAGGTCACTGACGGCCTCGGCGATAAATCCCTTGGATTTGGTTTCCCCGGCCATTTCCTGCGTCCCACTGAAGGCCTAACTGAGTGGCCTGAGAGGCTGTCCGCTGAGGAGAAGGCGAACCTCAGGACTTTGGTCCATCAGGGTTATACTTATAACTCTGAAAAGATGATGGCCTCCTTTTACGCGGAGGACGAGCATGGCCTTCTGACTCCTAAACTTTTGCTGAAAGATATAAGAGGTAACTCTGCTCCTCATTTGTTATAGGTTTAATTGATGGTGGAGTATTGATCTTGTTGTTGCTGTGTTTATTGTTTTGATTGCAGTGGAGGCCAAGGATCCTGGACATTACCAGGATATAATGAAGGAGATAGAAGGGGTTTCTCCAAGACCCTTCAGCAAAGATGCTGAGCTTCCCATTCTCGACCTCAAGACGGGGAAGTTTCATTTGCGCTCCTCCTCAGTCCTCCAGTCTTCATCGGCAAAGCCTCGTAAGGATAAGCCGACGAAGCCTATCTCCACCGGACCCGGTTCGGCTGTTGGATCAAAAGGGGCCCAGGTGAGTGTGACCAGTGCGAAGTCCATTCAAATAATTCAAAGGTGACTCGTTAAGGCTTCTGATCGCTCTGTTCCTGTTGTGCAGAGAGGTACTTCTCCGCTTCGAGCTGCACTAATTGTTGCAAGGCCTGCTCCTCAGAGGGGTATCTCAATCTCTGGGCTTTCTGAGGCTTTTGTTCCTCCACCTCCGCCTCCTCTAGCAGGTGATAAGGGGAAAGGAGCGTCCGCACCTCGTCCGCCCAAGCTAAAAGTAAAAGGGCCCCCCGTCCCCAATGTTCTTGATATGATTGCTCACTCTTCTCGGGGGGCGGAGCAACTGGCCGTCTTGGAGAAGGTTCTGACAGACGTTCCTGATGCAGAATTTGAGGCCCGTCTGAAGAACCTGGTGGATGACTTGAGTGCCCCTGGGGCTGAAGCTCGGGAAAGTAATTTTTCTTCTCCCCTATCACCTTCATCATATAAAGACCCTCGTGTTATGCGAGGGACATATCTGAGATGGTCGAAGGAGGTCGTACCTGGGAGATCTCCTAGTGCCGAGGAGGTCGAAGCCTGGGAGAAGTATGTTGAGGAGCAATGGATTTCATATCCTAACTTTGCGACCCTCAGGAGGCTTTATCCTTCCCTAGTTAATACTACGGTCAAAGGGGAGGCCTTCGTTTCAAGAAATAGAGGCAACTTCTTGCCTTCTTATTATCATTTACTTCTTCTTGTGCCTTTATTTGCTGATTTGAATGTATGAATGTATTTGTTCTTGTACCTTGCAGTTTCTGTGGGCGAAGCGGACGCCCCTATTCAGGAGCCTTTCCTGGAGGCTTCATTAGCACCTGTCACGGGTCCCTCTGGAGCCAGCGAACCATTTCCTTCAGCTGCTGCTCTGCTGGCGGCTGATCAGGGGGCTGCTATTACTGCGACCGACGAAGCATTTCCTTCAGCTGCTGCTTCATCTGGGTTCATGCCAGGGGCCATTGTTACGGTCGAAGGTGTCTCTTTTCTTCGTCCCCCTAAGAAGAAATTGACCGTGGGGGAGTTTCTCCGCCGCAAAAGGCCCCTGGTGGCAACTTCAACCACCACCACCGTACCGGAGATCCGCTCTCCTTCACCTGGGGCTGATGCAGGAATATCAGCCCCTTTGCAGGGGATAACAATGGAGGCTCCTCCACCGAGTAAGAGGCCACGAGTCGAAGGGCCAGCTGAGATTGTAGTAGTGGACTCCCCTCCACTTGGAGAAGTCGAGGCATCTGCTGGTCCTCCTTCTTCCTCTGTTTCAACAGCTACTGTCTTGGCCCCCATGCCCTTTCTGCGTCCGGCCCCTAGACCTCTCTTTGGGTCAATGGAGGATACTCTGGCCAGGCAGGAGACTTTGCTGGAAAAGGTAAATTCATTCCCATTTGGGCTATATGACCATTTGTCACATTGTGTAATTACTGTTGCTTGTTGGTTGTAGGCGCTTTTGGATTCCAGAATCTTGAGGACCGATTTTGATCTTTTGAGAGATCATTATGAAGACGCCCGGCAAGCGGCGGATGACAGATTGGGATTGTGTTCCCGATTGGAGGAAGAACTGGCCTCTGCAAAGGCGAAGACTGAGGAGGCCATGGAACAATCCAGGGCCCATGAAGAGGCTCATTCGAAGGCCGAAGGAGAGGTTAGTGCCTTAACTGCGGCAGTGGCAGCTAAGGACAAAGCCATTGCCGATCTCAGCATGCAACTAGACAAGCTGAAAAGTGCTAATGAAGAGCTTGCTCGAGAGGCCGAAGAGGTTCCTAGCCTTCGAGATCTCCTGAAGAAGACTCAACAGGAACTTCGAGTCTCAGAATTTGGAAACACACAAGCCACTACTAGGGCTCAAGTTGCGCTTGAGAAGGCTAACAAGGCCGAAGAAGGTCGGCGAAGGGCTGTGAGGGACTTCATGTAGTCTAAGAGCTTTGATGACATCATCACATACCACACCTATAAGGTAGCAGCCGA
The DNA here is from genome assembly GCA_947687605.1 of Reutealis trisperma. Taxonomy (NCBI): domain Eukaryota; kingdom Viridiplantae; phylum Streptophyta; class Magnoliopsida; order Malpighiales; family Euphorbiaceae; genus Reutealis; species Reutealis trisperma. The sequence goes on along the minus strand of CANTUT010000706.1, from coordinate 184,942 downwards.
GTATTATAACAATGCTCTCCGCGATGCAGCGGAGCATTTTCTTGATGTGCTGTAAGTGGTATTTGAATTGGATGCTGCTGAAGAGCCTCCGGCGCCATACCTTTTAGAGTTCCAAGATCCCATTCTTGAGGGGGATGAAGGCCTGTTACGACCTGAAGACTTCCCGGCTTGGGATAAGGATGAGCCCGCTTTGTCTCCCATTCCTGAAGTTTCTAGCGGGGGCGAAGGGGACGCAGACGAAGGACTTCCTACTGGGATGGATCTTGCACAAGCCGAATCTTTGTCTGTCATTCGATCGGATCCTTTGAATGATCAGCCTCTGCCATCTTCTATAACAGTGGTTCCTCCAGGCGATCCTCCGCCTTAGATATTTTCTACATTCTTTTGTATTTTATTCTTTTGTATTTCATTCTTTTGTATTCTATTCTTTTGTATTTCATTCTTTTGTATTCTATTCTTTTGTAAATAAATGTAATACATTTACTTCAACAAATAATAATACAGTTATTATGCTTCTGCTTTGTGTATGTTTTACTTATATGGGGATCGCCTTCACGCTGTAATCTAACAAGCATTTGTGCAACGCCTTAGCAAAGTTGTCATTCCAATAGGAGTTCGAGCACTTTCGCCTTCTTCTCCCATTAGATCTTCTTAGCTTTATACCTAGATTTACAAGGACTTAGGCTCTCCCTTAGGAAAGTTCTCCCTGCTCTTGGCGAGGCTTCATGCCTAGATTTACTAGGGCTTAGGCTTTCCCTTAGGAAAGTTCTTCCCCACTCTTGGCGAGGCTTCGTGCCTAGATTTACTAGGGCTTAGGCTTTCCCTTAGGAAAGTTCTTCCCCACTCTTGGCGAGGCTTCGTGCCTAGATTTACTAGGGCTTAGGCTTTCCCTTAGGAAAGTTCTTCCCCACTCTTGGCGAGGCTTCGTGCCTAGATTTACTAGGGCTTAGGTTTTCCCTTAGGAAAGTTCTTCCCACTCTTGGCAAGGCTTCGTGCCTAGGGCTTAGGCTTTCCCTTAGGAAAGTTCTTCCCGCTCTTGGCGAGGCTTCGTGCCTAGATTTACTAGGGCTTAGGCTTTTCCTTAGGAAAGTTCTTCCCGCTCTTGGCGAGGCTTCGTGCCTAGATTTACTAGGGCTTAGGCTTTCCCTTAGGAAAGTTCTTCCCGCTCTTGGCGAGGCTTCGTGCCTAGATTTACTAGGGCTTAGGCTTTCCCTTAGGAAAGTTCTTCCCGCTCTTGGCGAGGCTTCGTGCCTAGATTTACTAGAAAGTTCTTCCCGCTCTTGGCGAGGCTTCGTGCCTAGATTTACTAGGGCTTAGGCTTTCCCTTAGGAAAGTTCTTCCCGCTCTTGGTGAGGCTTCGTGCCTAGATTTACTAGGGCTTAGGCTCTCCCTTAGGAAAGTTCTTCCCGCTCTTGGCAAGGCTTCATGCCTAGATTTACTAGGGCTTAGGCTCTCCCTTAGGAAAGTTCTTCCCGCTCTTGGCGAGGCTTCGTTAGTGCGAATGGAGACAATTTGAGGCAAACGACGTTTCTGTTATTATTATTGGTAATACATCTTGAGGTGTTGGATGTTCCATGTATGAGGAATTTCCACACCTTCTAGGGTTACAAGTTTGTAAGTGCTAGGACTTAGGACTCTTTTTACTTGGAAAGGTCCTTCCCATGTGGGTGCAAGCTTGTCTGTGCCTTCACGTTTTCCTGTAGCCTCTAAGAATCTCATTATTAGATCCCCTTCGCCAAACACTTTGTGCTTTACTTTCTTGTTGAAATGATTAGCAGCTCGTTGCTTGTAATTAGCCATTCGAATGCTTGCCGATTCCCTGAGTTCCTCTAGGAGATCCAGGTCAATCCTTCTGGCTTGATCATTGTGTCTGTCTTTGCAATAATTTATCCTTCCACTGGGGAGGCCTATATCCACGAGAATTACCACCTCTGTGCCATAGGTCAGGCTGAATGGAGTCTCTCTTGTGGGTTGCCTTGGAGTGGTTCTATATGCCCATAAGACATGGTGTAGTTCGTCTGCCCAGCTTCGACCATATCCTTCCAATCTCCGCTTCAGGCCTTGCAGAATAGTCCGATTTGTTACCTCCATCTAGCCATTTGTTTGAGGATGGGCTACTGATGAGAAATGTTGTTTGATCTGAAGCCTTGAACAAAAGGACCTGACTTTAGAATTATCGAACTGTTTGCCATTGTCGCTAATGAGCTGATAGGGAATGCCGAATCTGCATACTATGTTCTGCCATAAGAAGTTGATCACCCTTTTCTGTAGTGATAGTGGCTAAAGGTTCGGCTTCTACCCATTTGGTGAAGTACTCCACTGCTACTAGGAGAAACTTTCTCTGACTTGATGCTGCAGGGAAGGGTCCGACTATGTCTACCCCTCACTTAGCGAAGGGCCATGAACTGGAAATGGGGACCTGCTCTGCTGCTGGGACATGTTTTCCACTGTCAAATTTTTGGCAGGAGGGGCACTTTTTAACAAATGCCACAGCTTCGTCTTTCATCCTCGGCCAATATTATCCTTGTCTAATCGCCTTAGCTGCCAGCGCTTTTTTGCCTATGTGCATTCCGCAGGATCCTTCGTGCATCTCCCGAAGGATGTATTCGGCTTCATTGGGCCTTACGCATCTCAACCAGGGTAATGAGTAAGCTCTTTTGTATAAGGTTCCGTTGTCTAAGGAGAAATGAGCACTTCTTCGCTTAACCTTTTTGGCTTCTTGGGCATCCTCAGGTAGTTCTCCCTTTTCCAAATAAGACTTGATGGGGTCTATCCAGTATGGTTCTTCTTCGACCTCCATAACTTCATCTCCTTCGGTGATGCTGGAGGAGGCCAAGGTGCCCAAATAAATTTTCTGAGGAAGTTCGACTGGACGAGAGGCGGCCAATTTGCTGAGGCTATCTACTCTGCAATTCCTTTCTCTGGGGATCTTTTGAAAGAACAGCCTGACTCCTCTGTCCTTCATTTTCTGAACTATCTCTTTTGTTTTTTGCAAATACCTGGCCATGGTCGGCTCCTTTGCCTTAAATTCTCCTTCTATCTGTCTGATCACCAATTGGGAATCACTATACACCGTAAGTTGCTCTATGTGAAGGCAGTCAGCGAAGAGCAGTCCCTGGATCACTGCTTCATATTTTGCCGTGTTATTGGTGGCTTCAAAATTCAGTCCCAAAGCATACTCCAGTGAAAATCCTTGAGCACTTCTAACTATGATGCCCACACCATTTCCTTCTTTGCTGCTAACACCATCTACAAAGAGTTCCCACTGAAGGTCCGGTAGCATTATCGATGAGTGTCTTTCCCCAGGGGTTCGGTCTTCTCCCCCATCTTTGGTGCCAAAGGAGCATTCAGAAATAAAGTCCACCAATGCTTGAGCTTTAATTGCTGACCTGACCTTGTATTGCAAACCGTGCTGACCTAACTCCACAGACCAACATAACATTCTTCCCGAAGTCTCCGGTTTGTGAAGTACCTTTTGTAAGGGCTGATCTGTTACAACTACTCCTTGGTGTGATTGTAAGTATATTTTATACTTTCGGCAGGAGAGCACTAAAGCATAGGCCAGCTTTTCTATCGAGGAGTAATTCAACTCCGCCCCCTGTAGGACTTTGCTGAAGTAATAAATGGGCTTCTAGACCCTTCCTTCCTCCCTGATCGGCACCGAACTGATTGCTTGGTCTGAAGCAGACAAGTAGATTAATACTTCTTCACCCAGCAAAGGCCTGCTCAGAATGTGCTCCGAGCTTAGGAAGGCTTTTAGCTCTTCAAATGCCATCTGGCACTCCTCCGTCCAGTCGAACGTTTCTGACTTTTTCAACTTCTTAAAGAAAGGGAGATACCTCTCAGCAGATTTAGACATGAATCTATTCAATGCGGTGATTTGCCCCGTCAGCCTCTGAACATCCTTCACGCTCTTCGGAGGTTCCATGTCTAAGATGGCCTTCACCTTGTCAGGATTGGGCTCAATTCCCCTCTCGCTCACCATGCAGCCTAAGAACTTACCTCCTTGGATGAAAAATGCACACTTCTCCGGGTTAAGCTTCATCCCATATTCTTCCATTACTGCCAATACTTCGGCCAAGTCACGGACATGGTCCTCGAAGCTTCTGCTTTTCACGATCATGTCATCCACGTATGCTTCCAAGTTTCTGCCTAATTGATCTTTGAACATTCTGTTGACTAGACGTTGATACGTGGCTCCGGCATTTTCAAGCCGAAGGGCATCGACACATAACAATATGTACCCTTCTCTGTTATGAATGAGGTTTTTTCCTCATCCTCCGGGTGCATTTTGATCTGATGATATTCTTGCTTAGCGTCTAAGGACGACAAAAATCCATACCCAGTCGTCGAATCTACCAGTTTATCAATCATGGGCAATGGAAAAGAGTCTTTTGGGCAAGCTTTGTTTAAATCTGTGAAGTCTACGCACATCCGAAAAGTCCCATTCGCCTTCTTGACTAGCACCACGTTCGCTAGCCATTCTGGATATTGCACTTCCCTGATAAATTTTGCCTCCAGGAGCTTGTCTATTTCCCGATCGATGATCGCTTGCCGCTCCGAGCTGAAACATCTCTTTTTCTGCTTGACTGGTCTGCAGGTAGGATCTACATTCAATTGGTGCATTATCACTTTGGGTTTTACCCCTCCCATTTCTGCCGAAGATCAGGCAAAACTGTGGATGTGCTCCTTCAGGAACTGGTGAGCGAATGACTTCTGCTCATTTTCTAACGAAGAATTGACCATCAGAAACTCTTCGGGCTCTCTTCCAACCATCACCCTTTCTAGCTTATCTACAGGCTCGGTTCTTTTCTCGGGAGCAACAATTTTGACTGCAGCTACCTCCTCAGCAGCGACTTCGCCCTTTCTTATCTTTTTATTTCTCTTCCTTTCTGCCCCTTCGTCCTAACTGCCATAAACGTGAAACACTTCGCCATTGGGCTTTGGGATCGTCATTCTCAAGTGTCTGATATTTGTTAAAGCGTCCAGGTCATATAGCAGTGGCCTGCCCATCAAGACATTATATGCCAAATGTGTCCTGACAATAACAAATATGGCCATGGTAGTTACATTTTCGAGGGTGGTGCCAACTGTGAAGGGCAGTTTTGCCACTCCAATTGATGGGACCTCCGTTCCATCCAAAGTGCGAACTGGGTTTCCCACTTCTTCCAGATCTTCTTCCTTGAGATCCATCTTTAAATATGCTTCCTTCGTTAGCAGGTTGACTGAACTTCCTTCGTCTACCAGGATTCTTTTGACTACATAATTAGCTATAATCACTTGGATCACCAATGGATCGGCGTGAGGGGTGCGAAGAGTACTTCCATCTGGCCTCTCTAGTCGATTTCCCCCTCCTTCGCGGTAAACGTACTCGGGCCTTTCGCTCCACCTATCTAAGGTCTTCGTATGATTTCTGCTTTCTTGAGCTTTGCCTGGCCCTCCGGTGATACAATGAATGGTCCCTGCCAAACCGGAGTATCTTTCTTTATCTTCACTAGGGCCAGCTCTACCTGATTCTTCTCTTTTTACGAATTTCCTCAAGTAACCCTGTTTGATCAACCTTTCAATCTCCTCCATCAACTGCCTACAATCATTGGTGTTGTGACCATGAGTATCATGAAAGAGGCAGTATTTGTTCTGATCTCTTTTCTCTGGAGGAGCAACCATTGGTTTAGGGCGAGCCCATACATTTTGATCTTTGAAAGTTGCGAAGACTTCGGCTGGACTGGCATTGATAGGGGTGAATTTACTGGGGTCGAAACTAGATCGTGATTGAGTATTTCTTCCCCTCCTTCGCCCGCCGGTCGGCCTCTCGTCTTGCTTTTCTTCTACCTTCTTCTCTCGCTTTGCCTTCGGCTTTTCTCTAGGAATGGTCTCCATTCCTCTTCGCTTTGCCATCTGGTTAAAGGCCAAAGCGTCATCTTGCCGTACATACTTCTGGGCCAGCGCCATTGCATCTTCCAGGGTATGGGGAGCATGACGACAAAGGGCTTTAAGAAAATCCGTGTGAGAGGTTCCATTCTGCATCGCTTCCACTGCTCGAGCTTGGTCCAAGTGTGTGACTTTCAATGCTTCTCGATTGAATCGAGCCATGTAATCCCTTAAGGATTCATTTTCCCTTTGCACCACCGTTTCCAAATACTGAGTCTTCCGTTCCACCGGGATGCTAGAAGCGAATTGGTGCATAAAGGATTTGGCCAGCTCCATGAAAGCACGGATACTCCCCTCTTCTAAGCCATCAAACCATCTCGTTACAGCTCCTTCCAAGTATCCCCTGAACGCTCTGCATAGAGCCTCATCGTCCGCCGTCTGCAATTTTACTGCGTGCTTGTAGTCCATGACGTGGACCCTGGGATCGATTTCTTCATTATACTTTTTCAACACCGGCAGTTTAAACTTGCTGGGCATAATGTATTCCCTGATGGATCTGGTAAAAGGAGACTTCAGGGTGAGTTTTAGGGTGGTATCTATGGTTTTCTTGTCATAACCTTGATTCATCTCTTCTAAAAACTTATTCACAGCATCTCTCACCTCCTCTTCCTTCTTTCTGCGGCCGTTGCCACTAACAGGTGACCTTATGCTTCGGGCCCACGAGGGGTGACTAGCAATAGAATATTCCCCTCTATCCTGTTCTCTTCCTCTCAAGCTTTCTCTTTTCCTATATTTTGGTTCTTTATACTCACACTTTCCTTTATTCCTTCCTTCGCCCCGTTCTGTATTATTTGAATGAAAATTTTTCCCATGCAAGAACTTACGTTCACTATCTGGGAGCGAAGCTTGCATACTCCCTTCTTCTTCGGTCGAACTCTCCTCTCCTCTACGATGCTCTTCCGTCCTTCCCTCCACATTTCCACCCAAGTGGACTGGTTGTTCTTCGTTAACCCCTGGGGCTCCTTGGGATTGCTTCTCATAATCTAGGGTTCGAGTAACATTCCTTCTCGGGGTAGCTTCTGGAACAGCGACGAAGGTCTGTGCCGAGGGAATTTGTTGCTGGGAGCTCCTTACAAACGCAGCTATAGTATTAATAAACTGCAATGCAGGAGCTAGGTCTGGATTTGGAAGGTTCAGAGGGGTTTGGCTAGACCCAACTGTGTTTTGTTGAGAGATAAGGAGCTGGAGCGACGTGTTTAGGTCAATGGGAGTTGCTAGGGGAGGATCAGTAGGTGTTGGAAGGGAGTGTCTAGGATTTGAAGGGGTTGAAGATTCGGGATCATCGGGGTTCGTCATAATGGTGATCTTCTTTCACAGGCAAATGGAAGTGGAATGCAATGTCGGGAGAAAGATCAGCTCACGTTCCCACAGACGGCGCCAATTTGATCAGGCTTGATCAATATATGAAGGAATGGGCTAGATCTTCTCTTCATGGGCCTAAGCCTAATACCTGCAAAGGAGAAGAAAATGATCAAGGAGGAGCCTGGCCCTTTGCCTGGCTAGAACCCTCCGATGATCAAGTCAGTCAGTCAGTCTTCTCTTCAGAGTATTTTAGTGACAGAAAGGGGGTGAGAGAGTGCAGAGTTCTAACTACCTATGCTTAGGCTTTCCTTTTCCTTTTGTATGATTTCTGGGTTAGGTACGTCTGACACTTTTCTTTTGAGAAAGGACGTCCTCTGTCATTCAACCATGCTGGTTGGTAAGAGTTGGTAGCAGGCGCATGTCCCCTGTCCCGTCCCAAGGGATGTCTGATAAAGGGGGTGTCAGGGCATGGTGCAGATTGTCTAAGGACTGGTCCTCCTGCTGGATGACTGGACATGTCATCAGAGGGCTTCGGCCTTTACTTGTTCAGCAAGTTATCCGGCGGACGAAGGAGGGGAGTGGCATCTAGTCCGAAAGCTTTTGGACTTAGGTCGTTTGAGGGTTCAGCCAATGGGCCTTTTTTCCTTTTATCATAGTATCTGGAGGCCTTGTAATGGGTCTGGGCTACAGGAGGGTCCAAACCTCTCTTGAGAGTCACTTTTATCCTTCATCAGATGGTAAGTTCTAGACATTTAAAGCTTGTTTACTTGTGAAAAACTATACCTATTTTTCCAAAAATGATTCTTAGAAAATTGAAAAATAAAATTTATTATTTAGTTATAAAAATTTTTCAAATAGAAAATTAGAAATGAGTTTTCTAAGTTTTCCAATTCATAATTATTGTTTGGAAAACTTGTGGAAGTAGTTTTTTTTTTTTTTTTTTTCATCTCGATTTTTGCTTTTTTTTATTTTCTTTGGTTTTCATGTAATAATTATTTCTTTATACATATCCATTTCCTTTTCTATAATTCTTGCTATTTTTTTCATAATTTCAAAATAATACTAAATAATTTTCTCCATTTTTTCAAGATTTATATTTAAAATTTATCTTTAAATTAAAAAATGACCGAGTGATCATATATTATATGATTATCAATACATTCACATATAATAATTAGTAGTTTTAGTGAAATAAATGTTCTTTAATAAAAAAAAAAAAAAAAAAAGCATAACAAATGATATTACAAAATAAAAAGTAGAAAATAGAGAATAAAGAATTTGGAAAATGAAAAATTGAGAAAAGAAAAAGAAAACTGGAAAATGAAAATAGAGAGTGTTTTCCACAAGCAAACAGATTTAGCTGTTTGGATTTGAATTTTCTCTCTCCTTCTCACTCATGCTCACTTTTCATCATGGCCTCTTGTCCAACAAAATCCCGGTGGTCTGACACTCCAACTTGGGGAAATTATTAGCTAAAGAAAGGATGCTTAGGCCAATTCCTGATCCGGTCCCCAGGGGTTTGCCTCTAATTCGCAAGCAGCATGAAATTCACGTCTTCCCTTGGCCACCACCGAATTGCAGCCGTCGCCAAGAAATGCAAATCTACAAGGCTTATGGCGTTTCACCTTCCCAATACAGTGTTTTCAGATCATCCAGCACAGGCTTTGATGAGTCTTAGTTATTACACATCAATGTTAAACACTGCAATACAGACCCTACATTTTATTTCTCGATTATTTTTCTTTTAAATTTATGTTTTGAATTTTTAAAGCAGTAATTTTTTTAACACTTTTCATTATATCGCACTCTGCGAATTGAATTATAACTTATTTGTTTTCCTAATTGATTTTATTATGAATTATTGCTCTCTAAATTTTTATATATGGGTTTTTCTTTTTCCTTCCAAATTGTTTAGATATTAATTGTTTAATGTCTGATCATCAATGATTTTGATTATTGATATCTAAATTAATGAGAGGCTATATTCAAGAATATATATCTCATTTCATTTCTTTTCAATGATTTGTAATTAATCTATTCAAGGCACTATTTGAAATTAGGGCTGAGCACATTTCGGTTCAATTCATAAATTTGAAAACCTCTAAAATTAAAACAAACTTTGAGGATTTTGATTTACGGAGAATTGGAATAGGAATCAAAATAAAAAAATTATGTATTATCGGATTTTTTCATTCCAATCCAATACAATTTAGATATTTGGAGATATAATTTTGAAAAATTCACAAAAATTTTTCAATAGTTATATTCAATTGAGGTATATACATTTATAATTATATATTTATAATTCACCTATTTTTTCTTGTGATATAATCTTAAAACAATTTGATAATTAGTATAATGTCATATATAATTTTATAATTTTTGTGTTATCTATATAGTATGCAATTAGCATTACTTATATATTATAAATAAAAAAAATAAAAAACTTCAGTTATTTTAATCCAATTTAATTTGGTATAGTTCGGTTCAATTTAATTTAATTTTTGGTCTGGAATATCTAAAACTATACCAAAATATTTCACTCAGTCTAGTTCTGGATATTTTTGGTCCAGTTATTTGGTTTAATTTAAAATTTTTAATATCCATACTCAGCTTTATTTGGAACAATTCACTTGCAAGAATTCAATGTTATTAATAGAATTCAATTTAGTTAATGTTAGAATTCATGTGTTTAGAATATAATAAATTTTAAAATGATAGAAGTTTGGAGTAATTGAAAAGTACAAAGAATATAATTATTTTCTTATTTTACCAGTGTTTAATTTAAATGAAAATATTTTAGATTTTAAATAGTGAACTCCATTAAATGAATTGAATTCTTGCAAAATCTTCCATTTTTCATGATTTCATTTCTTTTAAAATAACTCTTTTTTTTTTTTTTTTACTTAAATGAATTGAATTTTATTAGTTATACCTTTCTCAACATGAGAATTAACAAAAAAAAAAAAAAGTCAGTTCTTGAAAATTTGAGTTTTCAAACATAAGTTTATAGTTCCATTGATTAACTACCACTAATATATAATGTAAGAAGAGGTAACTTAGTCTTTTCCTATCTACCTAATGGAAGGATGATTTCATTAATTAATTCATCTTTTAAAAATTCAAGGATTTACTATTTAAGATAAATTTCGAAAACTAAATAATAATTACCCAATATGTATACATCATTCTCATCAGGATGACAGTGATAAAGCGGAACAGAACAAAGAGAAACTTTTATTTCACGTATATTTAATATGTTCAACACCTAAACCCAACTCACTGGAAAGTAAGAAGGAAATGCTTTAGCATTTTTTGTGAATAATGCTTCAATTTTAACACCATGTCTCATGGTTATTAGATAAGCATGTATCATTGAGGTTGCTGATCAGGATTGTAACAATGAATTAAACGATGCAGCAAGGAGAACTACATTTGCAGAAAGAAAGATTTGTGGAAAGAGAAGCAGAGAGCGCAGAACCATGGCTGATGCTGTAGTTTCATTTTTGGTGCAAAGACTTTATTATTTGCTAATACAAGAAGCAAGTTTGTTGCAGGGAGTGAGAGATGAAGTTAACTGGCTGAAGAATGAACTAAAAAGGATGCAACGTTTCCTGAAAGATCCAGATCGAAAAGTAGACACAGATGATAGGGTGCGCAACTGGGTTTCTGAGATCAGAATTGTTGCTTATGATATTGAAGACATTGTAGACACCTTTATCATTGAAACAGCTGCTGAAAAAAAGAGGATTTGTAGTTTTGGTGAAGATGTATGCTTGCATCTTCAAAAATGGGGCTAGTCTTCATTGCATTGGGAAGGAAATTGAAAGTCGAGAGCTCAGACACGCGAATTATATATGGTAGATATCGAACATTCTCCCTCAAACCCATTGCCCGAATAGAAAGTCTCCAATCCTTGATACTGCAAAAAAACCAAGTCTTTCCTCCTTTAATTTGCTGCCTCTTTCTCGCTGCCAGCATCTCATCAAGCTCATATTAGATGAAAAATTAGAAAATTTACCGAGAGATGTTAACGAATTTCCTCCAAATCTCACAATTTTGATGTTACATAACTTGAAGCTGATGCATGACCCAATGCCAGTACTGGGAAAATTGCCAAATCTTGCTGTTCTGGACTATGGAAATGATTCTTACCGTGGAGAAGAAATGGTCTTCTCTGCAGAAGGGGTTCCCCCAATCCCAGGTTCTTCGGCTGTCTTTGTTGCGTAACTTGAAATGGTTAAACATAGAAGAAGAAGAAGCTATGCCAAGACTAAAGAATTTCAGCATTGAGGATTGCAAAAATCTCCAGGAGTTCCCAGAGAGATTAATGATGCTCCCAATTTTCCAAGAATGGTAGAAGAAGCAACATGTGATTAAAACACTGAAAAAAAAAATCATTACTCTAGAATAATTGTAGTTCCTTCAATTATCTTCCTTTCCAATTTAAAATGCATATTTTCTGCCAGCAACAATTCGTATACTGTTGTCTACAAGTAATTTTTTCTGCTGTTCCATTTTATCTTAGGAGTAGTAGTTTTTCTTGGTGATCTTTCCATGTCCATTAAAGGAGTTGATCGACAGTTGATAATGTCAGCTTTTAACAATGGAAATATCAGTCCATATGTCACGTGGTGGACAAGATTCACCTAAGAATTTTTGTGAAAATGGGATCAAGATGATCAAGTGTTGCATTTCAATCCCAATGCTCACATTTCTTTGCCTTCTCTATTTAATTTTGTAAACAGGTTAGCTTTTTGAGAGATAAATTCGATCAAATAAAAATAATTGAATCAAAATTGAATGTGTAATTGATGAAAAGATAATTTCTATATTGATTTATAATTGATGATCCAAGAATAATTTTCCTCTTGCAGGCTCACATGAGAGGTATTGAATAAAAATTCATATATTGAGTTGAATTCTGATTACTTATATAAGTATTTATTTTGGAATTGAATAGCATACTGTGGGTTGAGCTAGTAATCTGAATCATTTATAATTATGAACTTTTAAACACATTTCTTTTATTATAGGGAAAACAGGAATCCCCATATGGTCATATTTTGTCCCTTATCACTTTTATTTCTCTGATGTGCATAATTCCAGTCCTTGCCCATGTTCAAATAGATGAGAAAAGTATCGAGAAATTCTTAGATAGACTTAGTCTATCACGTTATTTATAGACTAAACTAATTACTTATTGATATGTGATGTTATTTATTAAATACAGTATTTACATTGATTGTATTATTGATTATCATTAATTACCCGTGATTAAACACTAATCAATATAAATGATACATTTAATAAATAATACCATATATTAACATGTAATTGGTTGGATTTGTAGGTAACGTCGTAGATTAATTCTACGTAAGAATTTTTTGGAAAACATCTCTATGGCTTTTGGCCAAACTAAAATTGTAAGTTTATATATTTTAGATATCTAGCTGCTATTGATATGATTATCAGGATGGGCCCTACTTGATATAATGAATTTATTGAAATTTTGTGAAAAATTGATTTGAAATTCCATATTTTCATATTTGTTACAAATAAAAATATTAATTTTTTTTATGAAATTCAATATATCTAAATCAAATTTTCTCATTTATTGATGAATTTTAAATTTATTTATATGAATGAAGGGATGATAAAAATAATTTATAACTTGGATTTTGTCATTAGTTCATATGCTAAACATTAGAAGCTCACACAAATTCCCTCACAGCACCAATTATTTGTCAAATCTTCCAAATAGTTTTTATTTTTATTTTATATTTTAAATTAAAAATAGGTTTTAAGAAGTGTTAAAAATGAACTTAAGACCTCTGTTTTTTTGAAAGTAGTATAATTAACAATTAAATCTAATAGTTTAAAAATGCATTAAGAACATTTTCTTTAAAGAATCAACCTTGGAGTGTGTTTATTGCAAAAACAAAAAGTTCACTGAGTAGAAGATTTCTACACTCAAAGCATATATTCTATAATCAAACACTTGATATAAAGCCAAGCCAACCCCATCATATTCTTTGCGTAAATTCATTCTTGAATGACTTGATCAGAAAAAAGGAAAAAAAAAATGGAGTGGTTATATCCTAAAAGAAGAGGTCCTGAATGGAAACAAGGGTGGACGGGCCAAACTGTGGCTTCAATTTCTTTACCACCACCATCATTGCTCACCATTTTTGGCATTGTCATTCTTTTACTATGGCTCTCTCAACACACGAACTTTAAAGCCCAAATGCACCAATCTGCAATCAATTTTCAACTATTCCTTTTCTTGTTGCCCATTCTTCTTGTTTTCTTGATTGCTTGCTACTCTACCAATTGGATGCTTTACTTTCGGCTCCGGCAACCGCATACAGCAGATTCGGCTCCACCGGCGGGAGGCTCTTCTTCTCCATGGGGTATTGCCATCTTTGTGGTGGTGGTTCTTGTTTTGCTCTCTTACCAATCTTCATTTCATTCCAAATGGTTTGGACCTCTTTGGAGGTCAAATTAGGAACACAAATAAAGTAGCCATGAAATGGGGAAAAAAAAAAAAACTGCGGTATATGCTGATATTATGTTAATGGTATAGTAATTTGGGATTTTTTTTTTTTTTGGTCAAGCAAATAAACTGTACTATGTTTTTTATGTAACAAGAATTGTAATTGAGAAGTGCTTTGAAAGAAAATGTTTCCTTTCTCACCATTGTTATTGTTGTTTAGAATCAATTAATTGTAAGAAAAGAATGTTTAAAAAAAAAAAAAAAAGCGTACTACTTTTGTTTGTGCATGTATATTTACTTTGCCTAAATTTCAGAAGAAAAAAAAAATAATTGAAGCTTAGCTGTCTCTCATTCTACTTTTCTTTCTAGTTCTTCTTTAAATTTTATTTCTTAAATCATTGTCGATTTTTTCTTTTAATCAGTGATGATTCCAATATTTTCTATTATATTTGATATGTATAGTCTTATTTTTGCTATTGTTGCCATATCTACCATCAGCTCCACTCATTCATTTTCTACTTATGTGTTCTCAATACACTGTTACTCGATGCTCTTTCTGTTCGATCTCATTCTTTGCCTCTTCTTTGCTTCCATCATCACCCTGATCTCTATTTTTACTATATATTTGTGGGTAGATTTGTACTTACTGTTAGGGTGATATTTTTTATTTTATTTTTTTGTATTATATTGTATTTTGTTTGTTATGTTATTTTGTCTTCTTTTGTTAGAAGTTTGTTTTGTTATATCTTCTCTTGTTGGAAGTTATTTTTTTGTTATGAGTATGATAATATATATGTACACTGTTACATTTCAGATGCTTGTAAAGATAACAGTAGTTTGTCACACTATTTTATTATTATAGTTGCAGTTTTTCAAAATTAACTATGTAACACTTGAATATTCTGTTGAATATTTGCGATTTGCAAATCAATTTACTCTTATTAAGATACTTGATTCTATATCAGGTCATTTTTTATTGAAATTTATATTCAGCTACTGATGATTAATAAAATTTAAATTTATTTAAAAAAATTTCAACTTTTCCTTGTGATAGATTTTAACAGCCTAATCAGTATTCACTGGTTACGAATTCGTTGTTAGCCGCTAATAACTAGTGAATGACTGTTGAAAATTTAATTTTTAACTTTCCTTGTTATAATTATAATTTTGAAACTTTATTCTAATAGTTAGATTTATTAAATAGGAAAAATCTTACCTACACTAGGTGTAACACAAATCCAATGAAATAAAAATATATAGAAAAAAAAAGAATATCGATATTTTTATACATTAATTTAATGTATGAGTTAAATTTATATACTCCGTGTAGATAAGAATTTTCCTATCAAATAATCTTAACTAAGGATTCGGAATTCATATGCTAGTTTCTAACTGTTCATCCAAATGGATAGTAATACAGCTTAGCTTACATTATATAAAAAATTACTTGATAACATAAAAAACATTTGGCGAATAGTGTTGAGCATTGGGACTTCAGGTCTGAAGTATAAGTGCAAATCTAGAGAATAAGAATAAATATTTCCTAATATAAATCTACAGAGAAATACCCTTTCTCCATAATCAAATATACAAAAGTAATATTACTTCCAATATAACTACAGTGGACAACTGTAATGAACAGTTATAAAAAGCACTATGAACAATTGTATCACTTATTCTTGTCCTAATGTAACCTCCAAAGCACTCCAATATAAAACTCCCAAAAAGTTAAGGTATTTTAACAGAAGAGCAGTTATTTTATTAATAGTTTTTTCTTCTAATTGGAGTTCTTATAGCCTAGCATTTAGTCTAAAATATTTGGATTTGTGGCTTTTCTTTTCACATTTATAGCAGGTTATGTCCTTTAGATTAGTCTTTGGTTTAGACCTAGACTGGAGTTTTCTAAAAGATTTCTTTGATTTATTGGAAGATGGTTTTCTATAATAGGATTCATCCTTAAGTTTGGATTATTTACTATGAGATTTATTTGACTTCCTATATATAGGTTTGTTGTTACATTAACCACTACATGTTGAAGTTGATGGTTTGTAAGGATTATAATCACAAAAATTCATTAATTCTTATCTAGTTTTTCTTCATTTTTTTTATTCAAGGTGTCTTTGTAATTTTAAGTTGGCGGATTTTTCTTCATTAACAAGTAAGAAGTAACAAACAAGATAAATTGATTAAATTAGAAAGAGAGAATGAAAACTTGATTGTTAATAGTGAAGATGCACCAAAATTAATTTTATTTTTTAATTAAAAAACAACTCTTAATGTTAAAAGTACACTAATAAATTAAGGAATTTCCAATTCTAATAGATTATTGATTATAATTTTTGTTTATCCTTAAAAAATTGGGTAAAGTGCTATTTAGTTTATGAAATTTGCCTAAATTAATTATTTGGTCCCTACAGTTTGAAAAAAAAGTTACTTAATTCTTAAAATTTCATTCTGTTATATTAAATAGTTTTTCTATTAATTTTTTCGTTAAAAATTTGCGAAAAATCTAAAATGCCCTTTTTTTACAATTAAATTTTTTATTTCGTGTCATCTTTCTTATTCATACCCTCTCATCCCCCTCTCTCTCTCTCTCTCTCTCTACAACTAACCCTAAAAACCAATTCTCAAATTAATCAAAACTAAATTTACATATCACAACAAATTGAATTCAAGAATAAAGAAAAATACATCTCAATAGAAGAAAACAAAATTGATTTTTCTATCATGGTCAAGATAAATAAGTTTGAGGTTCTAACAGTAATCACATCTCTAGTCACGGTTCTAACGAGTTTGAGTTCTTGTATATTGTAACACATATAAGTTTCTACTCTTCATTTTTTTTTTTTTCTTTTCACACCAGAGGGTGCTCTCTCTCTCTCTCTCTCTCTCTTTTTTTTTTTTTTAATCTTCGATTTCAAGTGACTTATTTGTTTATTTAATTTCTTGGAGGGTGGTTAAGTAATTCGATATTAATGTTCTTTGATTCAAGTTTTAGTAGCATCATTGACTTTGTTAGTGTAAATTCATTTGTGTAAATTCTTCTGAAATTATATATTAGCATGTGTCTGTACTACACCTACAAAATGAACCTCTTATGTGGGTATTTGAGCTTTTCCACTCTAGATTATAATCCTTTTCCTCTTTTTTTCAACGTTACAATTGGTAGTAGGACAACAGACATTTGAAATAGGTTCATCCAACATTAAAAATTTGAAATTGTCCCTGAATTGCATATATCTTGTAATTTTAACTTTCCTTTTGTATGACTATTTCAAAAATAAGTGCTTCTTAGATGTTTCTCTTGATCATGATGGCAAAAATTGATTTGGATGAATCAAGGTATTTTATCTGAAGATGAAAAGACTAGAAATGAGAGAAAAGAGGTAAGGTGAGGTGTTTTAGATGTTAGTTATTATTTTATTTTATTTTAAATTTTTTAATAGAATTTCAAAGAAATTTTAACAGAATGATCATTTTATTTGATGAAATAAAATCTCAGTAATTATAAAACTTATTTCTCAAACTTTTTATTTAAATAAATTTAAGGAATTAAATGGTACTTTATAAAAAAAAAATCTTCATTTTCTTTTTTAATAAAAAAAAAAGGGATAAGGGTCAAATCATTCCTTGTGACTTTAAAGAATACCAAATAGTCCCCTGCGGTATTTTTTGATAAAGTTAAACCACTCGGCTTTTATTTGGAGTCAATTGAGCCTTTTTTTTTTTTTTTTCAATTTTGTGCACGTATATCACAAAATTAAATGGTTAAATAAAAATAAATTAAAATTCAAAAACTAATAAAAAAGAATATTATAATTTTTAATATATTTTTATTTTAAAAATATAAAATATTTCATCCACCAGTTCACTAAAATTTTCTCTTTCTCAAATAAATATCAATAACAACTCTACTCTCCGACAATGAAATTTCAAAATTAGAAAGTTTATGCAAGCAAGGAGGATTACATTAAGGGCAAAGGGGGCACTTGCCCCCATTTTCCAATCAAATTTTGAAAGTGACCATATATTATATATATTTTTTGCTCTTATGTTGAAATTTGTTTTTGCCTCCACTTATAAAACTGTGATCATTTTTCTCGTTGAACTTATTAGAAATATATGTTTTATTATTAAAAAATTATTACATAAATAAAAGTTTACCCTATTGAATTAACTTCTGAATTCACTCCTGCCAACAAGAAGGCTTTAGAAAGCGTGACAATCATTAAAATTATCATAATCTTTCTCAACTTAAATAACAAATGAGGTGAACTTTTGAAACATCTTCAATGGAGATTCACCCCTTATAGTAGTGGTGTGGGTAAGAAGTCTGCTTTATTATTATGGCATCTTCAAGTGGACGAAATGCATAATTTGCTCCTATTATTTCTTTCTCCTCTACTAGAAATCTCCTTTCTTTTAATCTCTAATTTCGCTTCACTATCTATCTAAAAAAATCCAAACCCAAATTAAATTAATTTTTTTTTTAGCAGCAAAATATTAAATTTCAAGATAATTCTGTAAGAAAATTCAGAAAAAATTCAAATTTCAGATAATTTCACATCTTTTCTTCTTTAACCAACCAAACTTAATACAAAAGTTCGATTTCACAATAACCCCTTCTTCCCTCTCTTTAAATAAATCAATTATAGACAGAGCCAAAAACTGAAATAATTGAGTTGCTGCAAAATCGAGGAAGAAATGCTTATTTAAAAAAAAGGAAAGAAATTAAAAGTAAGGGGCAATAGAAAGAAGTAGAGGAAATGGTGGGGTTAATGTGGGTATCATAATATTATAAATATTTAATTATTTTATTCATTAAAAAATAAATTTTTATTATCCTCACTTGATTTTGTAGTAAGGTTATCACCACGCACTGAATTTAGCCTAAAAAGAAGGCAAAAATGAATTTAAATAAAAGCTTAGGTTTAATGGAATTTATATAGTTCAATATACAATGTTAATGACTAAACTATAATGAACTAATTATAAGTCTTTTAACTAACCTTAAGCAAGACGAAAATGTATAACTACAAATTCCTAATAAAAAATTTAAATATATCCATTACAAAAAAAAAAAAAAAGCTATTCTTGCTTATGGTTAATATATACACCCGTTATATTTTATATTAATATATGAAGTAAAAATAGAATATCAATTTTTTTATTAACAAAAATAAATATAAAAATCATATATTAATTAAATATTTTTTTTATTTTATTAACTTGAACATATGAAATAAAAAATACTTAATAGTGTAAACAAAAATTTTCCTGTCGAAGTTACATTTGATTTGGTGTGGTATAATTTAACATAAACAGTCCGTTTGATACATATGACTACTTAATTAATCCATAATATTAATAAATAATATTACTTTTAATATATATGATTCAGACTGTACTTAATCTAAAAGACTTAGCTAACCCATAGGATAGGTATTATCTGATACCTAACCTCCCATATCTTTTGTAATCCCTATTTAATAGAATTACTAATTTCATTATTTATAATATTTTATTTCTTAAAATAACCTCACTTTTTATTCTATTTACTAATCTATCCTAACAAATATGGGATTACAAAAGTAGAATTACTTAATATTATAAAATAAATTTTTTATATCAAATAAAATTTAAGGTAAATAATTTTATGATTTAATTAAATTTAAAATTCAAACTAATATTAAAAATTATGAATCCGTGTACCAAATAGAGTATAATTGTATTATGTATCATAGGATTATCCCCACAACCGCAAGGAAGGTTTTTTTTTTTTTTTTTTTTTTTTTTTGGGCACCCACAGAAAAGCTAGTTGATAAGGCCAAGAAAAAATTGAGTGATTGTCCTTAGCCTGCGGGCACTTTTGATAGTTGAAGGCTTGATTGGCATTGGACCACGAAGCATGTGTTAGGTTTGGATGATTAAATAAATGGCTATTTTCACCATTAAAGAACTCTTCTGGAATGTCAATTGTCAACGCATTAATTTAATTAAACATTGCCATTATCATCTCCCTCTATTATTTTAGCAAAATGTTGGGTTTAGCTATTTTGGGTTGGTTAGTCCATAGAATAAAATTTGCTTTTGATAGAATTGTAAAAGCAGATTCAATATATTATGTAAAAATTAATTTTTGATATTATAAACCTCATGCATGTATAAATAAAAAAAAAATTACTCGAGATAACTTTTTCTAGATCTTCTGATATTTTTCTTTTATATTTTTTCTCTTTTTGATGAGATGATTTAGTAAATTTTTAGATTTGATTACACAATACTATCTGTTTTAAAATATTTATTATTTTACAGAATTTTTTTTTAATTTATTTATTATTTTAAAATTTTAAGAATGTATTTATTATTTTTTTTTATTTTTACTCTTTATTTATTTTTTATTAAATATTTATATTAATTTTTTTTTGCTACATTAAAATTAATAAAAATTATTTTAATTTTTTGTATTAAAATTATGATAATTTAGTATATTTTAATTTTTGTATCAAAATTTTAGTTGATTATTATAATGAGGAGGAGGAGAAGAAAAAACCAATCATGAAGGTCCAGCGAAACACAAAATCAGGGATGATGATGTTGGCTAGTCATGCTTTGGTAATGAATAATGATCTCCTCATCATTCTAAAAAAGATAAATTATTTAATTTCAATTTCGGTGATGTAATCATGTCCGAGAATGGGACAAACTTGACAAATGGCCATTACCTTCTAATCTAAGCGAACGAAAATTAATTAACTTGTCTTCTAAAACAATCATTAGTCTTAAAACAATCAGGCAAAGACTATTAACCCAAATGCAATAAAACAAACCAAGAAATGAGAAATCATCATCATTAGCTTTAAATTCTATAAAGAAAATTTCCTTATTGCTTGGTCTTTATTCAAAGGCTTTATTAATAACCAACCAGTAACACAAGAAAAGAAATTTCTGAGAGACCAGAGAAAAGAAAAGAAAAATTAGACAAGTTATGAACTTGGTTTGTACACTATCTTCGAGTAAACCATTATTTCTTAACTCATTACCTCAAATTTTTCTCAGCATCCAAACATGAGTATAAATTAAAATTTCAACTAAGCCCAAACAAGGTCATCTTATATACAATAAGCTTCAAGATTTGGAGCAATTGCACATAGCCAAAAATAAGTTAAAACAATTAAGTACTTTCATTAATATCTCACAAAAACCATATCAAACAAAGTTAATTATCAAACCCCAATTACACAACTCAATTAATACTTAATTAGCCTCTCTCTCTCTCTCTCTCTCTCTCTCTCTATATATATATATATATATGAATCAAGATATACAAATATAACTCTATATTTAACTTATCTATTTATATATTATGAACACAAAACCCAAGTTCTTGTAACCAAATTAATATTAGTAGCAAAACCAAACCAAATCTTGTATAAGTATATAGTGTCAAAACCAGCTATCAAGAAAGGCAGACTGGAATTGCACTAAAATAAGAAGCAAAACAATCAAAGCAGCCACACCCCACGGCGAGCTTCCTTCCGACGGGCGGTGGTGGGTCTTCCGTTTCCATTCCCAAGGTGATTTTGCAAAGAGCATATCAGGATTTTCCATAGAAGATAACCAACGAACAATAAAGAGAATTACCAGTGGTGTGGCCAAAAGCAACCAGCTCATTTTCTCCTCAGCTTCTTCCACCATTTCTTCATAGTTGAAGTACCAAGAAATTCCAAGAAATATTGAAATAACTGCTAAGATTAAAAGAACTGGGTATGGCAGAGGATTTAGACTAAAAACATCAAAGATTGAATTGCTTCTTCTCCCATAGTAGTAGTAGGTCATTTTTTTTTTTTTTTTTTTGGTGTTGGGAGGTTTATTTTACCTAAGTTTTATCAAACATTCAAGAGGTCTTTATGCATTATAGGCCCATTATATTTATAGCTAAAATTTTATTGTCTATAATGTTAGGTACGGTGGTGTGGGATTGCTTCACACAAGAATTGATATATAATTGTTGTGCCTCAACCGTTGATTTCTTGATTTTCTTTTTCTTAGTCAAATGATCAAGTGATTATAAATTTATAATCAATGTTTATCAAAGTAATCAGACTGATTAATGAACTAATTTACTAATTGGTTCAATTACAAATTAATAGAAAATTGATTTAGTCAATTCAATCAGTCAAAATTAAGTTTATTAAAAATAATGTTAATAATTTAAAATATTAATAATTTTTAAAGTGTGTGTATATATATATATATATATATATATATATATATATATATATATTCCAATTAGATTAGACTGCAATTAGATATATTCTAAAATTTAATATATGATTCATGTAATTTTCAAGGCACTAATTAAGTTATATATTTAACTAATATATTTTTGAATTTCATAAATAAATCCTTTAATAAACATTTTTAAGTGACTAAATATTTGTCTTTCTAATATAAAAATTTATAATTTTATTTTTGTTGCATATTAAAAATATAATCTAACAGTAAATACATATTTTTTTAAATAATAAATTATATATTCATTCTTCTTTTCTTAATTAAAAAAAATCTATTTATATATGTTGGCATGCCTTTTTCTTTATAAAGTTGTATATATGAGAGGGAAAAAAAAAATCTTATGCTGCCTCACCCTCCACTTAAGAAACATGACATATAATCATCATACAGTTAATTAAAGTATAAGAATAAAAAAGAAAATCAGCTTGCTTAATAAAACCTCTTGATATTTGAGAATGATAATACCAATCATTCAATAGAATAGTGGATCAAATTGAAAAGCAATGCAAAAATCTAAATCCACTTAATTTTCCGTGAAAAACGATACATGTTTTGAGGATGAATAACATGATGGATTAGTGGTCCCACTTATTTAATTAAGTTTGATAATTCACACTAATCCCTAGTCATAATTGCCTTATGCCTAGTTGGCTACTACTGATTTCACTTACTTTTGGTAATCCCACTTTTTTTTTTTTTTTTTTTTTTTTGCCTTCATGCTTTGCAGGAGAAAGCGAATGTAAATTACTTATAAACCACCTTGACTAATATGAAATTAACCTTTCATTTTTATTTTGCATTAGATAGAATCTCTTTATATTTATGGCTATATTTAATTTATGAAATAGGCAAAAAATAAAATAATTATTCAATATAAAATAGTTATTTTAAATTTTGATTTAAATTTTATACTAAAACATTAATTATATGAAATAATAATTCCACGATTTTCATAAAATATATATTCTATAAAAAATTAAATAATTAATATTTTTTTACATTATGAAATAGAATATTTTCATTTTTATCTTTAAAAAATATAGGCAAACTCAAATTCACTACTATTGCTTTTTTGTTTTTTTAGATTTTCATTTTCATTTTTTATTTTTTAAATTTTAAGCCAAATAAAAATTTTATTTATTATACATTAAAATTATTTTTTAAATAAAATTTGATAAAATTCTATTTAATTTATTATTAATAATAAAATTAATTTATAAAAATATCATGATCATTTATGTTAATAGAATAATTATTCTATACTGTGAACTAAATTATAGAATTAAAATAACTATTTAATTCTTTATAAAATTAGAATAACTATTCTATTCTTACCTATTCTATTCCTCAATAATAATTATTCTATTATTTATACATTCTATTTCACGAACCAAACATACTCTATATTATATAGCGAATATGTTCAAGGCTGTACAAAATCAAATCCTCTACTGCATCTATTTAACAATTGATTGATTTGAAATCACATGTTAAGAAGCCAAGCTTGAATTTAAAAAATATTAAATTTTCAAAATGCTAGTCTACTCAACCTACAACTAATTAAGGCCCGCAGCCCAGCCCACAAATAAACTATTAACGTTGTAATTGTGGAGCTTCACAAAATTTTATGATTGCCGGATCATAACACATCAACATAATTCTCTCACTATGATCAAAGACTTGCCTTGGAATTTATATATAATTCACCAGTAGAAGAATCTTATATCAGACTTTTCCTTCATATTGGAAATTCATTTTGTAATCATGTTGCAAAATTGCCAATGTATTTCTGCAAGGACCCTCTGCAAAAGCAAGGACACCAGAAAGAAAGGTTAGTCCAAAACAATATCATACTGTCAGTATCATACTGTTAACAAACAGATTAACCAATGTCTGCTCACCTCCAAATACAGAATGAAGATACTGAAGATCATCAGCAGAGCAAGCATCTACTAAAGCATATATACCTGGTTTCAGAGCTTCATCTATCTCTCTGCACATTAATTGCAAGGAAAATAAATTGATTTTCTTAGTATCGCATGGGTCTAAATTTTAAGCAAGGTTAAAGCAAGCATGCTCAAAAGTGGAGATCACCTTCTGATGCCAGTTCTAAAGGGACCATTAATCGCAAGGAAAATAAATTGGTTTTGTTAGTATTGCATTGGTCTACATTTTAAGTAAAAACGGGTCTAAATTTTAAGCAAGGTTAAAGTGAGCATGCTGAAGATTGGAGATCACCTTCTGATGCCAGTCCTAAAGGGACCATGTCCAGAATAAACCCAAATGTAATCTGATAAAAACTTGTAACAATGCTTGCCAAAGACATCTTTTTGCTGCCGTAACTGTAAAAGTAATAATTGAGAAACAAACAGGGTTAGAGATGACAAATTAAGTGAATGGTAATGCTATGTCTATGGACAGGGAGAGTTTATCCCACTTGGAAACACAGCAATGGTTTTAACTGAAACTAGTTACACTAGCTGCATTTGGATGGAAGCGATTGAAATGAAGGATTAGCATTTGACAATTTTGTTCAACTCGCTTGAATAAGATTTTACAACTCATAGATTTCCTTTGGTTGGATAAATTCATGAATGTGATTAAAAACTTGTTCAAAGATAATTGAAATACCTATTAGAAAAGGTATATTTTAAACACCTATAACATTTGTTTGAAGAAATTTCGCCCCTCTTCCTCGATAAATTTGAGTCCCATACAATTTGAACATGTTAATTATACTAATGGTCATTGAAATCATCACTTAATTTCATTTTGGTCCCACAACTTCAATTTGTCGCAATCACGTCACATAAATCTTGTTTTGATTTTGTTACTATCACCAAACTCTAGGTAAATTTCCCAGAAATTTTTGGCAGCATTCATCTACATATTCAGGTTTCAAAGCTTGTATGCACTTGGGAAATGCATTTCTTGGGCAAAATTATTCATCTCTCTCAATCCAAAAGTGAGAGAGACATTTTCCAAGTTCACAAAAACTATTGAACCTGAATGTGTAGCAGATAAATGTTGTCAAAAAAGAAGTCCAATTCATTATTCCATTGAGATTTTGTTAGGAATGAAGTTGAGTATCAAAAATGAAATAAAATTTATGTGACCTAAATGCAACAAATCGAAAGTGTGCAACCAAAATGAAATTTGGTGACAAATTCAGTGACCATTAGTATTTAGTATAAAAACCCCCAAAGTTCATTATAGTTTCCATACAAGTGGCATCACCAAGATAAAATCATATACCTCTTCATAAATTCTCCGAAAATAGCAGGCACATTCTACTCCCTCTTGAACTCCCCATGTAAAATAACTTTTTCTGACTGTTGAGTCGGTATCCACGGTCTCCAAACAATGAAGAAGAACATGGGAAGATTCTTGAAGCAGCGCAATGCACTCTTCTGACTTGCTGGAATTACAAAATAATCACCATGATTACACATCATACCCAATATTCAAAGAAAAACATTATCTACAAAAAGAACATGAGCAGAGAATATATATCGTGGCTAAATTTGGGTATCTGATGTCACATAGCAAAAAGCATAAACAAAAAATCACAATGCCTACTAACTGGACACACTTGATATAAATGAAGGAAAGCAAAATATATATTTACAGACTTCAGACACTTTAGATGGAGAAGAAAAAAAAGGGGAAAAAGAAACACAGCGAGAACATACAGAATAGTATAAAAAACCTTAAATATATATATTTTAGCATAAAATAAAACTTATCAATAGAAAAGGGTAAAAAAGAATTAAGAGAATATAGTATCCTCTTATAAATGACAAAAAGTAAATAAGAATAATTTGAAAAATTAACAGAGCAAAAATTTCAACTCCATTAGATGTCAACAAAAGGCACTCATTTGCATTCTCCACACTACAGAGTAAGTATAAAGAAATCAAAAAACTAATATTTATTCCCTAAAAATTGCACAGACAATAATTGATTCCTAAAATTTTTGGCATTTGTTTCCAACTAAATACACAGCAAACACCAAAAGAAATTGCAGTTTTTTTGCCTATACTTGCCATAGAAGCCCATTATCTCTAGGAGCCTCAAGTAGTATTGCAATTTAAATGTTATAAACGCACTTAAGGGAGTAAAACGGAAATAACAGAAAAATGTGGATCTTCCAAGTATTAGACCAAACACCAACTATGACAGTGAGGGATGTTTATTACTCTTTCATTGAAAAAAGTATATTTCAATCTTTTAAAGATGTCAAGTTTTGGCCTGAAAAATAGAAATTTAACTACAAAAATTGTGAAAACGTGACCTAGATTCTTCAAGGACTGATCTCAAGTGAGAAATTACCTTTTGTATTGCTTCAAAGTAATATACAACAATCGGCAACAAGCAGCAAATAGTTCTATCGAGAATTGTTGATCTACATCACAGGAACGCATGCCCACTACAGGATCATTGTCTTGGTTATTCGAAAACAAGAATATATCAGATGAAAGTGGTCCTTTAGAAAGTCTAAGTTGACTGAAATCTTGAAAAAGTGCTCCAGGTATGCGCAAAGACTGTGCCACATGCCAGGAATTCATTTCAAATTTATTTTTTTTCCCAGAAACTCTTGTTAGCACCTGAACACACATAAGAATGACTGCTCCTGGATCTGGACCTTTATGAATGATACAAGTTGGTGTACTGCAGAAAACTAACGGACTTTGCAAATGAAGAATTATGTTGAACAAAGCAGCAACTAAACTCTGAATGTGCTTTTTAACAACACTTGAACATTTGCCACCTGTAAGGCAAGTCAAAGGTCAGACTGTCCCAATTAACCAAGAGTGTATATTAGCAATAATGTCAGTCTAAGCTATACTGAAGTCAAGAAATCAATTGATGATGGAATTTAAAGCACAACCACATGTTTAAGAAATGGGAAGAGTAAAGCAGATCGTTGCCAAGTTGAAGGGGAAAATTCTACATCATCACAATTTGACACACTTTGATTAATAGCACTAAATGCCAAGTGGTGGAGAAACACCATGTCCCAAAAATGAGCATGATAAAGAAGATGGTGCTGATATGGACATTTGAAACCCAATAAATGATTGGATAGAAAACAACTGTATGTTTAGGAACTTAGAAGTGGCATCCATTTAGGGTTCAACAGATGCACCAGTACAAGAGATTGAGCATGTCCAAGCTATAGGAGTGAAGAAAATAAGAGATATCCTGAGGATGAATCATTGAGAAGGCGTCAAGCTATTAATCCGGAGGATGAGATCATTGAGAAGGTGTCAAGCTATTAAGAGCATCTCTAGGAATTTCCAAGTTGTTCGTAAACCAAGCATATTAAAAGAAAAGGATTCATATGAACGACTCCAACTAGATTGGGACTGAGACCAATGGAGGACCTAGAATTTTAGTTTGACAAGGGCAAATATTCATAACTATATCTATAAGTGTAACTAGAAAAGTGCTTAGAACTAGACACGTAAAAATAAAAATTTAGGGGACAAATATGAAAAAATAAAAATTATATGTAGAAAATTTAAAAAAAAAAAATTATGATTAAATCCACCATTGATTGAGACCAAGTTGAATTGAATTTGATACATGGCCAACTTAACATCAAAACACTTAAATAGAAAATAAATGTATACACTTTAGAGCTCACCTAGATGTCCCATGGTATTGGTAATGAAGGCTCTACTATTTCATACATAATATTTCAGTTTTTGCACTTGCAATCAAGAATAATGACGTAGAACAATGTTGGTGACTCCTTGAACACATTGCAATAACTTTTGAATGTATAAGTTTATCAAAGTGAGAACTACACTACAAGTTTTTGAGTTTTCTTTGAAGCCTAGGCCTAGAAGACTAAGTATAGATCATCAAAATGTAATACAATTTTTCTTCTACAAATACAGTCAAACACATTATAGAAGCAAAACAGCAAGCATTCAGCTATTAACTCTAATATCAAATATTGAACTTGTGAAATTGCGCAACACTGGAAATAGAATCTTACATAGATTATTTAAATTTCCTGAAATTCACATATAAAAATCTGATAACTGTTATTTATCAATGTATATGCTACTTTAATAATATAACATCAAATTACATAATGATGAATTGAGCTTCACAATTTTGAATCCCAAACATGCATATCTAATCATGATAGAAAATAAAAATATTACAAAAAAGACCTTGTAATAAGAGATCCTTTTCAATTTAAGTCCTAATGTCTAAATCATTAGAATTTGGCTCTAAAGATTTAAGAATGTTAATTGCATTCCTGAATGTAGTTGTTGGAGGGAGCATCTAAGGAGCAAACGTAAAGGTGCTAGCCTAGTGCCCCTAGAGGGGTGAGGTGAGGAAACCTCCAGCAGGCATATGCTGTATGACTTAGACATGCATCTTTTACTAAATATGAGGGGTGAAAACGACCCACATCACAAGGCCTCCACCATCAACAAAGAACAAACCCTCTTACTGGTAAAGATCACTAACCCTTGACTTCAAATTTCCTAATCTACTAAAATCAAATGTCAGCACAACAAAATATCACTGAAGGCACCATTGCATCATTGGAAAGTAAGTAGAGTCCTATTGAAACACCAAATTGGGAATCCCCAGCTGCTGATACTCAAATTTTCAAAATCCATGTGCCTAAAATCTCTCTCCTGCTACCATATTCTGGATCCTTCTTTACTATCTTCCCTTCCTTTGGTTCTGTCTGTCTGTCTCTCTCTCTCTCTCTCTTTTTAACAATATTTAGAAACTTTAAGATAAGTAATCATCTTATCTAGGCAAAAGAATATTACAAGACTGCACATTTTTATCCATAAAAGAACTATATACACAATATTTATACTTTTTTTATGGTCTTGGAAAATATTGTTATGGATCAGAATAGTTATTGTTACAACTAATGTCTCATAGATTTCTGAAAGTGTCATCGTTAAACAAACTCAT
Organism: Reutealis trisperma; assembly: GCA_947687605.1. NCBI lineage: Eukaryota > Viridiplantae > Streptophyta > Magnoliopsida > Malpighiales > Euphorbiaceae > Reutealis > Reutealis trisperma. The sequence goes on along the minus strand of CANTUT010000706.1, from coordinate 155,958 downwards.
GGAGGATCAATTTGGTCTAGACTTACAATTGCTTTTTTTTTGGCCACATTGCAAAAACCTGCCTACGAAATCATAAGAATCCCACAAATAGGCAACTCCTAATTTTCTTCCATGGACCATCACACAATTGTTTACTCATTCCAAATGCACTTATTGAGAATAAATCGCACTATACAACAGCAACATGATGATGATGATATTATTCTTATATGTTGATAGGATGCTGTATTATATTATGGCATCTAAAACCATTTGCATTTTGATGCCACCTGGAAATGGAACATTGACACTTGGCTTTCCATAGTTTTTGAACTGCATGATAATTTCTAATGGCAGAATCATTATTTGAAAACACCTCATTCTAACTTTGAAATAAAGATGTGACATCAACTCAAGAAATTCTAAACATGACAAGAATGCACCTTAAAGCATTCTGATATCAAATGCTAGAAAGAAACAGAAAATAACTTTTGATAGTCTATTAAAGGATGCAATGAGATAAATGCATTCCTGGATAATACAGAATATTACCTGGAGTGTATTCCAGAACTACATCCAAGAAGTCAATGCCAGCTGCAACAGTTGAAGCAACCTTCCCACCATCTGCACTTCCACTATTTATTTTGTAGATTGTTCCACAGCCTTTATGCACTCCCACCAATGCTCTCACAATAGCCTTTATTACAGATAACATGCGGAACTCTGATGACTTGGTTATTAACACTTTGAATGACATCCTCATCCTACCTTTGAATAAGTCCAAGAAGAGAGACATGCGAGAAAGAGATGTTTCAGATGATCCTTTACTACCACAGAGTTTCTTAGTACCTGACTCTGTCTCACGAGAAGCCAGAGTAGCTTCTTTTCCTTGCAAAGTAATGCATTTTCCTGAGGCATTTAAGTACAACTCTAACAATCTAGCATGCCAATTTTTAGCCAAATCATCATTGGTATGAATATAGCTCCCTAATTCTTCCAAATACTTAAGGACACCATCTAACCAAACAAAAGTGAATGGCTGTGACACATCTGCTAACTTCAATATCAAGTTATTACATAAGCCAAAACAACTTGGCATCAAGGAAGTACAATTTTTCTCCGAATTTAGCCTCAAAAGAGCTGAAGAAGCCATCAATAATTGTCTGATCAAAATTGCGGCTTCAGGATGATCACCTTTAAGCAAGCATTGTGTCAAACAATTATTTATACAATGGCATCCAATACTGGCATCAGAGCTTGCTCCTTCCAACTGTGAACTATTCCTATGCATACTAGCACTCCAAAAATTATCATCAATATTTAATGATGATAAGAAGTTTTTCACACCTCTTAATTTCTGGTTCTGTGCACCACCTGAGATGTTAGTCTGAGAAGACCCTTTATCTGGAAACTCCTCTGCACCTGACAAAATGCTGTTCTCAGATAGCCTTTGAACATCTTGACCACCAACTGAACATCTAGGTCGATGATGATCATCAACAAACAACATTTGCAAGATGAAACTGATAAAACTTACAAACACATCAATACAGGGACCCATTTTGGAGTGGGGTTCAGAAATCCATCCCAATAATTTTACCTTATCACTATCTTTCACATTTGAATGCTCCAAGAAAGATGATAGACCCCACAAGAATCCACTAATACAAGAAACTGTAGAGGATAATTTGTTCAAATGGACTAGATTGACACCATTTCCTGCTTTCTCATTGATAAGGCTCTCCTCCAAAGAAATAAGTAAGCCCTGCGTCTGTTCCTTCAAACTCTCAGCCAAAAGGAGAATACTCGTCCAGGCTTTATTATTTTCAAAGGAATCCAAAAATGGATCAGATTCATTTAACTCACAGTGATCCTCAGTAATATTAGAATTGAGTTGCTCTTTCTGAGGTTTTTGAGCAACTATAGAGTGAATTGCACTAGTAATATGATACTTGCACAATGTCAGGAACACGTAGGAAGTGTAATCCATCAATGAAAATAACATCTCTCTAAGTTCATGAGCATGATCTTTTGACAGTGTCTCTTGAAGCCCAACCACCACAAGCACTGATTTGAAAAACCATATAACAGAAAACAAATCCTCAGAGAGCACTGGAATGACCAAGGATTGAGTAGTTCTTGTCTTCTGACAAAATGACATAAGTAAACATTTCAAGGCCTTCCGGCAAGATACCAGCAATCTTAAGAGCTCATATTGCTTATACAAGGATGATGCACCTTGACATTCTAATAAGTTGCCAATTACCTGCCTGAAATGTAGAAAACTCACATTAATGGAACCTCAGCACAAACTGCATCATAATAAGTACATTTATTGACATCAAACTTTTCAAATTAAATTGAAATTGATTACTGAAATATGTATCTCATGGCACATACTTCTAGGAGGCAAAGAGGGTAAAGAAAGCTGGGTTACTCTAATGCATATACACTGATTTATTGACTTTACTCTTTAGTCCTAAAACTAGAGGATAGGACATTTTTCATGTGAACTACGATCAGAGAGCCACATAAACAATGCGAACATGCTTGATTGAAATCAAATAATTTAAAAAAAAAAAAAAAAAGAAGAAGAAGAAGACAACTTGCAGCATAATAGAATATGCAAGAGTAGATAATAAGTATACCGTTCTAGGTTGAGTAGATAAGTCACATAAAGCGAGAATGATCTAGAATTCATATATCCCTTTGGCATCCAACACAAAAGACTAAGCAAGCTCTGACAAGCTGTAAATTTCATTCCTGTTAATTCTGTGGAAATATCTGCCGGCACTTTATGTGATAAATGAGAAATTGGTTTTCCCTCTGAAAGATTATCAATAACAGGTTCTCTTCCTGGAATAGCCACTGCCAAGCATCCAACTGAACTTAAAATCTCTTGCCAATTAGGTAATGAATTTAAGTTAACATCCCCAATTGAAAGATCACCAAATAATGGTAGGACTGATTTCTTCAACAGACAGCAAAATGTTGATGCCAAATGCCTGCGGACAAACTGGTAAAAGAGGCATATTATTGCTAAGTGGGTACAACAGTTTTCATAGAAAATGTGATACACAACAAATGGCTTCAAGCAGTGACAGGCTGTGCTTCAGTAAGAACTGCATCTGTGCAGCAGTTGGTGCAGATATGTGAGAGCTGGTATGCATGAGAGAGAGATAAGAAAAGAAGCAGTTAGCATTTATAATTGATCTTACTTTATGTTCATACAGAATGGAATTAGTTAGAAGTTCTGATGAGATTTGATGCAGACTAATTTTATTCAGAAAACCAGCTTCATCAGCCTGGTTGTTTTCCCCATCTGTGAAGTTTCTTGTTATAGCAGGTAGACAAGTGCAGATGACATGGGAGAGGAATATCTTTAACTTTTTCTTGCTAGCATGAATGGACCAAATATCAATATTTTGACAAACAATCCACCAGAATGCAGTAGGTAATGACTTCTTGTTTATAGAACAAATACCTAAATCCCATTTAACACTTTCATCCAAAGCTTGGCCAAAGGTAGCCAGACAAGTTGCATCAGCAGTACTGTGGACTGAAAATTGATGATTATCCAATAATGAGAGGTAACTCATGATGAACTCAGTAAGACCCTCTGCCTCATCCTTCAAATTAGAGAGGCATCTTCTCCACTTTTTGCTCCTTTTACAATACAATGACAAGTTAGCATCATCAGACAACTTGACTTGGATGACACCATCCATTCTTTGCAATATATACTCCAAAGACTTTATCTGCCTGTTCAAATCAACAAGCCTCTGAAGAGCCATAGCATGCAATACATAAATCAGAGGAGAGCAATCTGCATCATTGCCTTTGAGACAAATATCACAAACAGATTGAATAATGTCAAGAAGAGAAGCTGAAGGTCGGATAATCCAACAAAAATAGCTGTCATTTTTCCAATCAGTTTTTTCCATTAGATCTTTTCCAGAGTATGCTGTAAATGAATCCCACATTACTGCTGACATCTTTCTTGACACATCTGGAGCCATGACAGTGATTACTTGCCTATATAAGCTCTGGCAGGACATGTACAAGCGAAAAAAGAACACGAAGACCCAGTGGGTGGACACTCCAAAATTCTGCAAATCAGGTTTGCTGCCATCACTATCAGAAGTTTTTCCTGTGATGCAAGAAAGGAACTCACAGACACTATTTGGCTCTGCAGCCAGAATACTCATGCAGGGACAAATAACAGTCATCAGGTCCTTTATAGATTGTCCAACAAGGCTACTGTTCCCAACTGTGACAGTCAATGAATCTAGCACTAATCCATACATTTCAGACAATGCTCTTCCAAAAAGTTCAGCTTGCAGATCAAAACAGAGCATCTTACAACTTCTTGTATGCGATTCCTGAAGTTTCATTCCACCTTCTGAACAAATTTTCATCCATTCCATGGACTCTGATAAGTCTATGCCTAATTGCTGAATACATTCACTTGCCTGCCCTTCTGGTATGGACTTAATACCATTATGAATGGCTAGTTTAAACTCTTGGGCGCATAACAGAATTCCTACTGATTTTGCATATGTTTCACATGGTAAATAAGATGTGCAGGACCCAAAACAACCATAATTCTGTTCATTGCTGCTATCATTCTCGCATGCTATAATAAGCCTCATGGCTTTACAGAGTGAAAAAATGGTACTTCCCACCTAAAATAATTCAAAAATATATAAGAACAGGATATGCAATCTAACTAACCATTTACCAAAAAAGTGGAGAGAAACATAAGAAAAAATGATTATGGATATGAAGGAACTAACAGAATGAAACTAACAGATGATACAAGGAAAATATATGATCACCTACTGCTCTCACCCCGAACATCTTCTACCACAACAAGAACATAATAATAGGACAAGGAAGAGAAAATGACAGCAGACAAATTATAAGACAACAAATTTTGAAGCTGTAGATAATAATGCATCTACAAGCATTACAGAGTTGCACAGTAAAACAAAAGAAAACACATGCTGTCATATTGGAGATGATTCAACTAACCTGCCGAAGTTCACTATAAAGCTTAACCAGCTGACTTCCAAATCCTAGTATCTGAACAGTTAATGAGCATTGATCTGGCACATCCTTAAAAAAATGACCAAGTGCCAAGTAAGAAAGCACCATAAGCCATAAACTAGTCAAATCCTTCTCAATAACTTCATATTCAATATCCAAAAAGTACCGGACAGCAACAAAGAGCTGTTTTGCTAATAAAATTAACGTCTCTTGCGTTTCGCTATCTGAATCATATATTGGAAAACAAAGTAAATTGGTGGAAAATGAGAAAATAGTACTATAAACCTTCTTCAAGAAATCAAGGAAAGCTCCTTCAGAAATATCCTCTGTTTTTATGTATAATTTTTCATTAAAAAGGCTGGCTAGTAAATGGTTAATTGATTTGAGTGTACAGTGAACATCCAACAACAGAGGCCCTCCTTCCAATTTAGTTTGGAGGTAGCCATTCATCTCATGATAAAGGGGCTCCATAATCTGTACAAAAAAATCCAAAATTGATTCTCTTTTTTCCTTAGTCAAATTACTAAACCCGTAAATATTTTCTGGAGGTACACTAGTACCATGCTGTAACATTTTAGGACTATGGCCAGATAAATGCCTTGCCCTTTCAGTTTTCTCCGCCATCTTGGTCTCGTCAGACAATATTGGAGCTGATTTTCGATTTTTCACTCTATTAACAAACAAATGGAATAGTTCTCCTAAGCCGTTCAATTCAGAATCCTTCTTGGAAGCCATAATCTTTTCCAGTTTATCAAACAGATGCCTGTGGTAACTTTTAATGACTATTTTTGAGTGTTTCACTTCTCCATCATTGGATGCAGAATATTTTCCTCTACTGTGTAAGCTCAGAAATCCGTCAATGTGGATTGAATGAAACAGTCCCTGTGATAAAACCTCTTCCACTATAGTCAACAATTTTTCTGTCCAACCAGCATTGCATCCATCAGAATGAACATGCAGCACACTTAATAAATGCAATAGAGGCCCAAGAAGTTCATCTACAAAATCATGAAATCCATTTTTCCGTGGTGGGTGTACCCTTAAAAATTTGGCAAACGGCTCAAGCACCAAGCAACAGAACCTGAGGGCAAAAGCACCAGCAGCAAGGTTCTCATCGTAAATTTTGCGCACCAACTCAAGAACTGCACGAACAGTAGAAACCCACGAATCCAAATTTTCATTAGACAAGCCACCATGAGATGAGAATATTAGAGAAACACAATCCAGGACAACACCATACAATTCAAACCCTTCACCAATAAACACCAAACCTCTAGAATGTAAAGACATTTCTGTGATTAAGGACAATGCATTTCTCGCAACACAACAGATAGCTCGCAAAAGGTTTCGCGAGAGACTTAAAGAAACTTGCAATTTCAAAGACTCTTCCAAACAATACTTGAAAATCAGCCAGCATCTACGATCTAAGCATGCCTCAATAACACTTTTCTCAACTAAAATTTTCTTATCCGTAGAAATCAACAATGACTGAACCCAATCGTTGATAAAAACTACAAGTCGCGATACTTGAACTGTTTTGTAATCTTCACCCCTTTCAATAGCTCCTCCTGTTGCCTTCGAATTCACATAACTGAAAGCTAATTCAACCTTCCTGTCAAAGTATTATTTGCTTTAATTATTAGTATAATTCAATTCGAAAAACCAAATAAACTAAGTTCCGAAACTCAAAAATTTCAGTGCACTAACTTTTGAAGGTCAATTTCTTTGTTCCGGAGCCATAGAACCAGCTGGAGGTTCCTCCATGGAAGCCCCACTTCAATTGTATGATCCAATTCATTCGGTTTTGAGCTTTCAGCTACTTCGAACATTTCCTTCTCGTTCTGTGGTTCATCACTTCGGTGCTTTTTTGGAGGTTTTGGTTTCTCGGCGCTGGTCAGCTTTCGTTTCTTCTTATTGTTTGCTGATTTCTCTGCTAAATCAACCATTATTGAGTGCAGTTTGCTGATTTGTTCTTCCTGTATACAGTTTTGATCGTTTGATTTTTCCTTGGAACGGAAGGGTTTACGGCTGTTGGTGCTAGGGCTTTAGCTTGTGAATGAAACAGAACAAGTGAGCTAGTGTTATGTGCCAAGGATGCTTAAAATCTTTCATATTTATAATTTTATTTCGTATAAATTTTATAAAAATTATAAGTTCAATTATTTACTATTATTTAAACCTTGAAATTTAATTTAATTTATATGTCAAGATATTTATTTGAAAAAACGAAATTAATTATTTCTGTTTCTCAAAAGTTGTTTGGAAAATATTTTTATTATTTATCTGGTAATACTAAAAAATTAAATTTATATTAAATTATTTCATTAATTTTTTTTCATGTCATTATATTTTTATAGTTTTCTGTTAAATTTTATATAAATCAACATATATAATACCTTTCTATTAATTTTTAATGGCCAAAATGTAATAAACTTAATCCATATATTTTTTAATTTTTTTTTTAAAATAATACTTAAATTTAATAAAAATAATAACAATAGTTTACATATATTAAAATATTTTTAAAAATAAAAAATTAAATAAAAAATTTATGAGTAAAATCCACATATAATACGACCTCACGATTAGTTTATAATAAAAAATAAAATTAAAGGAAATAAAGATAAATATTATCATACAAATATCATGGTTAGCAAACTTATTGCCCAAATACTCAACTTAAAGAAAGTGTCATACAATTTTTAAAAGTTATAAAAGACTAAAAAAGGGTTTCCTCTCATTATTTGAGAGTTTAGGGTTTCCTCTCCTTATTTGAGAGTTTTGTCTTGAGTTTTGAATTTTTGCTTTTGTTGGATGGTACAATGGACGTTCAATTGGAGAACTTATCTCTTTCATAAGAAGAAGAGGAGGAATTACTCCTCAAGGAGAATAATACAGTTGCTCAATCAAAAACTTTCGAATTTTACCTAGTTAGATGTTTTCTTACTGATTGCACTATTAATTTCTAAATTGTGAGGGATATAATGGTGAGTTTATAGAAGCCAGATGAGGGATTTGTATCAAAGATATTGAACCACAGTTGTATCTTTTTCAATTCTTTCATGAGATTGATGTGACAAGAGTCATAGAAGGAGGTCCCTAGACATATAACAACCATTTATTGATTCTTCATAGGCTTCAACAAGAGAAACTCCGAAGAGTGTTTCCTTACACTTTTGTGGATTTTTGGGTTTAGATCTATGACTTACCTATTAGGTATATGTTAGAAATAGTGGGAAGTAGCTTGGGAATTTTATTGGGACTTTAGTTGATTATAATGTGAACGACAATACGAGCATTTGGAGGAATTACATGTGGCTATGAGTCATAGTGGATGTGAGACAACCTCTAAAATGAGGTAAGAAAATTAGGAAGCAAAAAGGGGATGGTCTGTATGTGAATTTTAAGTATGAAAGACTAAGTATTTTTTGCTTCATATGTGGTTTACTAGGCCACTCTAAGCGATTCTATGAAAAGATATTTTTAATACTAGAGGTAGAAATTAAGCAGGAGTGGGAACAATGGCTTCAAGCACCGTTGAAACAATTTGCTACCTAATAGGAAGAAAGATAGCTCCATAATGGTTCTGGTGAGAAGGAAGAGAGTGTAGAAGATCGGTAAGAGATGAGGGGTGAATCAAGCCGAGTTAACTCAGTTACAGTTTTGGAAAGAAGTTGTGATATAGCAGTAGCAAAGAAAAAAAAGGCAAAATATATCATAACAATTTAGGCAACATGCTAGGAAGAGGATCTTAGAAATGTCTTTATTTATAATTAGGAATAGTTAAAATGAGGGAATGGAAGATATTGATCTAGAATTAACTGAAGATTTGAAAAGAAGGAGATAGGGCCAATTTTGAAAAGGCCGAAGTTGATAATATGGCTCTAAATGTGGTTAGCAAATCTTTTGAAGCCCACAATCAGACCATTAATGATTCTTGCCCAAATGGGCCTTTTTTTATTGGTAGGACCTAGGCTCCAAGCCTACCAAAGCCCGTGATTTGCATTAGCTGGAACCGCCGAGGACCCTTAGGTAGTCCGTGCATTAAGTGAGTTAATTAAAACTCACTAGTCTAATATTGTGTTTCTTTTTGAAACATTTATGCATAGTAATAAGATATAAGAAATTAGACTTAAAGTGGGTTTTGACAAAGCTTTCTCAATAAACTGAAAATGTAGCAGTAAGGGTGTTGCAGTTTTATAGAAATCGAAGGACTCTATGGAAATTATGAGTTATTCTCATAATAATATTGAAATTAAAGTGTTTGACAAGGTAAAAGGCAAATGAAGGATCATCGACTTCTATAGGTTCCTAGAGCAAAGCAAAGTAATGATTCTTAGGATTTTTTTGAAGAGCTTACATGTAGTATGAGGGATTTTATAGATTGCATTGGAGATTTCAATGACATGATTAATTTGTTCAATAAAAAAAGGAGAGTGGAGCATCCAACTTGGTTATTTAGTGGATTTAAAGATGTAGTGTTTGATTATGCTTTAATTTCTATTGAAGGGGTACCCTTACACATGGGAGCGTGGGAGAGGCACTAACTATGGAGTGGAAGAATGGATTGGTAGAGCCTTTGTTTTAGATAGTTCATCTTTTTTTTTCCTCATATGCATTTGTATAATTTGTTGGCTCCAATTTCAAATCATTCGCCGCTTCTATTACAAATTGAGGAGGAGGAGGAGGAGTTTCCATTTTGAGAGTGGATGGTTGATTAAACCAAATTTAGGTTTAGTGGTTGAAGAAAGTCGATCTTCCTTGACTTTTGGTAATATGCTCGATAAATTGAATCATTATTCTAATGCTCTTTTTTGATGGGGGACGGTTCTAGCTAACATATTCAGGAATGGGATCAACAATTATAAGTTCATGTTGGAGCAATTAAGAGATACAGATGATACATATTCTATAAAGCAGATAAATGCCTTGAAGAAATCCCTTTCTCATTGGTTAGTGCAAGAAGAGACCTATTAGAAGTAGATAACTAAGAATTTCTAGTTAAAGGATGGAGATTCCAATATCAAATTTTTCATGCTTCAGCTTCATTTAGGAGGAAATCTAGTAGGATTAAAGGGTCATATGATGATCGAAGTATATGGCGCGAAGATAGTAATGATATGAGTCAAATTGACAAGCTATTCTCTGAAAGTTCAAGTGTTTATGATCCAATTTTGAATTGTGTTTAGCTTAGAGTGTCTGTTAAAGATAATAAGTCTTTAATAACACCTTTCACTAGTGAGGAATTTTTCCTTGCAGTATGACAGATGCATAGACAGCTTCAATCCAGCATTTTATCAAAAGTTTTGGAGCATAATTAGTGAGGATGTCTTTAATTCTTATGTATCTTGGTTAAACAATCTCAATTTTCCTAATTTTGTGAATAATACCAACATTATTTTAATATCACATGTGAAAATCCATCTTCAATGCAGCATCTTAGAATACTTGCATTATGTAATATTCTTTACAAAATTTTGTCTAAGGTCTTAGCCAATAGATTGAAGAGACTGTTGCCCAAAATGATCTCATCTACTCAGTCATCTTTTATTTCAAATAGATCAATTGTAGATAATGTGTTAGTAGCATTTGAGCTAATTCATTTGAAGATAAATATCACTAAAGTACTAGGTTTTTCTTTGCCATATGATGCTTAAATTGGGTGCAACTAAGTGGATGGACATGATAATGCTTTATGTTGACTCAGTGTCTTACTCAGTGTTATTGAATAGGCAAGAGGTGGGTCCTATTAAACCCAAAAGAGGTTTGAGACAAAGAGACCACTTATCCCCAATTTTCATACCTTTTATTCGCAAATGATAACATTTTTTTCTTTAACCATCAAAGCAAGAATGCAGTGTAATGAAGAACATTCTTGCCATGCATGATTAAGCATTTGGGCAAGCTATGAATTTCTCAAAATCGTGCATTTTTTATAGTGCTAATATTCCTAACTCTTTGAAGGTCCACTGTTTAGGGTTCTTTAGGGTTATAATGCCATTGAATACTAGAAGATACTTAGGAATGCCATCTCTAATTCAATGTTTCAGCATATTAAGGATCAGTTTTGGAAAAGGATTCAAAGTTGGAATGGTAAATTATTATCTAGAGCTGGTAGAAAGATTCTTATCAAGGTTGTCTATATATTATATAAGTACTTTCCTTATATTGGTCTCACTTGTTGAGCAGTTATAATAGATGTTAAATTCATTTTGGTGAGGTTTAAAGAATAATGGTCAGAAAAACATCAATTGGATGCATTGGGATAACTATATGTATGGAAGAACTTTGGTGGAATGGGGTTCTGTGATTTCAAAGGTTCCAATTTTGCTATATTGGGGAAAATTGGATGGAAGCTTATAATGAATCCTAATGTTCTCATTTATCGAGTTCTCAAAGCTAAATATTATCCCATAGGGAATTTTTTGAATTGCTATTTTAGGGCATAATGCAAGTTATGCTTAAAAGAGCATCTTTAGTTCCCGAGCATTTCTTGATAGAGGTTGTAGATGGAAAATTGGAGATGGCACCAATATAGGGGTTTGAAGGGAACCATGATTTAAAGATCCATTACACTTTAGAGTCCAATCTTCAGCAAGTTTAAGGTTTGAGAATTTGTTAGCTTATGACCTTTTAATCCTAGGGTGTATGAAGTGGAATGTGGAGATCTTACACAAGTTGTTTAGTGAGAGGAAAAAAAATATTCCACTAAGTAAGAAGAGGATCATTGAATTTATCACTTCAGTAAGAATGGGCTGTACACAATTAAATCTAGGTATAGAGTGTTATTGAATTTATGGTAATTGAATAATCAATTTCAATTATAAGGAGATTAGAAGAGGCTTTGGAAGATAGAAGTTCGCCCAAAGATCAAGAATTTTCTATAAAAGGCTTGTAGGGGTTGTTTACCAACAAAGATGAATCTACAACAAATAGGTATGGTGTGAGGCCTTGCCCGAGCACCGGTCCGATCTGCTAAGTGGGATCGAAATGCTCATTTGGATTTGAACTCACGATGGAACCCTCGGGTTCAGATTGGTTGATTTTTGAAAAGAGTCACCATCTTAATTTTATTTTATTTGGGAAAAGATTAAGGGAAAAACTCAAATTGACTCCAATCAATATCCCAAAGGAAAAGATCACTAGCCTCGAAACCAAAAAGGATTCGGGGACTAGGTTTTTGGTTTATTTAGAAAAATGATTAGTTTGGCAAATTTAATATAAGATGACTTAAAATGAATTTCATCAGCAATTTACATAATGCATGAACAATTATATAATGCATGAATAAACAAATAAATAAACATTCATTCAAAACAATAAAGCGAATTAAGTAAAGGAATTAACTTCCAATTCAAAACCAAAATAGGGGATATTTCCTCTAACCTTTATGGGTTCTAGGGAAGTTACACATTCTCCAAAATTATTCTAAAGCAATTACTAAAGAAAAAAATACTGAAAAAGAGAGACAAAATCAATATTATAATAAAGAAAGCAAACTAAAAGCATATATCGCAAAGAAAAGAACTAATTCATAAAGTAACACACAAGAAAAGGATTACTGTTTATTTAAATTGGATTTGATGCTTTAAACAAGCAAGCCTATGTATCCCTTTGAATGAGAATCAAAATCTATGTAATTCATCCTTGTTGCAAAGGAGTTAGTTTAACCTAGCCATTTTATCATGTTTCAGTTCATTGATTGAAAGGTGAGTTGATTGATTAAATCATATTGATTAATTACCAAGTTATTAATTAAGTCAGGTTTTAATTAACAAGTTGATGCAACAATTCAATTTATTTACCTAGTTGACTAAATTAGATTCTAATCAATATGCCTCAAAATAATGAAAGAAAACAATAAAACATGCAAAGAAAAGAAATAATAAACAAAAAGAATAAACTAAGCAATCCTAAGAAAACAAAATAAAACAAAACAAAATAATAAAAGAAGAAAATAAATACCTTACCAGGATAAGGCTTGGGGATGTAGGGTAGATGAAGCAGACGACCAAATCGCAATTCCATTTTCTTTGCTTGACGAGACGACAACCTTCGAACGACGACTCGAACGGCGTATTCAAGACCTCCTCGGACTAATTTGAGGAGAGCTACCTTGAAATAACCACCCAAATAAAAATTTAAACTAAAAGTTCATTCCTTTTGGACCAAACTTATGGAGATGGTTCACTTGATGCAAAGGCTAATCAAGCAAACCCAGAGGTTAAGAGGTGAAGAAAATAGAGTGGGAAGACCCATATATATAGGGGAGAGGTTGGGGGAAGATTTCATACACTTTGATATGGGAAAAGTGTACAAAATGAAGAAAATATGAAAAAAATACGAAAAACACAACTGCTGCCGCCAGACACCCTACAGCAGCCGCAGGTCGAGATGCGGTAGCCACAGGCCCTTTTGCGGCTGCCAAGCTCAATTTCACCTATTTTGCGATTTTGGCCTGTTTTCACCCATTTCTCATTCGTTTTTCACGATTCTAGTTGCATTGTGTTTGTTATTCAATCCTAATGATTTAAGGGTAGTTCAAAGTAATAGGTTTTGGCTGTCCGTTACTCGATTTTTCAATTTTAACTCTAAAGGTCTGTTAATTACACCTAAGCACCTTTAAGGTTTTAAATGCAATATGGAAGGTGCAAAATTAAGGATTCAAATATGGCTACTTTCATTTCCTGTGTGCTGTGCGGTAAGGATATTGAGAATTCATGGCATGTTTTTTTGTGTGTCCTTTAGCTTAAAATGTTGGAAATTTTCCAACTAACATAATGTTGTTAAACATATTGATGAATAAGTATAAGGGTTTATTGAGTGGCTATTTAAAATTTTAAATGCAATAGACATCATGGGGATTAGTAAAACCTATGTAATACTATGGAATATATGAAGGAAATGCAATACTAAATTATGGAATAGGAATTGTCTCATGGAGGATCAAATTGTGTTTTTTACAGTTGAAATTTTGTGTGAATGGTTAACTACAAAGCAAAAGCTCCTACTTTAAGGGGGAAGTGGGAGCGATGATTTCAGTAGAACATTGGGTGAGACCCCTTGTAAATTTTCTGACGTGCATACAACTCTACTTTTAGAACAAAGAAAGATTGGGTTGGGAATGGTCTTAAAAGATGAAAGAGGTAATTTTCTCATATGTGCTTCTCATTCAATTGATGGTCTTTTTAATGTTAGAGAAGCTGAGGCAATGGGGTTGAGAGAGGCATTGTCATCGATTAAGGACCTAGGGCTATAAAGAGTTATATTTATATTGAATTCACAGTTGGCAATGCAGGTAGTGCATGACCATTCATCAGCTCTAAATAATTTTGGAGTTATAATTGATGATTGCAATTATTTGCTAAGCTTAGATTCTTTTTTTTTTTTTGGTCACTTTTGTCAAAAGGAAAACTAATGGGGTGGCTCATGTTGTTACTAGCGTTTCTCATGCATTTGTTGATTTTATGGAATGGCAGGAACCTCCTTCTTGTATAGGTTCCTTGCTATCATATGATATGATTCTTAACACAATTTATTTTTTTAAAAAGAAATTATAAAAGACTAGCAAAACTATAAATTTTGAATAAATTTTGTTTACTCAAAAACTGAAATGATATAATGTTTTCAAATAATAATTTATAATTTTTTAACCACGATAAGACGTAAATATATTATATGATAATAAATATGTCAAATCAAGTATTATTCAAGCCCCATCCTTGCAATGTACAAAAAAAAATTATAAAAATAAGAAAAATTCATTGTAATATATTTAACATAGTACAAAATATATAAAATGAATAATTATTTGTATTGAAAAATATATCCTAATATACTTTTAATAAATAAATAGTTCAATCTAAATAATAATGATATAATTAGAATATATATTATTGTAAGTTGTGTATTTCAAAGGCCACAATCCCACGCTATCTAGGTAAGAGCTTCCAAAGGGTCACAATTACCACCTTATCTTGCGCTTGTAAAGAGCCAAAAAGAGATGGTGAGTTCAAGCGCTTGATAGTTGGGCAAAAGTCCAATTCTATGCAAATTGTGGATTTTCCCCTGCATGCCAAGTGGACTTAGATCCAATTCAAGTCCATTTTTAATTTTCCACTATTTAAATCAATTTTTTCCTTATGTTATAACATGTGTTTCTATTGACTTAGTATTCTAATTTGTTGACAAATTACCTATTCAAAGGCAACTATTTTCCATGAAATTAGTTGTCCTAGTTTTTCTCCTTATTATCTTATATCTACAATGTTACAATTATTAACGTTAATATTTCTTAACGTCATTATTTTTATCCTTTATAAGTACCACTTTCAATTTTCATAAAGTAACACATATTATTTTTTTAGCTCTCTGCTAAGTTACTAAGAAAATTTTGCTTTTAAATTTTGCTTTTGTTATTCCTGCTCCCAATTTGCATTATAAGAGCTTGTTGTATCTTAAGAGGATTATATCAAATAAATTCTTAAAGACAGGGCTTGCATGCCTCAAGTTTTCTTTGTTTTCCTTTTTTATACAATAATCTTAAAGATGTAAATTATTATCTTTTGTCAAAATGAGTTCAAATGATACTGTTGTTAACACTATTACCGCCAAGAATGCTGCTTCTGATAATAGTGTTGCTGTCAACAATTACACCCCTCCTATTGTTGCTGTCTAAGTTATTCCTAAACTTTCATATGCCAAGCCTTTCTCAGATATCTCATAAATTGAGCTCTTCAGGGGACAAAATTTTAAGAGATGGTAAGAACATGTTTTCTCTATCCTAGACATGCATAGTGTTGATGTTGCCTTAACAAATCCTAAGCCTCATGCAACTACCCAAAACAAATTGAGATTTGGACTCATGCCAACAATATTTATAGGCATACAATAATTAACACTTTATCTAATAATTTATTTGATTTATATTGCTCTTACAAGTAACTAAAGGGAATTTAGGAGTCTATGAACCTAAAGTATACTATCAAAAATGTTGGACGACAGAAACTCATAATTGATAATTACTATAGATGGTCGATAGTAGATGGTAAAGACATTAAGATGCAAATTAATGAATACCACAAGCTGATGGAAGACTTGAAAGCTTAAAACATCACTCTATAAGAGGATTTTGTAGCTGGCATATTAATTGAAAAACTACTTGAATCATGGAATGACTACAAACAACAATTGAAACACAAGTACAAATAATTGTCACTTGTCTATTTGATCACTTACATCATTATTGAAGATACCAACCAAAAGGAACTTAAAACGACCAAAGAAAATGAAATGATATCAAAAGCAAATCTGGTGTAAAGCAAGAGTCACAATAAAAGGTATGAAAATAAAACTCATAACTCTGATTACATACCTAAGTTGCTAACTCCATTACCTTTAAAAAAAAGGAAGTTGTTTTGTTTGGACAAGTAGTGCTTGAATATGATGAGCTGGCATTTTAGGGTGGATAAACTATTTTGCAAATAAAACCAAGTCTTCATGTGCCTCAATGCAAAAAAAGAGTGAGAAATAATAATCCTCCTAAGCCAAAGGAAAATTTGGTTAAAGGAGATGACATTATTACTATAGTCATTTCTCAGGCTAATTTTATGGCAAATTTGAAAGAATGGATGGCAAAATTTAGAGCTATCAGCCATATTTGTACAAACAAAGATGCCTTTACCTCTTACATTCATATAGGGGATGGAGAAGAATATGTATACCTTAGAGACTCTCGAACTATAAATATTCTTAGTAAAGGAAAGGTTTTTCTCAAGCTCAAATCTAGCAAGTTTTTGGCTCTCAATGAAGGACTTCATGTACCTAATATTAGAGCAAATTTAATTTATGTGGCTTTATTGGGAAATGTTACAGTTAAGGTGTCATTTGAATCTTACAATATTGTAATGACAAGGAATAATATTTTTGTGGGAAAGGGTAATTATATCGGGGACTTTTTATACTGTTATTAATGAAAATACATTTTCTTCTGGTTAATAGATTAACTTTATTGATTTATGGTATGCTATCTTAGGACATGTTAGTGCTAATTATATTTATAAAATACAATATCTTAGTTTAATTTCTTATGTTAATAATACATGCCTAAATAAATGTGAAATATATGGTCAAGCTAAATTAACTAAGAAAACATGTCTTTCTATTTAAAGAGAATCTGAATTATTAAGTTTAATTCACATTGATTTAGGATATTTAAAGTAAATTATTAGAAGAAGTGGTAATTTTGTAGATGATTTTTCTAAATGTACTTAGGTATATTTGTCTATAAATAAAGATGAAGATTTCAACATGTTTCTTTTATATAAAACTAAAGTTGAAAACAAATTAAATAAAAAGATTAAAAAGGTTAGATCAAATAGAGATAGCGCATATATTTTGTTTAATAATATTTATGAAAAGGAAGAAATAATTCATAAAATTACTCCTCCTTATTCACCTTGATATAATGGTGTGACTGAAAGAAAAAATAAAACATTAAACAAAATGATGAATGCCATTCTTGTTAGTTCTTTTGCTTGTAAGAATCTTTCAGGTGAGGCTATTTTGCATGCATGTCACTTGTAAAATAGGATATCTTATAAGAAAATTAGTAAAACATAATATGAATTATGGAATGCCTATCCACCTAACCTAAAATATTTAAAGGTGTGAGAAGTGTCTTGCTAAACTTATGTTACTTGATCCTAAGAAAAGAAAATTAGATTCTGTGAACTCTTAATTTTGCACCTCTAGTTTGCATTTAAATCTTAGAAATGCCTAGACTTGGTATACAGACCTCTAGAAGCTGAAATTGCCAAAATAAAAAAATCAGGAATAGAGCCCTCGGAGTTAGATCCCACCCCTTTAGCCTCTAAACCATCCTCAGATCATCTGGAATTCAATAAGGAGCACAACACTAAATGGGCAAAAATAATAAAAATGGTGAATTAGCAAAAGGTAGAACCACACAAAGGGTGTGCAAAATTGCATAACCTCTGTGGAACCACACAACTCAATTTTGAAACTGCACAAGGGCTTTGTGATTTCACAAAGCTCACAGATGATTTTCAAGTTTCTATACTTTTTCTTTAGTAATCACACATCAGAAGATTAGAAACTCTCGTCCTCAACCTTTTCATAATAAATATTGCCTCGTTACTCAATTTTCTTCACTATTTAGCTTGCTTAGTTAGCCTTTGTATCAAGCAAACCATCCTTGTAAGCTTACTCTACCAATGAATGAGTTCTCTAGTGCATATTCTACAAGTGTACAGATCGCACAAGCAATATAGTAGTGAATAAGTTATCGTTCCACTAAAGACTTTAGGTAAGTACTAGCTCAAAATGTTTGCTAATGTCTAGTTAATCAAATTGGTGTTGATGAGAATGATTATAATTATATTTAAACTAAACTAAAATATGATTTAAGTAAAATAACAATAAGGAAAAAAGGATAAAATCAGGAATAAAGGCCCATTCAGGTATTAAATCCTCCTAGCCCCTAATTATATATCATGAACTACACATCAATCAAATTCATTCCAAAAGTTAAATTGGCGTTTCACTAAATTAGATAAAAATCTCTCTCAAGTAATTAAATCCCTATTTCCCAAGAGGAATGCAAGGAATCTCTTCTCAAGCAAACTCAATTAGGTCATACTTTAGATTCGAGAAACTATCTACCAAAGAAGTCTTGTAAGCCTATCTCTAGTGCCCCAATCAACTCTCAATCTCTATGAGTGATCAATTCACATAAAGTTATCTCTAGTCAATTATATGAAAACAATCCCCAATTAATAACCATGCAATTATTAATTGGCATTTAAGCAATAATAATAATAAAGATAAAACAACTCAAGGAATGATTTAATTGAATAAGAAGTAATTCAATCTATACAAAAGGTTCTAGGGTTCATCAATACCCAAATTGGAAAGAATTAGTTCATATCACACATTAAAACCAAAGAAAGAATTAAAGAAGTAAGAAATCCCAAACAATTCATGAATTAAGTGCAGAGAAATCCTGTTCTTTGATCCGTAATCTTCAATGTCTTCTTTCCCTTCCTATTCTCTCTCTAATCCCCTTGGTGACCTCCCCAAAATGCTGTCAGATCTAGTTTTATAGTTTTGAAATTTCTAATGCGCACCACTGGACCCACGGCTGGGGTTCCAGCTGTGGCAACAGAAGAATCAAAGAAAATGTAACTTCCTACGGGTGGAACCCCAGTCGTGCCTCCACCCGTGAGAGGCTACTGGATGATTTGCCACTTTGCTCTTATCACACGAGTGGAATTCCAGAAGTGTTTCAACTAGTGGCAGCCCATATACTTCCAAAAATCAGCATTTCGGCTTGGATATTTTCACCATCCTAGGTCACATTTAGATCATGGCATCCTTTAATATTGGATTAACTAAAAGAACTGTAAAAGCATTAAAAAAACAGATTAAACTCAATTAGAGGCATAAAATACATTAAGAATAAGGGCTAAAATATAGTGTTTTCAACACTTATCATTCCCTAATGTAAAATTTTCTTTTCTTTTATTTTTGCTTTGCTATTGCTCATTACCTTACAAAGCAAGTTAGATTGCGACTTCCTGAGTTGATCCATCATGTTAAAAGCTTCCTGCCATTCAAGCCAAGTCATCACCTATCGTTCAAGTCAAGTTTATGTGAAGCCTCGCCCGAGCACCGGTCCGATCCGCCGAGGGATTGAAATGCTCTTCGGGAGAAACTCCACGATTGGAACTCGCTATGAGTTCAGAAAATTGATTTTTGTGATTTTGACAATTGAAAAAGTAAGTCGCCACTTTAATTTATTTATTTTAATTGGAAAAATTAAAGAAAACCCAACATGATTGACTCCAAAATTTGATTTATCCCAATGGAAAATGCACCAATCCATGAGTGACCAAGGAGGGTTCGGGGATCAGGTTTTGGTAATTACTCAATTAAGAAAATGTTATTTTCTTTAGTTTGGCTAAAAATGCAAAATAACTCTTAAAAAAATTAATTTTTATGTATGCATGAACAGGAATATAATGATGAATGAACAGATATATATATATATATATATATATATATATATATATATATATATATATATATATATATATATATATATATATATATATATATATATATATATATATATATATATATATATATATATATATATATATATATATATATGATGTGATGGAATGATAATAATAAATAAATAGGCAAGATAAATCCTACTTAATTATTACAATACCAAAACAAATGAAATAAAGGGGATCTTTCCTCTAACCCTTATAGGTACTAGGAAAAGCACACATTCCCCAACTAAACTAAAATATAAAATCATAAATAAATAATTAGTACAAATAAATCAAAATAAAAAGAAAAGGAAAACAATATTGATAAAAGATTTTGGAGTTAATGCCCTTCAGAATGGTAGCCTGCGTATCCTATTGAATAGGAATCAAACCCCACGCAGTTCTCCCTTCTTGCGAAGGAGGGGTTTTAAAAATGTGTTGGTTTGCTTATTAACTTAATTATGATTCTTAAATTAATAAGTTTTTAGATCTTTTCAGTTTTAGACCTAAAGGGAATTCTAGATCTGAATTTAGAATTTTAAAATATGAAAGGGATTATACCTTTGCTTTTCTTGGCTTTTGAACGAATGAAACTAGTTTGGCTCCGAATCTCAACTCCACCTTGATTTAAAGGAAATTTGGAATCTAGATCTAGAAACAGCAAGTGTGTGAGTATAAGAACAAAAATATGCTTTGAAATATGCCTCAACTACTTTGAAAAACTCTTGAATTGCTTTAGAATGCTTTGGAAATTGTGTCAAATGAGGCTGGAGGAAGCTCCTATTTATAGAGCTGCCAGAGGAGGATCCGGCGGTACGGATGGCGGCGCCGGCGGCATGGGCAGCACAGTAGACACGCCGGCCGTCCGGGTCAAATTAGTGCCACCCACGGCGGCACAGCAAGCATGCCTCCCTATCGGCGGCACCAAATGTGTGCCTCCTTCTAGGTGGCACAGAAAATGTGCCTCCCAGACGACAGCGCGCCACTTGTGCGGTTTGACCTATTTTCGTCCGTTTCGGGCCCGTTTTAGTTCTGATTCGAGCTTGGTTTGATCTTATGGGTTCGTAACTGAAAGATGGTCGACTGGAGTTGAAAGATTCAAAAAATTTATTTTTTCGACAGGGTGCTGCCCCCTTGACCCCTGCCCACTAACCAGCTAGCGGGACTGCCGTATGCGTAGCGCCCTATTCTTAGTAGGTGTCAAGCTACAACCAAATCAAGAGGTGCAAATTTGAGGGTTCACAGCTACCTCCTCATCAGAATTGTCTTTAAGGAAATGGTGATTTTGATGATAGTGAACCCTGTGAAGAGATGCCATGTCAGACTTTGGCTTGTGCTCTTGCAACATCAGATTTTTGGCTTATATATTCTTTTACCATGTTCGATTCTAGGCTGTACCATGTCAGATTCTGGGTTATACCATGTCAGACTCTGGGCTTGTGATATCTGCTTGTGTTTATCATGCATAAGGACATTCATGCTTTATGCAAATTGAACTTTATGAAGGACAAACAAGGTCTAAAGATATGAACCTGTTGGGAGAGGGCCTATAGGATAAATGAGGTTTTGTCAATGGCTATTGGTTTGACCTTGGTGTTGGATGTGAGAATGGTGATCTTCAATTGTTTAGAGATAAAGATGCTCTGGTGAATTTTAATCAAGGCTATCTGTTCTGCTTAGACTTTGAAAGATTTAGAGATTTGGTCCACCTAGGGAATTCAAATTGGCTTAGCAAGGCCATCTGTTCGGCCTTACTATTGGGGAGATTATGATCAAATTTATCTATTTGACTTTGATATTTAGGAAGATTGGGATTAAAGCTATCTGTTTGGCTTTGGTGGTTGGATAGTCAAAACTATTTGTTTGGCTTTGGTGGTTGGGAAAGTTGGGATCAAAGCCGTCTGTTTGGCTTTGGTATTAGAAGGATTGGGATCAAAGCTATCTGTTCGGCTTTGGTGTTGGGAGGATTATAGTCAAAGCTATATGTTTGGCTTTGTTGGTTGGGAAAGTTGGGATCAAAGCTATCTGTTTGGCTTTGGTGGTTGGGAGGATTATAGTCAAATCTATCTGTTTGGCTTTGTTGGTTGGGAAAGTTGGGATCAAAGCTATCTGTTTAGCTTTGGTGGTTAGGAGGATTATAGTCAAAGCTATTTGTTTGGCTTTGTTGGTTGGGATCAAAGCTATCTATTTGGCCTTGATGTCAGGAGGAATAAAATCAAAGCTACTGTTTGGCTTTGAAGTTAGAAAAGCAGGGATCAAAGCTATCTGTTCAGCTTTGGTGTTAGAAGGATTAGGATCAAAGCTATCTGTTCGGTTTTGCAAATTTGAGGGTTCACAGTTTGCCATTGACAGAGATATGTCTTCTTGTGAGACCTTGCCCGAGCACCGTTCTAATTCGCTAAAGGAATCAAAATGCTCATTTGGGAAAAAACTCACGGGAAAGCCCTTAAGCATATCTTTGATAGATTTGAAAATTGCTTTTTAGAGTCGCCACCTTAATTTATTTTTATTTGGAAAAATATAAGGAAAAAATCCATTTGACTCTAATTATTACCCAAATGAAAATATCACTAGCCTCGAAACCAAAGAGGATTCAAGGACTAGATTTTTGGTTTATTTTAACAAAATAAGTTTGGCCATTTAATATAAGAGTTACTTAAAATATATTTCATAAACAATTTAAGATGCATGAACAATTTATAATATGTATGATCATTCAACCCATAAAATTTATACACAATTAGAGTTAAAAATAAAAAAGAGTTAATATTATAATGAAATCCCAAACTTAGGGGATACCTCCTCTAGCCCTTATTGGTTCTAGAGAAGTCACACATTCCTCAAACTAAGCATAATAACAAAGTAAAAGAAAATAAAATAAAAGCAAGTGAAGAAGGTGATAGGGGAGAGAGTTGATTAGTTTTAATTGTATTCGATGCTTGAATCAAGTACGCCTACGTATCCCTTTAAATGGAAATCAGAACCCATGCAGTTCTTCCTTCTCATGAAGGAGTTAGTTTAGCCTAGCTAATTTATCATGTTTTGATTTATTGATTAAAAGAGGGTTGAGTTGATTGATATAACTAATTAATTATCAAGTGGAGTTAATTAAGTCAAATTCCAATTAATTACCTTAGCGAATCAAGAATTAGGCAATGAGCTTTAAAACACAAATCTCAATGAGGAAAATAATAAATAAAATAAAGAAAAGGGAAAGAAACTTACCTTGAATGGCAGGCGACGACTAGCCTTGGATGGTGTAGCGACGACTTGCCTCGGATGGTTGGTAGCAGCTAGCCTCAAATGGCACACGACTTGCCTTGGATGGTGGGCTATGGCTAGCCTCAGTCAGCGAACATGAGCTCTGGGCAATAGACTTACCTCGAATAAGCGAGCAGAAAGCCTTTAACTTATGGGGTAGGAATCAAGGAGAAACCCCCCAACTCACTTTGCGAAGTAAGGAGCAAATGCAAAGTGAAAGAAAAGAAAGAAAAGTTTTAGAACTAGCATGATTTGCTTGATGGAAATACTTTCAAGCTCCCAAAGTTGATCCTTTAAAGTGTGTAGAGGTCCTCTATATATAGAGAGAGGGATGGAGCATAGAAACCATCAATTTTCGATGTGGGATTACAGAGAGATGGGAAAATGCTTAGAGTGCTGCACAAGGCTCTACTGTACCATAGAAGCCTTTACGATAGTGCCACAAATGGCCACAAAGCTATGCGACACCTAGCTTTGATTCACCTATTCAGCCCATTTTCGTCTGTTACTCATCTGTTTTCCATGATTCTAGTTGCATTGTATTTGTTACTTAGTCTCGGATGATTTGAAGGGGTTCTAATGTCAAAAAGACATGTTTTCACTTTCTCAATTTTCCCATTTTAAGATTTTTCGATTTCTGGAAGTTTATTTACCGAGTCTAAGTGCTTCTAAGATTCAAATACATATTGGAGGGCTTAAAATTAAGAGTTCACACTTCTTCATCTCTAAGCCTCGAAAGAGCGAGATAAGTTCCTTTTATTTTTTCTTTAATTTTTAATTTTTTTTACTTTTCTCTCCTTGGGATTAAGGCTAGCAATTCACGTCATGCTGTGTCTAATCGTGTCATGTCAAGATATGTGTATAATATAAAAATGGCAACCCGAACATAGCCCGTTTAATTAATCATATCAAAATCTCAAACAGAAAATGACATGTTTATTTAACAGCTTACATGAAATGACTTGTATTACCCGTTTAACTTTGTTATTACTTTAATTTCAAAAAAATTAATTTTTAATAATTTTTAAAATTGAAAAGTTTATATTTTTAATTATTAAAATTAAAAAAAAGTAGCCATAATATTGTGCTCACGCATGATTTTTTTGTCACTTGGGTTTATGAAAATTTGAGAAGATATCTCCTCCTTTATAGGGAAGAGATGTGCTCCTCGTTACCACTTTGAGCGATGTGAGATAATGAGATATCTCACATTTACACCAAATCCTTTTTTTTTCTTTTCATCGTACTATATTTACATATCAATATCTTTTAATTTATCAAAATATTTTATGTATATAATATACCATTACAAATCTGGTGTAACATATTATAATTTAAATTTAATGTTTCACCTTATTAATTATTAAAATTTGAAATTATCAATGCCTAAAGTTACTTGACAATCACATCAAAAAATTTTTTTTTCATTTTGTGAGGCCATATATTTAAATATCTTTTAAATTTCAAATTCATTATATGTAAAATATCATTGTAAAACTTTTATAATATACTATAATTAAAAATAATATTTAAAATTTTTAATGTCTAAAGTGGTTGACAATCATATTGATATTTTATTTCTAATGTGTAGATTGAAGTAACATAATAAATGATGTTTCTACGAGTGAGGAATTTTATATCTAAATTATTTGATATAAAGATATACATGATATTTAAACACCTTTATATAAATTTTCTTTTTTTTTTTTTAGTAAAAAATGCCTATGTATAATATTATACTTTAATCAATGTTAATCATGTCATTCATAGGTCAAGTAAGTCAATTCATTTAAACCTGCTTTTTTGTTGTGTTATAAACAGGTTGACCATTTATGACCTTGAACTCATTTATTCCAAACCCAAATCTATTTAACTACATGTCGTGTCAAAAATTGTTAGCCTTACTTTGGATGCTTTTCCCAGGATTCTTTTCTCCCCTTTTAGGTTCCTTACCTAATTCTTTTCTCTTCTATTACCAACTATGAACCATTAATTTTACACCCTCCAGTATGCTTTTGAACCTTAAAAACACTTAAACTTGGTAAATAAACCTCCAAAAGCTGAAAACTCTCAAAATGAGAAAATCAAAAAAATTAAAACATGTCTTTTTGACATTTGAACCTTCCAAATCATCCGGGACTAAGTAACGAATACAACACAACAGGAATCATGGAAAATGGACGAGAAACGAGCAATAACAGACAAAAATAAGTGAGCCAACACTGTTGCCCGCACAGTCGCAGGGCCCTTTATGGCACTACAGAGCTTTCTGCAGCACTGCTGCAAAGGCCTCTGTGGCAATGCAGATCTCTGTGCAGCAACCTGAGCATGTTTCACCTTTCTTTTAAATCCCACATTGAAATTTGATGCCTTCTATGCTCTAATCCTTCCCCTATATAAATAGGACATCTCCACACTTCACAACACCAACCATTAGAGCTTGAAAAGCATTAACTTCAAGCAAACCACTTTATATTTGCTCATTGCTTTGCAAAGCAAGTTGGAGGATTTCTCCTTGATTCCTACCCAACTAGTTCAAGGCTTTCTGCCCTTTTGTTTGAGACAAGTCTATTGCTTAAAGCTTTTGTTGGGAGGTTTTTTCTTGATTTCTACCTGATTAGTTCAAGGCTTTTTGCTCGCCTGTTCGAGGCAAGTCCATTGCCCAAGGCTCATGTCTGTTGTCTGAAGCTAGTTGTTGCCGATCATCCTAGTCTAGCCACTATGCCATTTGAGGCCATCTGCATACCGTCATCCGAGGCTAGCTGCCGCCCACCATCTGAGACCAGCCATCGCCCTCCATCCGAGGCAAGCCGCCGTGCCGTCCATGTCTAGTCGTCACCCACCATTTGAGATAAGATTCTTTCCCTTCTCTTTATTTGTGTTATAAGTCTCCTTGCTTAATTCTTGATTTGTTAAGGTAGTTAACTAGAATATGACATAATTAACTCCACTTGGTAATTAATCCTCTTTTAATCAATCAATCAAGACATGATAAAATGGCTAAGCTAAGCTAACCCCTTTGTAAGAAGGGAGAACTACGTGGGTTCTAATTCCTATTCAAAGGGATACACAGGCATGCTTGGTTTAAGCATCTAATCCAATTAAAACTAACCAACTTTCTCCTTCCATCACTTTCTTTACTTGTTTTTATTTTGATTTCTTTTACTTTCTTATTAGGCTTAGTTTAGGGAATGTGTGACTTTTCTAAAACTCATAAGGGCTAGAGGAGGTATCCCCTAAGTTTGGGATTTTATTGTAATATTAACTTTCTTTTATTTCAAACCTTAATTGTGTTTTTACTTTATTGTTGAAATAGATGAGTTGAATGATCATGTATATTATAAATTGCTTATGCATTTTAATTTGTTCATAAAATATATTTTAAGTCACTCTTATATTAATTGGCCAAACTTATTTTGTTAAGATAAACTAAAAACCTAGTCCCCGAATCCTCTTTGGTTTCGAGGCTAGTGATCTCTTTTTTCCTTTGGGTAATAATTGGAATCAAATAGGTTTTTTCCTTATATTTTTCAAATAAAAATAAATTAAGGTGGCGACTCTAAAAAATAATTTTCAAATCAATTAAAGATAAGCCTGAGGGCTTCCCCGTGAGTTCTTTCCAAAATGAGCATTTCAATTCCTTTAGCGAATCGGACTAGTGCTTGGGCTAGGCTTTACGGCTGGTGACTCCACTAGGGACTGAATTTTCTTTTAATAAAAGGAAAAAATAAATGGACTACTAATTGGTTTAAAAGAGTTTGTCCTTTTAATATGATTATGACTTTGCATGCATCACTTACATAGTCTCTTTAACGTTTAACCTAGTTTTAGGAAAATAATGCATAGTGAGTAGCATCGAGTGACTAACCTTCCTTAGGTCTATTCGCCGATAGTGAAATCATCCACCCCATGATGAACCCTTTGATCCTTTAAATCCTTTGATCCTTTCAAAGGTGTAATGAGTATGCACATACTATTGGACTCACATATGGTTGCTCTAGTGTGATGGGTACCCAAACTGAGCTACCCTTACCCTTTCATGTAATGAACTTACATCCTAACCTTAAGTTCTATGTACCATAATTAAAACATTGCATCTTTGCATTCTCGTGGAATATTTTCCTCATGTATATCATACATCCATATTGTATAACAAAACATGCATTCATCTTAAGTCTAGGTCAAACCTTGAACCGAAGAAGGGTCAAACATTCTTACCTCCATTCACATACCTTCTTTATAAACACTCTCACCTATACCTTATCAACTTATTCAATAATCCTTAAACCATTACCCTGAACCTTTGACCTAAACACCATTATCCCTTTACTCTAGCCCTTAACCCAAGCACTTTCACCCTTAAACCTTAAACACACTCACTTTCATCCCAATCACCTTCGCCCCTACAAACCTAAAACCATCACTCTAACCTTTAATCATAAACACCTCATCCTAGTTGGCATCTTAAACACCATCACCTCAACCACATACCTTAAACATCACCTTAACCTTACCCTTAAACACTCAAACCTCACACCTCAAATGTAAACCTAGACCTTCTTAAACCTTTAGACCCTAAGCCATAAACCAACAACCCTAAAACCCATATCCAACCCTAAAAACCCTGCTACCTAACCATAAGCCTAACCCATAACTCCTATCCTTATCCAAACAAAAAAAAAAAAAAAAAAACTAAACGCCTTAGGTTCTTATACCAAAACCATTATCCTACCCCCTGTTCAAAATAAAACCCATTATCTTTAAGCCTAACACTCGTGGGCCATCACCTTCAAAACTAGTCTATTACCCTTAAGCCCAACAACATTGGCCCAACACGCTACCTTAAATCTAATACCTTTGATCCTATCCTAAACCTAAAACATTTGCCCCATCTTACTTATGCCCAAAAAATGATTGGCCCATGACATAATAGGGAAGCCTTTTCCCTTAGGATCTATATGTCTATACCTTCATCACCTTTTCTATTCCATGCCCTTCACTTATCTTATTACTTTGGTTTAGAGGTACTAATGGCCAACCTGCTTGACATGGCTTCTTTGACCACACTTATGACTAGACTTCTTAAGGAGCAAGAAGAGCATTTGCAAGCTATCCTAGCTATTTTACAAGCCTAATTCAAGGAATAAAGGCAATTCATCATTGAGGAAGTTTGAGCTATGATTAACTAAGCCAGCCTTACCATCCTAACCTAAACCTTATCTTAAACTAGACCAATCCTAGCCCAAATTTGAGCCAAACCAACTCATATCTAAACTAAGGTAGGGAAGTTTTCTCTTATTTAAACACTAGATTGCTCATAGAGAAACTTGAAGCAATGGAAAGAACCATTAAATTCCTAAAGCATAGTAGTGACCTAATTGATGTGGATAGTTTGACCTTGTTCCCTGATGCCAAGCTTCCCCTTAAATTCAAAATGTCTGAACCAGAGAGATTTTATGGAACCATATGGCCTAAGACTCATCTGAAGATATATGTGGGGGCAATGAAACCTTTAGGACTTAGTGATGAGCTCCTTGCTCAACTATTCCAACAATCACTAATTGGTGTTACTGGGAGATGGTTCCTTTCACTAGACAAGAGCTAAAAAAGGATATGGGATGATATTTGCCATGCCTTTGCCAAGTAGTATCATTACAATGGTGAAATGGATGTCACTACGTATGACTTAGAAACTACCAAGCTGCTTTTAGAGGAGTCCTTCTCCATATTCCTTACCAGGTGGAGGGCTAAAGTTGCTCAAATAATAAATAGACTAACAGAGTAAGAACAAGTGGACATCCTTGTAAATAACCTACTTCCAACCTATCGAGTTCACTTGTTAACCTAATAACTACTTACTTTCAAAACTTTGGTTGCAACTACATCAAAGGTTGAAGATTGCATCCAAAGTGCATCATTTCAATCTGAATTCCTCACCACCAACCCGAACAGTAATGAAGAACCCGAATCCAATTCGACCCCACCTTACCTTAGCCCTAAGTGGCATGACATGGAAGAGTCCAAGTTTAGCTAATCTGACCTGTCTAAGATTGAATACCAAGTCTGAGTCCAAATCTAAAAGTCTGAATCTAAATTGAATCTAATTCTATCATCTTATTTTCTTCTTTATGTATTTTTTTCGTCAATCATGTCGGTCTTTTTCTATTATTTTGTAATAAAATTTTTCATTGTAATAGAACATCCATATTTTTTTTAATTATTTGGGCATTTGTCTTTCTCGTTTTAAACATGGATGAGCTTTGAAAAAAAAAAAGAAAGAAAAAAAAAGAAGAAAAAAAGAGAGAGAGAGATGAATAGAGTTTGAGGTGCCCTCATTCTCATAAATCAACAATTGCTCCATCGGCTCTTAAACCACTGAAGTCAAGAAATAGACCTCTCATCAAATAGTTGAAGCATAAAAAAAATGAAAATTCAATTGCACTTTGGATAATCAAATAATACACCTTAACAAGGAGCAACAAGTTCATCAAATCCAAAATTTAAAGGTCAAAGCCCCTCAAAGTAAAAAAAAAGCAGCAAATCATGGTGGAATGTTTTCTCTCAAATTTCATTAATTTAAGCTTGCTAAGTTAAAAACCCAAAAGGGTGGCTTAGGCAAAAGTTAGAGCTAAAGAAAAAAAAAAAAAAAAAAAAGAGAGAGAGAGATGGAGAAAAAAGAGAAAGAGAAAAAGCTCATCCCAGTCATCTTCCTTCATGTACAAAGTCATCTTCAATCAATCTATCTCGTCTCATGTATTCCAAAATTATCCTTCCTCATTAGAGGCTCATTCTCTAAAGTGATATTGTCTTCTATGCCCTTATCTCACAATGAGGGCATATCCTTCTAACTCATCATCATCACTTGTCAATCCATCCCGTCGCTTAATTTAAAGAGTTAATGCATAATCTCTCACATTGGTTGCCTGCTCGTTACATCCCTATCTCTTATTGGGAACATGATTTCCAGGTTGTCTTTTCTTGCTAGTCCTTTAGCCACTCTTTAGGGCACTTCCTTTCAGCCAGTATGTCATGTATGTTTAAGCCAATAGAGTGTCACCCCAAATGTCATTTCAATCTTGAAATGATAAGATTAGCTTGGCTTGTTCTTTTCCATGAATCATGCTACAAATAGCAAAATCATAAAACCTCCTTGACCCTTTTTAGAATTTCCAACCCACATTTAAACCATTCCCAAACTTCAAAATATACCATCCCATGTGATGCCTCTTTAGTAAACATCTTATTATCTTTGAGAAAAGCCTCCTTGGCGAATTACATCATCCATAAATTCCAACCAGGTCAAGATCTGCCAACCATATAATGGGAATTGAAAATCTGATAGTGAAGGGCAAGCCTCTATACATGAGCCTATGGTATCTTTATGACCAAAACCTAGAGTACCGTACCTGAGATAAAGTCAACCATCTTCCAAAAAGATCCAAAGCACTCTCATAGAAAAGCCTAAGCTGATAAACTATCCTAAAAGCCCGAAAGCCTTTTAACCAAAAACTTTTAAGCCTTTGCCATAAAGCCTTCACTATGAGGCCCAAATTAAAAGGCCTTCATAATAAAGCCCAAATAAAAAATCCTTCTCTATAAAGCCCAAATCAAAAAGCCTCACCATGAAGCCCACTCCAAAGGCCTTCACCATAAAGCCCATGATCTCCTCTAAGGCCAAATCTAACCAGGCTTTCCCTAGCTAGTTTCCTAGCTTGACTTTTCCTTTAAACCAAACTTAGCCTCCCAGTATAAACTCCTATAAAGTCTAGCATCCCAGGCTAGTCCTAAGGAAAAATCTGATCGAGCCTTTTAAATGAACTCCCTAAAGGCCATAACCTAACTGGGTCTTCTAAACCTGACCAAGCTATAACCTAATCGAGCCTAAGGCAGAACTTGACTGAGCCTTCCAAATGAACTCACCGAAGGTCATAACTTGATAGAGCTAAAGTGCCAGACCTGACTAAGTCTTCCACATGAACTTCTCCGATGATAAGCCCCATAAACTGACCTTCCTTAAACCTTCCAACCTAGTCATCTCCAAAGACCTGACCCTCTTGATCAATCTCTCCAATCTAGCCTTAAACCAAATATTCTCCAAAGTCAGACCATATAAGTCATTTAAATTGAATAGCTCTATCTTTTCCAAGACCACACTTTGCTTGACCTCTTAGAATGACTTCTTCCTAGGCCACACTGATAGCCATTAACCAACCAGCCTCATACCTAATATACCCATTTTCACCTCTAAGCTAGCTAATCAACCAAATAACCAAACCACTTTCCTTTATCATTCTAAAGTGGGAGCACCTCCCTTCTAAATATTCACTTTTCTAAAATAGGGGCATCTTTCTCCCAAAGATCAATATTTTTATATCAGGCTGACCCTTTCACAGGTTCAATGTATCTAATCATCCAACATTTTTTATTTAAATAGGATCATGAATCAAGACAGATCTTCAAATTCTCGAAGTAAGATAGATTATCAACTCGATTAATATAAATCAATCTCTTTTCAAAAATCAATCTCAGTCTCAAGATTACTACTTTTACTGTTCCTACTAGATAGGCCAGTTATGTTTACCATTCCTACCAGACAGGATGGTTATCTTTTTTATCCTACTAGACAGGATCATCACTTTTCATTCCTACCATAAAGGATCATTACTTCTACTATTCCTACCGAACAAGACTATTATCTTTACCATTCCTACTAGACAAAATGGTTATCATTTTAATCCTACTGGATAGGATTATCACTTTTTATTCCTACCAAAAATGACCAATACTTTTACTATTCCTACAAGACAGGACAGTTATATTTACAATTCCTACCAGACAGAATAGTCATCTTTTTTTATCCTACTAGACAAGAGAATCTCACTTTTCATTCCTACTAAAAAGGACCAACATTTTTACTGTTCCTACTAGATAGGACAGTTATCTTCACCATTCCTACTAGACAGGATGGTCATCTTTTTTATTCTATTAGACAAGATCACCGCTTTTCATTCCTACCAGAAATGACTATTATTTTTACTGTTCCTACTAGATAAGACAGTTAGCTTTACCATTCCTAGCAGATAGGATTGTCATCTTTTTTATCCTACCAAATAAGATGGTCATCTTTTTTATCCTACCAGATTGGATCATCACTTTTCATTCCTACAAGAAGGGACCATTCTTTCACTATTTCTACTAGATAGGACAATTTTCTTTACTATTCCTGCTAAACATGATGGTCATCTTTTTTATCTTACCGTATAGGATCATCACTTTTCATTCCTATCAGAAAGGACTATTAATTTTACTGTTCTTACCAGACAGGATAGTTATCCTTTTGACCTTACCAGACAAGATCATCACTTTTCATTCCTACCAGAAAGGACCGCTACTTTTACTATTCCTATCAGACAGAATAATTATCTTTACCATTCCTACCAGACAGGATGGTCATCTTTTTGATCCTACTAGAAATGACTGTTACTTTTACTATTCCTACCAAACAAAACAGTTATCCTTTTGATCCTACTAGACAGGATCGCCACTTTTCATTCCTACCAGAAAAGGGCTATTACTTTTATTGTTCCTACTAGACAAGATGTTTATTTTTACCATTCCTACCAGACATGATGGTCATCTTTTTAATCCTACCATATAAGATTATCACTTTCTGTTCCAATAAGAAAAGCCTATTATTTTTACTGTTTCTACCAAACAGGACAGTTATCTTTACCATTCCTACCAGACAGGATGGTCATCTTTTCTATTATATCAGACAGGATCATCACTTTTCATTCCTACTAGAAAAGACCATTACTTTTACTATTCCTATCATACAGAACGATTATCTTTACCATTCCTATTAGGAAGGTCATCTTTTTTTATCCTACCAGACAAGATCATCACTTTTTATTCCTACCAGAAAGGACCGCTACTTTTACTGTTCCTACTATATAGGACATCTATCTTTATCATTTTTACCTGACAGGATGGTCATCTTTTTTATCCTACTAGAAAGGACCGTTACTTTTACTATTTTTACTAGACAGGATAGTTATCCTTTTGATCCTATCAGACAGGATCGTCACTTTTCATTCCTACTAGAAAGGACCATTACCTTTACTGTTCCAACCAGACAAGATGTTTATCTTTACCATTCCTACCAGACACGATAGTCATCTTTTTAATCTTATCAGACATGATCATCACTTTCCATTCCAACCAGAAAAGACCATTACTTTTACTGTTTCTACCAGACAGGATAGTTATCTTTACCATTCCTACCACATAGGATGATCATCTTTCTTATTCTACCAAACAGGATCATCACTTTTTATTTCTACTATAAAAGACCATTACTTTTACTGTTCCTACTATACAAAATGGTAATCTTTATCATTCTTACCAGACTGGAAGGTCATCTTATTTTATCCTACTAAATAGGATCAACATTTTTATTCTTAACAAAAAGGCCTGTTACTTTTATTATTCCTACTAGACAAGATAACTATCTTTACCATTCCTACCTGACAGGATGGTCATCTTTTTTATCCTACTAGATAGGATTATCACTTTTCATTCCTACCATATAGGATTACCACTTTGTCAATCCCTACCAAATAGGGTTGCTTTTATTTTTAGCATATAAGATTACCATTTTATCGATTCTTACCAGACGGGGTCACCTTCTTTCCTACCAAACAAGATTATCATTCCTACTAGATGGGAACATCGCTTTTAGCTCCTACCAAAAGAGAGACAACAACAACCAAATGCTACCAACTGACAGATCTCCCAAATATACTGGGAGCATCTTCCTTAAAATTTGACCACACCTTTCAGCCAAATTTCTAAACTCTGACCTAGACATTAATTTGGTGCCTTTTACCATGTCTTATCCTTAAATTCACTATTATCAAAATTGCCTTTCAAACAAAGATAATTCTAATGAGGGGGCAGCTGTGAACCCTTAATTTTATACCCTCCAGTATGCATTAGAACCTTTGAAGCACTTAAACTTGGTAAACAAACCTCTAAAAGCTGAAAAATCTCAAAATGGGAAAATAAAAAAAAAAATCAAAACATGTCTTTTTGACATTTGAAACCTTCCAAATCATCCGGGACTGAGTAATGAATACAACGCAACTAAAATCATGAAAATGAATGAGAAACAATTAAGAACGGGTGAAAATGGGCGAGCTAGCACTATTTTCGCACAGCTCTGCGACATTGCAGAGCCCTTTGCGGTAACGCAAATCTCTGTGCGGTAACTCGAGCATGTTTAACCTTTCTTTCGAATCCCACATTGAAATTTGATACCTTCTATGCTCTAATCCTCCTCCTATATATAAAGGACATCTCCACACTTCACATTACTAACCATTAGAACTTGAAAGCATTAACTTCAAGCAAACCGCTTTGCATTTTGTCATTGCTTCGCAAGCGAGTTGGGAGGTTTCTCCTTGGTTTCTATCCGACTAGTTTAAGGCTTTTCGCCCACCTGTTTGAGGCAAGTCTATTGCCCAAAGCTCATGTTGGGAGGTTTCTCCTTGATTCCTATTTGACTAGTTCAAGGCTTGTCGCCCGCCTGATCGAGGCAAGTCTATTACCCAAAGCTTTTGTCCATTTTCTGAAGCTAGCCATTGCCCATCATTTGAATCTAGTTACCACGCCATCCAAGGCCATCCACTGCCTTCCATTTAAGGCTAGCTGCCTCCTACCATCCAAGTCAAGTCGCTAAGCCATTCGAGACTAGCCGCCGCCCGCCATTTGAGGTTATCCACTGCCTACCATCCGAGGCTAACAGTCGCCTGCCATCCAAGTCTAGTCTTCACCCGCCGTCTAAGGTAAAATTCTTTCCTTTCTCTTTATTTGTGTTCTAAGTCTCCTTGCCTAATTTTTGATTCACTAAGGTAGTTAATTAGAATCTGACTTAATTAACTCCACTTGATAATCAATTGGTCAAATCAACTCAACCCTCTTTTAATCAATCAATCAATCAAAACATGATAAAATGGCTAGGCTAATCTAACCCCTTCATAAGAAAGGAGAACTGTGTGGGTTTTAATTCCCATTCAAAGGGATATGCAGGCATACTTGATTCAAGTATTGAATTTAATTAAAACTAACCAACTTTCCCCCTTCATCACTTTCTTCACTTGTTTTTATTTTTATTTCTTTTACTTTCTTATTAGGCTTAGTTTAGGGAATGTGTGATTTCTCTAGGACCCATAAAGGCTAGAGGAGATATCTCTTAAGTTTGAAATTTTATTGTAATATTAACTTTCTCTCATTTCGAACCTTAATTGTGTTTTTACTTTATTATTGAAATAGATGAGTTGAATGATCATGCATATTATAAATTGTTCATACATTTTAAATTGTTCATGAAATATATTTTAAGTCACTCTTTTATTAATTGGCAAAACTTATTTTGTTAAGATAAACCGAAAATCTAGTCCTCGAATGTTCTTTGGTTTCAAGGCTAGTGATCTTTTTTTTCCTTTGGGTAATAATTGGAGTCAAATAGGTTTTTTCCTTATATTTTTCTAAATAAAAATAAATTAAGGTGGCGACTCTAAAAAATAATTTTCAAATCAATCAAAGATAAGTACGAGGGCTTCCCCGTGAGTTCTTTCCTAAATGAACATTTTGATTCCCTTTAGTAGATTGGACCAATGCTTAGGCGAGACCTCACACCGACTCTCTTAATTAATTAAAATTAAGTCACTTAGGTTAGTTAATTAAAATATGAAATAAATAATTCAACTGGGTAATCAATTAACATGAATCAATCAACATAATTCAATCAATCAAAATATGATAATGAGGTTTCAATAAACAAACCCCTTCACAAAAAGGGAGAATCACACGGGTTATGATTCTTATTCAAAAGGGTATGCAAGCATGATTGATTCAACAAATGAATCAACTCCTCCCCATCACCTTTTCATTTTTGTTTTCTTTATTTATTTTAGGATTTATTTTGAGGAATATGTAACTTTCCTAGAACCTATAATAGCTAGAGGAGGTATCCCCCCTAATTTTAGATTTTTGTTGTAATTTTAACTTAACTTTCCTTTCTTAGTTTCTTTTCTGTCTTATTTATCTTATGAATGGATTGTCATGCACTATAACAAATTATACATGTATTAATCAACGAAACTCATTTTTAAGTCATAGATAAATTAATGGCCAAACTAATTTTATTCAAATGAACTAAAAGTCTAGTCCCTGAATCCTCTTTGGTTTAGTGCATTTTTTTTTTTTTTTTTGGGAAGATAAGTGGAGTCAAATGAGTTTTTCCTTAACTTTTCCCTAATTAAATAAAAATAAGGTGGCGACTCTAAAATACATTTTCAAAATCAATCAATCTAAACTCGAGGGCTTCATTGTGAGTCTTTTCCAAAATGAGCATTTCAATTTTCTTTAGCAAATAAGACTAATGCTCAGTTAAGGCCTTACAACTGGTGACTCCGTTAGGACAAACTTTCTTTTTAATAAAAAGGAAAAAATAAGAGGACTAATAATTGGTTAAAAAGTTTGGACTTTAACATATTTGTGACATTCATGCATCACTTGCATACATTATTTGCCTCCAAATCTAGTTCTAGGAAGATAACGGATAGCGAATAGCATCGAGTAAATAACCCTTATTGGGTCTATTCGTCAATAGTGAAATCATCCATCTTGCAATGAATCTTTTAATGCTTTTAAAGGTCTAATGAGCAATATGTACTGTTGAACTCACATAAGCCTCCTTAACTTATATATAGTTAGGTATATCATTACTCTAGTGTGACGGGTACCCAATCTAAGCCACCCTTATCCTTTTCATGTAATGAACCTAGAATTTGACCTTGGGTTGTATGTACCATAATCAAAGCCTTGTATATTTGCACATTTATGAAATTTTTTTCTTATGCATATCATGCATCCATACTGTACAACAAAACATGCATTCATTTTAAGTCTAGGCTATACTTTGAGCCAAAGAAGGGTTAAACTCTTGCCTCTATCCCAAAGCCCTTCGCCCCTTAACCCTAAACATCATTACCCTAAGCCTGTAACATAAACACCATTCCCTTAACTTTTAACCCTAAATACCAAACACGTGAACCTTACATCCTAAGCTTTAAATGCATAGCCCTAAATGACATTGCCCCATATCTAACCCTAAAAACTTGAGTCCCTTTATCCAAACCCTACTACATTATCATAAATTCCTCAACCTTCACCTTCATCAAAAAACTTAGACATCATAGGTCCCAATGCCAAGAATATTGTCTAAAACCTAAATGCTAAGAAAATCATCTAAAACATACTCCATAATCAAAATCAAACCTATTACCTTCAAGCTCAACATCCATGGCCTAGTATATCCCAAATCTTTGGCCTAAGACATTACCCTAAACCCAAAACCTCAACCTATCCCACCTTAGGGAACCCTCTAAGCCCAAAAAATGGTTGGCCCAAAACCTCATAAGGGGATCCTTTTCCCTCAAAGTCTATATATCCTTACCACCATTCCTATTTTCACTCTTCTTCCCAAGTGCTTCCTTGATTCTTTGTTCTTTTTTTTTTTTTTGCCTTAAGGTACGAATGGCCAAAATGATCGACCTATATACTTATGGACACCATCCTTAAGAAGTAAGAAGAAAGCTTTCAAACCATCCTTATTTCTACCCTTAATGCCTAACAAGCCAGCTTCAATAAGGCCTTAAGCATCTAACAGACTAACTCCAACCAAGTATTGCCTCATCTCACAACTGCTCTCAATGCCATACAAGCCAAGTTCACCAAAGTTTTAAAATCCCAATGCCAACTCGTTAACTAGGTAAAGGGAATGATAAATCAAATTAAATACATTGATGATGCATATGGAACAATATCCAAAAGCTCCATATCCCTAACTCTAAGTACCAAAGCCATCCTAACTTCCATTTTAGACTGGATTAGCAATAGAGAAAAGCTCACAAACACCGTGCCATTAACTCCAAACATTACTCCTACCCCAAATACTATTGTTAACTTGACCAATTCCACTCCATCCACCCAAACACCAATATTGATCCGGTTGACAATGGATAGGTGTAAACCCTTAATTTTGACCATAACTTTATACTTGTTAAGAGTAGTGCACTATACAGAGCAAGTACAGCGATCCCGCTAGCCAGTTAGTGGACATGAGTCAAGGGGGCAATGCCCTGTTGAAAAATGAATTTTCTTAAATTTACACCACCAGATGACTGGCAGTCAATTACAAACTTGTAGAATCAAACTAGGTTCAAATCCAATAAAAAATGGGCCAAAACAGAATTGAAGTGCATCGAATCGAGTCTAGGCACCACTAGTCCGACAGCACCACATGGGTGCAGCTGGACCTGGCAACACCATGTGGGTGTCGTTAGACTGAGTGGCACTATATACTGGTCGGCACCATCATGGTGCCACCGGCGTCCCTCTGGCCTTCCTTCTTTCTTGATTTACCTCATATTTTCTCCTATAAATACGAGTCCACTCCGACTCATTTGACACATAGTTTTAGATACAAAAAATCCCAATTTTTCTGTCAGTTTTAAACCAAGGTGGAGCTTAGATTGAGTGCAAGACTTGTCCCATTCATACGAAGAAAGCGCATAACTAAAGTATAATTCCTTTTTTTGAAATTTCCTAAATCAGATCAAGAATTCTCTTTCTTATATCTTTCCTTAGGTCTAAAACTGAAAAGATTTAAAGTTGTTAATTTTAAATCTAAAATAAATTAACAAATCAAATTGATCTTTTCCAAAACCTCTCATTCATAAGAAGAAAGAACTACGTGGAGTTTGATTCCCATTCAAAGGGATATGCAAGCATACGAGCCTTTTAAGCATCAAACCCAAAATATTTCTAGAAATAATTTTCACTTTTCCTTCATCTTTCTTTAATGAGATTATTTCTATTTTTCTTTTATGTATATTTGTGTTGTTTCTTTTGTGTTAATCTCTTTTTGATTTATGAATTCTTGCAATTAGTTAAGGAATGTGTGCTTTTCCTAATATCCATAAGGGCTAGAGAAAAGATCCTCTCTTTTATTTATTTTTAATCCATTTTAGTTTGTAATAATTCTTAAATAAATTTTATTTTGTTTATTGCTTTATAACTTTCAAGCATTGCACGAATGTTACTGCTCACACATCATCCTAAACTATTCATATATTATGTAAACTATTCATGAAATTTATTTTAAGTCATTTTGTATTAAATTTGCCAGACAATCTTTTTCTAAATAAACCAAAAGCCTAGTCCCCGAATTCTCTTTGGTAATCGAGGACTAGTACACTTTTTCTATTGGGATAAAATTGGAGTCATTTAATTAGGTTTTACCTTAATTTTTTTCCAAATAAAAATAAAATTAAGGTGGCGACTCTAAGTCAATCTTCAAAATCTATCAATCTGAATCTGTGGGTTCCATCGTGAGACTTTTCCCAAATGAGCATTTTGATTCCTTTTCAGCGGATTGGACCGATGCTCGAGTAAGGACTCACATAGACACAACCACCGATCCCAAGCACAATCCTTCCTCTTCTTTGAATCCATTTCAAAGTAGGAAGAAGTTTATCCCATCAGTTATCTCAAAGTGCAAGATGAATGAACTTTAGCAAATTTGTGTGGGGAAAAGAAAATGCAAAAAGACTGACACCTATACTTCCCTTACGTCTGCTAAATGGAATGCTATGGATGCCTACACACCTCTCACCTCTGCCAAATGGAAGGGTATGGAGACCTACACTCCTCTTGCTTCTGCCCAATGGAATAATATGGACACCTACACCCCCTCACCAATGTTGAGTGGGAAAGTATAGAGGTCGTTGCCATTGCTAACCAAAATTCCTTAAAAGTAGAAAGGAGGAAGTTTACAAACTTAGGTGTGTCCTTGGATGTTATTTATCAAGATGCCTTGCAATAAAAATTAGTAACACCTTGAGATATGAAGGCATTGAAAAATCCTTTATCCAAAAATTACAATCCCAATGAATTATGTAAGTACCATCAAAGAGCTGGACATAAGAGATATATGTGTAAAAGCCTAGGGCACAAGATCTAAGACCTCATCGATAAGGGAGACCTCATCCTTTTTAGACCAAATACCCCTATTAACCTCTGAGTCACTATCAACTCCCTCAATTCTAAAGCAGCAAAACTTAGAGGTTGCTCTCTTTAAGCAAATCCTTATGATCAGAAGTGAAGTAAAACTAAACCAACCTACCCATAATCCACCAAGTGAGTCGGTACTTTGAGGAGGACACCAATTTTAAAATTAGAGCATATTATTAAAGTTAGAGCCTATTAGAGTCAGAATCCATGTCCAAAGATTAGAGTCATTTTTTTATTTCTAGTTTTAAGTCTATAATCGTCTTTCCCAGTCTGTCTTCTCATTTTTATGTAATTATGGATGATGGCATTTTTTTATTAGTAATAAAATTTAAATTTTTCACATTATGTGTCTCTTTATTTCATTATGTGTTTTGTCTTTTCAATCTAATTTGAATAAAATAAAAAGATCAATAAATTTTTGCATAAGGAAAACTTACATGTACTGCAAGATAGGTTGGAAGAATTGAAAGTTTATGAATGAATTATGAAGCAAAAAAGCCACAACAATAGAAGGTCGAATCTAAAGGGGAGTTCACCAAGCTGTTGGCTCTCCAAATCTATTAGTTATTGTGAACTGTTAATTTTGTATCCTCCAGCGTACATTTGAGCATTAAAAGCACCTAGGCTCAGTAAATAAACCTCTAGAAGCTAAAATTACTAAAAATAGCTAAAAAGAGAAAATTAGGAAATAGAGGCTTAGGAATTGAAACCTATCTTTTTGACTTCTAAACCACTCTCAGATCATTCAGGATTGAATAACAATCACAATGTAACTGGAATCACAAAAAAAAATTGATAAACGAACTAGAACGGGCCAAACAGTGGACTCAAGGCCCATGATTGCATAGCCTAGTGTGGTGACCGCATAGACCTATGCAATGACTGCACAAGCACATACGGTTGCAGTTCATGATAGCATGTGCCATGTGAGGCATCGCAGGGCCCACGTGTGGTCACTGTTTCATTTTGCAATCCCACATCTAAAATTTAGCTTTTTCACCTTTAGCCCTTAGCCTATGTAAACTAAACCCCTAGCTCATTGGCACACTCAACATTGCTTAATCATACCTTTTGATCTCAAAGCAAACAATTTTTTTTAAAAGCTTGGCTTGAAAGGAATGAGCATTTTAGTTCTAAAGGTTTTCTTTTTATTGTTGTTTTGCTATTACTTTTTGCTTTGCAAAGCAAGTTGGGTTGTGACATCCCAAGCCGACCCATCAAGTCAAAAGTTGCTTGCCGTCTAAGGCAAGTTACCGCTCACAATCACCTGAGGCTAGTCATTGCTCATCATCCGAGGTAGTTTCCTTTCCCTTTTCTTTTCCTTTTCTTTTCCTTTTCTTTATTTATTTATTTCATTTTAGTTTTCCTCCTTGGAATTCTTATTCTAATGCTCCTTGCCTAATGTTTGGTTTGCTAAGATAGTTAATTAGAATGTGACTTAATTAACTCTACTTGGTAATTAATTAAAATCAATCAACTCAACCCTCTTTTAATCAATTAATCAAGACATGATAAAAGGCTAAGACTAAACAAACCCCTTTTGCAAGAAAAGCGAACTACATGGATTTTGATTCTCATTCGAAGGGATATGTCAACATGCTTGTTCCAAGCATCAAATCCAACTAAAATAAACAACAATCTTCCCCCTTTTTCACCTTCTTCATATAGACTAGGATTTTATTCTATTCGTTGTTTTATTTATTTAGGATTTATTTTGGGGAATATATGACTTCCTTAGAACCCATAAGGGCTAGAGGAGATATCCCCTATTTTTTGGATTTTTCGTGTAAAGTTTAATTTATGTTTATTTTATTTATTGCTATTTTATATTGAATGAATGAATAAATGGATGAATGTGACCATGCATACTTTTACTGTTCATGAAATTTATTTTAAGTCATTTTACATTAAATTTGCCAAACTAATCCTTTTCTAAATAAACCAAAAATTTAATCTCCGAATCCTCTTTGGTATATCAAGGACTATTGCACTTTTTTCTATTGGGATAAAATTGGAATCATTTAATTGGGTTTTTCCCTTAACTTTTTTCCAAATAAAAATAAAATTAAGGTGGCAACTCTAAGTCAATTTTCAAAATCAACTAGTCTGACTTGAGGGTTTCATCGTGGTACATTTCCCAAATGAGCATTTCGATCCCACTTAGCATATCAAACCAGTGTTCAGGCGAGGCCTCACAACTGGCGACTCTACTGAGGACCACCTTCTTTATAATAAAAGAAATAAAAGGACTAGTAATCGGTTTAAATTAAAGTTTGGCATTTTTAATACACAAATGGCTTTCATGCATCATTTGCACATTTTCTTTGCCTATAAACCTAGTTTTAGGAAGACGATGGATAGTGAGTAGCATCAAGTGGGTAACCCTCCTTGGGTCTATCATCGATGGTGAAATCATCCACCTCACGACTAATCCTTTGATCCTTTTGAAGGTGAAATGAGTATGCATGTACTATTAGACCCATGCAAGGCTCCTTAACTCATATTTAGTTAGGTATATCGCTGCTCCAGTATGACATGTACCCTATAAAAGCCACCTTACCTTCTCATGTAATGAATTTAAATCATGACTTTAAGTTGTATGTACCATAATCAATACCTTGTGTAAATGCATCTTTATGAAATATTTTTTTCCATGCATATCATGCATCCATTGTGTACAAGAAAACATGCATTCATCTTAAATTTAGATCGAATCTTGAACCGAAGAAGGTCAAACATTCTTACCTCTATTTAAACACCTCCTCCATAAACACTCTCACACCTCTATCCCAATCACCTTTGCCCCTGCAACCTTCATCCAAATACCAATATGTGAACCTCAACTTTTAACCTAAATACTTTAACTACACACCTTAAGGCATCTCACCCTAATTCCACCTCAACCTATGGTCAAAAACTCAAACCCATGTCAAACTCATGGTAAAAATAAACTCATCCATGGTACCTCTATCTGCAAGCAAAATCTAACTAACTTTACCCCTCTATAATCTTTATCTAAGCTAGACACCAACCTAACTTCATCTTTATCCACAGTCCTTACCTAAGCTAAGTGCTGACTTGGTTTCATCTTTTACAGTACTATCCAAACCAATGGC
The DNA here is from genome assembly GCA_947687605.1 of Reutealis trisperma. Classification (NCBI taxonomy): domain Eukaryota; kingdom Viridiplantae; phylum Streptophyta; class Magnoliopsida; order Malpighiales; family Euphorbiaceae; genus Reutealis; species Reutealis trisperma. The sequence continues at coordinate 112,334 of CANTUT010000706.1, read as the reverse complement.
CCATCTAAGCTTATGGTCTAGTACAATCAAACCCTTTATCTAGTTGTCACTAAACCAACAGTTCACCCAACATCCAAATCCATAGTACATCCATAACCCAATTACAAAACCCATGGTCCCTCTATCCTTAAGTCCATAGTAAACTATTCATAAATTGTGATGCTGATTACTCAAGGCTAAACTTTGACCTAGCATTCCAAACTAAATTTTAGCCACCTAAATTTAAATCCTAACCTAGTTTCCAAAGCTAAAATTGGACATAGCTCCCCTAGCTAAACACCAACCTAAATAATATCATGCACCTCCACCCCTATCTTTACCTAAACTCCACTACCTAACCACAAGTTTTACTCACGTCCCCTGACACTTTAAGACCTTAGTGTTAAAAACATCACCTAAAACCCATTCCTCATTTGGAAACCAACCCATTACCTTAAAGCCCAATACCTTTGGCCTAATATACCCTTAACCTTAAAAAACCTATGCAACCACTATAAAGCCCAATACCATTGGCCTTATATACCCAAACCTCAAAGCCTTAAGCCTAAAATCCTTAGCCCATCATACCTTAAACTCTAAAATAGTCAGTCCACCAATCGATCAGAGTCTACTTGCCCATATTTTCATCACCTTTTCTGTCCCTACCCATTCATTTATTGGGTTTCTTTGGCTTTGTTTCGAGGTACCAATAGCCAACTAGGTTAACATGGATGCCCTGACCATACTTATGGCTAGCCTCATTAAGAAGTAAAAAGAGCATTTCCAAGCTGTCCTAGTTACTCAACATATCCAAATTTGAAAAAAACATGAAGGAATAAAGACAAGCCATCATTGAAGAAGTTTAAGCCATGATTAACAAAGCAAACCTCAACAAGAGTAATCTCAACCACAATCTAAACCAAACTTATCTTGAAAAACCTACCAATACTCAAGCCCCAAACACCACTACCCACTCTAGCTCTTCCTTTCACTTGGATTCTTTTCAAGGTGGGGAAGCTTTCTCTCGTTTGAACACCAAATTACTTATGGATAAACTTAAAGCTATGGAGAAAACCATTAAATCCCTAAAGCACTACAATGACATTAAATCCCTAAAGCACCGCCATGATTTAATTGATATGGATAGCTTGACCGTATTTCCTAATGCCAAGCTTTCTCCTAAATTTAGAGTGCCTGAACTGAATAGATTTGATGGAACCACATGCCCCAAAACACATCTGAAGATATATGTGGGAGTAATGAAATCTTTGGGACTTAGTGATGAGACCCTTACTTAAATGTTCCAATAATCAATAACCGAAGCTGCCAGGAGATAGTTTCTTTCACTAAACAAGAGCCAACAAAGAATATGGAATGATATATGTCATGCCTTTGTCAAGCAATATCATTACAACACCAAAGTGGATTTCACTAGGTGCGACTTGAAAACTACCAAGCAACTTCCAGATGAATCCTTCTCTATGTTTCTTACAAGGTGAAGGACTGCTCAAATGGTAAACAGACCAACTGAGCAAGAATAAGTGGATATTATTATCAAGAATCTACTTCTAACTTATCAAGCCCACTTGTTAACATAATACCTACTCACCTTCAGAGCTTTGATTGCAACTACATCAAAGGTTGAAGATTGCACCTAAAGCAAATCATTTTAAGTTGAATTCCCCAGCACCAACCAGAACAATGATGAGGAATCTGAACCCTACTTGACCCTACCTTAATTTAGCCTTAAGAGGCATGTCATGTAATAGTTCAAGTTCAGCTAATCTGACCTGTCTAAAATTGAATTCCAAATCAAAGTCCGAGTCTAAGTATAAATCTAAAAGTCTGAGTCTATCCTTTATTTTTATTTTTCATAAATCTTGTTGATCATATCGATCCATTTTCATTATCTTGTATTAAAATTTTCTTTATAATAATACATCTATATTTTCTTTTCATTATTCATGCATTAATTTTCTTATCTTCTTTGATTTAATCTGACATGGATGAGCTTTAAAAAAAAAAAAGAGAAGAAAAAATAGAGAAAAAAGCAAGAAAGGGAAAAAAGAGAGGGAAATGAGCAAATAGTCAATTAAAACCACCACAATTAGCACATATTAGAATTTAAGGTGCCATCAACAATCGCGCCTAACCAAAGAAGGTCAGATGATCAAATAGTTGAAATATGAAGAGCAAATCAAATTGAATTACCCATTGCACTTTGGGTAATCAAATGATGCACCTTAACAGGATGCAGCAAGTTTAGAAAAAACCTTCATTAAACCCATAACTCAAAAATCAAAGCCCCATAAAGCAGCAGCCTAAATCATGGTGGAATGTTTTCTTCTGAATTCATTAATTCAAGCTCACTAAGTTGAAAACCCAAAAAGGCAGCTTAGGCAGAAGTTAGAGCTAAGGGGGAGAGAGAGAAAAAAAAAAGAAAAAAGAAAGAAAGCTCATCATAGTCATCTTCCTTCATGTCTAAGGGCACATCCTCCAAATTTGTCAAATCACCTTTTATTGATCCGTCTCGTCTTATATCTTCCTTCTTCATTAGAGGCTCGTTCTCTAAAATTACACCTCATGCCCTTATCCTACAATGGGGGAATATCTTTCTAGAATTTCATCATCTCTTGTCAATCCGTCCTATCGAGCTCAAAGAGATAATACATATCTCTAGTTCGTTACATCCCTATCTCTCATTTAGGGCATGACCCCAAGTTGTCTTTTCTCACTAGTCCTTTAGTCACTCCTTAGGGCACTTCCTTTCATCCAGTGTCTCACCTATATTGAGTCAAACCAATCCAAGTGTCTTTTTAATCTTAAACAGCAATGTTAGCTTGGCTCGCTCTTTTTCATGAGGCATGCTACAAATGGCAAAACCATGCAACCTTCCCGATCATTTTCAAAAGTTCCAACCTATCTTCAAACCATTTCCAAACTTTATAAAATCATACTATTCCATCTCAAGTCTTATTAGCAAATTATTCCATTATTTCAAGCTCAAGCCAAATACCACACTTTCCTTGGCAAAATCTCATCATGCATAGAACTAAAAATCTCAAGTTGTGAACCCTCTATTTTGCACTTTCAAATGATCGACATTTGATCATGAATGCATAGAATTATACTAGGCTCAAATCAGATCAAAGATGAAAAAGAACGGGCCGAAAAATGAACTACGACAGCCCGTAGGCCCACTCGGTAACTCACAGCCAGCTGCGATAATGGTTACCGTAGAGGTCCCTGTGATAGCCAATTAGCTACCACAACCGGCCCTGTGGTAACTGCAAATGACTCTGTGGTTATCGCAGCCAACAATTAAGTTATCGCAACGTGCCCTTTTTAGAATCCTACCCAGAAACTGTAAATTTTTAGCCCCAAACTCCTCCTATAAATACTTTGCACCTCATAACAGCTAAAGACACAATTACATGCTTCTATACTCTCCCTAAAGCTTTCTAAACCCTATTTCTATTCTTTCCAATCATCAAAACTCTCTTTCAAAATCTCCTCCATCACATAAAATCTCATTCATAAGTTTCCTAATCATCTCAAAACTCCATTCACAAGCCTCCTAATTGTGAGGTCTCGCCCGATCACCGGCCCGGTCCACTAAAGAGAACCGGGATGCCCATTCGGGCTTAGACTCACAATAGAACCCTTGGGTTCTGATTTGGTTGGTTTTGAAAATGATTTTGAGAGTCACCACTCTAATTTATTTTAGATGGGAAAAATTAAGGAAAAACCCAGTTGATTCCAATTCATTAATTTTGTAATTAATTTACCCAATGATAAAAATCACTAATCTCGAACTAGGTTGAGTTCGAAGACTAGATTTTTTGTTTTAAATAATCTAAATTTGACTCTTAAGTTTAATTTGACTTGAAAATTGATTTCATGAATGAAATTAATAATTACAAATAAAATGCATGAATATGACATGAGTGCAAGGTGAAAATTAAAATAAAATATCTACAAAATAAAAAAAGGAAAAAGAGATTGATAGAGATTTGGATTTGAGGTTTGGATTTAGATTCCAAACGTGCCTACGTACCCCATTGAATGGGGATTAAAACCCACGTTGTTCACTCCACGGTTAAGTGGAGGGGTTTAGGAGTTGCTCAAATTGATTTTGGTTTGAGTGCGTTGAAAGTGAGGAAAAGGGCTGATACCTTGACTTTTGGTGGGCAAAGAGTTTTACCAGACTGAAGTTCCGTTTTATCGGGACTGGGTGATTGGATAGATTAGAAGATTAATTAATTAATTAAAATGATTAATTAATTAATATGATGAAAAGGATGGATGGATTAATTAATTAAGAAGATTAATTAATTAATTTGAATGAAAAGTGGATTAAGAAAAAGGATTAATTTGATTTTGAAAAAAAGTAATTAATTAATTAAAAGGATTAATTAATTAATTTGGATGAAAGGTCGATTAAGAAAAATTATTAATCTGATTTTAGAAAAAGAAGTGATTAATTAATTAATTAAAAAGATTAATTAATTAATTAATTTTAATTTTAAAAAAGAGTTTTAATTAATTAAAAAGATTAATTAACTTGGTTGGGTGAAGTAATTAATTAATTAACAAGATTAATTAATTAATTAGAGAGTGGTTAGAGAGAGAAGAAGAGAGGAATTAGCAGATAAATATCAAATACTAATTCAAAATGTGTGTTGAAATGGAGGAAATGGGGAGGTATTTATAGGAAAAATGAGTGAGGGTAGTTTAGGAAGTGAAAAAGTGAAAAGACCAAAAGGATAGAGCTAAAAAAAAGGCTGAAAAATCATATTGGGGGGTATTTTGGGGACTGCAGGTGGGTAGTCTGGGCGGCGCCACCGGGCCTTTTGGTGGCGGCGCTAGAGACTCTGGTGACGCACCGCCGGCGCGGTGGGGGTGCTTTTTTTTTTTTTTTTTTTTTTAAGATATTGGTTGTTGGTATGGAGTTTGGAAAATTTGGATGTCTAGTGACAATGTAATTAAAGGCTAAAAAATTTTCTTTCGGGGGCAGCCGCCTGCTAACCAATTAGCGGGACCACCATAACAACTCCGCGTAACGCGTTAAATTCAGCAAGTGTTAAGGTTGCGGTTGGATGCTGAGAGTGTAAAATTAAGGATTCACACTAATCATCTCAAGTTCTATTCTTTTGCTTTCTAATCAAGAAAATGTTCAATTCAAGCCCCTTTCTTTCAAGGGGAATTCGTGGTTCTCAAGCAAAGGTGTTATCCAAGTCCCTCTAAAAAGAGTTCACACTATTCAAGAGTCTTTCTTTCACAAGGGGTGCTCGTGATATCCTTAGGCCAAGGTGGAACTTAGATCCAGTGCCAAGCTCGCTCCCTACGTTCCTCGCCGACGTAAGCCAAAGGTAAAAGTTCTTTCCTTCTCCTTTTCAATTTCAATTTTAAGATCTAAATTTGAAAAGATTTAATTTTTGCTAATTAAAATCTAACCTAATTAACAAATCCCTGAGCCCTTTAAAAATCAATCAAAACATGATAATAAAGGCAATGACTTAAAAACCCCTCTTTCACAAGAAAGGGTTTGATTCTCATTCAAAGGGATACATAGGCTTGCCGTCTCTAAGACATTCAACTCCACTAAAATTAACTTCTTCTCTCTATCACTTTCTTCACATAGTTTAGGATTGAAATTACTTTTTTTAAATAAAAATCAAAATTTTAATTCTTTTTATTATAATTGTTTTGATATTCTCTTTCTTATCTTAGTTGTTTAGATTATTTGGAGAATGTGTGCTTTTTCTAGAACCCATAAGGGTTAGAGGAAAGATCCTTTGATTTTGATATTTTGACTTGTAATAGTTTTAAGTAGTTTCTCCCTTATCTTTTTTGCATCTTGTGATTATCATTATCTCATATTTGTCATGCATTGCACGAGTAATATTTTTTTCATACATCATATTATATCTATTCATGCATATATAAAAACTTCTTTTTTTTCAAAAGCTATTTCGTATCTAAGCCAAACTAAATTTTTTGTATTGTTTTAACCAAAATCTAATCCCCGAACCCTATTTGGTCATTCAAGGACTAGTGCTTTTTCTTGAGATAAATGATATAATTTTGGAGTCAATCAAATTTGGTTTTTCCTTTAATTTTCCCAACTAAAGTAAACAAAATTAAAGTGGTGACTCCTTTTGCAAATTACAACTTAAAAATATAATTTTTCTGAACTCATAATGAGTTCCAACCGTGATGTTTCTCCTAAATGGGCATTTTTAATTCCCTTTAGTGGATCGGATAGGGTGCTCAGGTGAGGCCTCACACAAGTCTATAAGGACTCATCATCCTTTAATCTAGTTTCCTTGGCAAGATCAAAGTCAAGGCATATTCCCCAAGGCCTATCATCCTCAAGTTAATTAAGAAGCGCTTGAACCAGTCAAGGTCCATCCCATGCCTATTTGGCAAACATCTCATTATCCTTGAAATATTAAGCCTCATTGGCAAAACATATGATCTCTGAAATCAAAGTCTCTTAAGGCCTATAAACCATTCTCAACTTAATCCTCTTAAACTGATGCAACCATGTCAAAGAGCAAAACCCTATCTATAAGCCTGCAATATCCTTATGAGTAAAACTTGTAGCATCATATCTAAGCTAAAGCCAATCATCTTGTATAAAAGCCCAAGCTGAGAAACTATTCTCAAAGCTCAAAAGTCTTTTAACCAAAAGCCTTCATCATAGAACCTAAGACCAAAAGCCTTCATCACAAAGCCCACGACCAAAAGCCTTCACTATGAAGTCTAAACTAATAAGCCTTCATTATGAAGCCCAATCCAAGGAGCCTTCACTATGAATCCCACTCCCAAAAGGCCTTCATTTATGAAGTCCATGTTGTCCTTTAAGCCCAAATCTAACTGAGCCTTCCAAATTGATTTCCTAGCCTAACCTTTCCTCTAAGCAAGACTTTGCTTCCCTATTCAATCTCCTACAAAGCCTAGCACTCTAGCCTAATCTTTCTGACATTATCTTAAGGCAAAATCTGGCCAAACCTTCCAAATGAACTCCCCAAAGATCATAACCTAACTAAGCCTCTAATTTGACCTCTTATATAGCTAAACCAAACTGAGCTTCCAAATGACCCTAGTTAAGGCCAAACCTGACCTAGCCTTCCAAGATGATCTACTCACTTTAAACAACCTTTCCTAAAGCCAAACCAGACCAAGCTTCAAAATTAATTCCTCCCTAAAGGCCATAATTGATCAAGCTAATTGCCAGACCTGACCAAAGACTTCTATATGAACTTCTTTGAAGATAAGCCTAACAAACTGACCTTCCCCAAAACTAGACCTAACCTAACCTTCTAACCTAATCATCTCCAAGGACTTGATCTCCTTGATCGAACTTTCCAATTCAGCTTCAAACCAAACTTTCTTTGAAGTCAAACCCAATTAAGCCTAACCCGACCTCTTCCAGCCATACTTGGCTTAACCTCCCAAAATGACTTCTTCCTAGGCTGAACTGATAGTCATTGACTAAGCAACCTTATACCTGATGTGACCTTAAGCTAGCCTTTTAATCTGATCCCAAAATTAAAAGGACATGCCTGATTAAGCCTTTTAAACTGACAAGCTCGATCTCTTCCATACTTGACCTAGCTTTCTTAAATGATTTCAACCAAGGCCGAACCGATGGCCTTTGACCAACCACTTGCCTTTATTATTCTAAAGTGGGCACCCCTTTTAAATATTTATTTTTCTAAAATGGGGGCATCTTTCTCCCAAAAGCTCAGCAGTCTCCTACCAAAATGACCCTTCACAGGTTCAAAGTATCCAATCATTGCATAGTCAGATGTATTTCACACTAAAACAAGTCGTTAATTAGGCTATTAAATCAAGATGAATCATCAATCTGAATCAAGAGAGGTCATCAATCTAATTTCCCAAAGCAAAATGGATCTTTAATCCGATAAATCATCAAGCAGAGTTCCTGAATCAAAACTGAAACTATCAACATCAAATCCATCCTAAGATAGCCTTAGGATCCATACCTTAAATCTAAATTAGGTATCTTCTTAAGATAGCCTTATGGTCATCAACCTAGCATAAGGTTAGGTTTCTCTTTCAAACTTATTAGACCATCCTAGGATAGCCTTAGGATCATTAACCTAACATAAGGTTAGGTTACTCTTTCAAAACTTTTCAGACCATCCTAAGACAATCTTAGAATCATCAACCTAACATAGGGTTAGGTTTCTCTTTCAAATATTTTCAGACCATCCTAGGATAGCTTTAGAATCATTTCACCCATAAATGTCTAGTAACGATCACCTAGGCATCCCTATGGTTCTTTTTTCTTCCTCTTTATCAAAATCCTTTTCGAAACTTAACTCATAAATGTCTAGTAATAACCACCTATGCATCCCTATCATTCCTTTTTTTGCCCCTTTGTTAAAATCCTTTCAAACCTTCACCCATAAATGTCTAATAACGATCACCTAGGCATCCATGTGATTCCTTTCCCCCCTATCAAAATTCTTTCAAAACTTCACCCATAGATGTCTAGGAATAATCACCTAAGCATCTCTGTGGTTCCTTTTTTTTTTGCCCCTTTATCAAAATCCTTTTGAAATCCACCATTTTCACTCATAAATGTCTAGCAACGATCACCTAGGCATCCCTGTAGTTCCTATTTCTACCCCTTTGTCAAAATCCTGTTGAAACTTCACCATAAATGTTTAGGAATAATTCCTTAAACATCCATGTGGTTCCTTTCTTCCACCTACCCTTTACCCTAAAATCAACCATGCCTTTCGCCCAAACGTGTTCTACCTTAAACATCCCTCTAATTTTTTTTTTCATCCCTCATCTTCGAGTTCACTATCATCAGAATCATCTTACAAACCAGTCAATTCTGATGAGAGGACAACTATGCCTTTATATTTTATTTGAACCTTAGAACCACCTAAGCTTAGTAAACAGACATCCGGAAGCCAAAATTACAAAAAAAGGCAAAACAGAAAAACTAGGAAATAGAGCCCTAAGAATTGAAACATATCTCTTTGACCTCTAAACTACTCTCAAATCATTTGGGATTGAATAAAGATCACAATGCAACTAGAATAGCAAAAACTGGATGAGAAATGAGTGAAAATGGATCGAACAGTGGACTTAGGGCCCATGACTGCACTGCCTAATGTGATGACCGCATAGACCCATGCAATCACTATACAAGAATATATGGTTATAGTCTATGACTGCACGTGCCACATACGGCATCGCAGGACCCACGTGCAGTCACTATTTTAATTTGCAATCCCACATTAAAAATTCAGCTTTTTCACCTCCAACCTTCAGCCCGTATAAACTAACCCCCCAACTCATTAGCACACTCAACATTGCTTGATCAAACCATCTGATCTCAAAGCAAATAGTTTTTTTTTTAAAGCTTGGTTTGAAAGGAACAAGTATTTTAGTTCTAAAGTTTTTCTTCTTATTGCTCCTTTGCAAAGTAAGTTAAGTTGTGACTTCCCGAGCCGACCTATTAAGTCAAAAGTTTTATGCCCTCCGAGGCAAGCCACTATCCACTGTCTGAGTCAAGCCATAAACCATCGTTGCCTAAGGCTAGTCATCACCCACCATCTAAGGTAAGTTTCCTTTCCCTTTTTGTTTTCCTTTTCTTTATTTATTTATTTATTTCGTTTTAGTTTTCCTCATTAAGATTCTTGTTCTAAGTCTCCTTGCTAATGTTTAGTTTGCCAAGATAGTTAATTAGAATCTGACTTAATTAACTCCACTTAGTAATCAATTAAAATTAATCAACTCAACTCTCTTTTGATCAATCAATCGAAACATGATAAAAGGTTAAGACTAAACAAACCCCTTTCGCAAGAAAAGTAAACTACATGGATTTTGATTTTCATTCAAAGGGATATATAGGCATGCTTGTTTTAAGCATCAAATCCAACTAAAATAAACAACAATCTACCCCTCCCACCCCCCCCCCCCCCCCCCCTTTCACCTTCTTCATATAGACTAAGATTTTGTTATATTCTTTGTTGTATTGATTTAGGACTTAGTTTGTGTGACTTCCCTAGAACCCATAAGAGCTAGAAGATATCTCCTATTTTTTAGATTTTTCATGTAAAGTTTAATTTATGTTTATTTTATTTATTGCTCTTTTATATTGAATGAATGAATGGATGGATGAATATGATCATACATACTTTAACTGTTCATGTATTATGTAAATTGTTTATGAAATTTATTTTAAGTCATTTTGTACTAAATTTGCCAAACTCATCTTTTTCTAAATAAACCAAAAGCATATTCCTCGAATCCTCTTTGATAATCAAGGACTAGTGCACTTTTTTTTATTAGGATACAATTGGAGTCATTTAATTGGGTTTTCTCTTAAATTTTTTCTCAAATAAAAAATAAAATTAAGTTGGCGAATATAAGTCAATTTTCAAAATCAACCAGTCTGAACTCAACGGTTCCATTGTGAGACTTTTCCCAAATGAGCATTTCGATCCCATTTAATGGATTGGACCAATGCTTGTGTAAGACCTCACAATTATTCATCATAATTTATTAAGATAGTAGCCATAAAGAAAGGGAAGGTTCATGTGTAAAGGGTGCTATCTAAAAAGATATAGTGACATTTGTTGGTTGAACCACATGATTGGATTTTACAAGTATCACTTTGACTAATCTACATACGGATTATAACCAAACATAGGTTCACTATAACGGAAAAGCTATCCTAAAAGATTTTGGTGGACTAAGAATGAGAATCATACTAGATCTCCACAAACCTCTAAAGAAGGCTTTCAATATAGATGCAACTCCTTGGAGACATGAACATTTTTGAAATCCCCCAAGCAAACATAAATGCATCTTGGAAATGATGAAATGGGTAGGAACATCCTTATATCATCTTTTGTCCATACTAACATCTTTGGTTAAGTCTAGAGCATCTTTTTCAAATCATCAAAGTCAATAAATCCTACTTTCAAAATTTGGAGAATTTAGGTAGTTATGAAAACGATAAAAGTGTTGGAATTCAAAAAAAAAAGAATTAAAAATGAGAATAGAAAATATCTAAGCAAAATTGGTACGTTAAACTCAAAACCTATGGACTCCAGCACCAGAAATTTTCATAAATTTTAATTTAGGCAAATTAGCTAGAAGAATAATTAATTATAATATTGGAACCCTAAATTTATGGTTAAAAAATATAAATAGACAATAATTATAAGATTTAGAGCCATTACAAGAAAAAAAAGGGCAAAATGGTAAATTTGCTTCTAAGATAATCATTACAATTGACTTTGAAAAAAAAAAAAAAGATAAACTATGTAAAGTGGGTTTGATCGCCAGATGAGAGGGTTTAAAAAGGGTTAAAAATATTTTGATTAGTATTAAAAGAAAAAAAAAAGAAAAGAGAAAAGGAAAGAATATATATATATATATATATATATATATATATATATATATATATATATATATATATATATATATATATATATATTGTGTGTGTGTGTGTGAAAGATAAGAACAAGCCATCTTCTACCATCTAGCTGTTTCTAACTCTAATCTTATGTTTGGGAAATTTTTTTGGGAGGAAAGAAAATAAAGAAGGAAAATAATTTTTATTTTCCTTCATTTATTTTCTTCTCTTTTGTTTGGATAGGAAGGAAAATAAAATTATTTTCCACTCACTAAAATATATAAAGAAAAGAAAATTTATAAATAAAAAATTATTATTTTAATTTTTTATTTCTAAAGTTTAAATTTGAATTTGAATTGTATTTAATTATTTTTTTTTCTTCTTTTTTTATTTTCTCTCCATTTTGGAGAGAAAATAAAAATAGGAAAATAGTACATATTTTCTTTCATCTTTTTATTTTCCCTCCATTTCCAAACAATGGAAAAGGAAAATAAAAGTTATTTTCCACTTTTATTTTCTTTCCTCCCATATTTTCCTTCATTCCAAACATAGGGTAAAACATCTAAGACTAACACTTTGTTTGGAAAAAACAAATAAAAAAAAAAGTAGGGTGGGAAAAGAAAAGGTGGGGAAAGAAAGGTAGGAAAAAGAATAGAAAGGGTGGGGAAAGTCTTTTTCCCCACCTTGTTTGGAAAGCTATGGAAAAAAAGGAAAAGAAAAGCTATAGAAAGTCTCTTTCCCTTGTTTGGAAAATTCTAGAAAATGAAGGGAAATGAAAACTTTTCAAATGAAATTACCAATTTACCCATAACTTTATATGCACAATACAAAATTCAATTTGATAATATAAAATTTAATTATTTCAGTATAATATTTGAATCCAACCATAAATTCAATATAGTTAAATTTGACAAAAAAAAATAACTATTAAATAATTTTAAAAAAATAATCATGATTTTAACTATAATTTATGTTTATCACATGAGTTAGCTAAGTTATAATTAAATTTATGTAGAATGCAATATTATTTTAAAAGAAAAAGACAATTAAGATTTGAATTTAAATAGACTTGCGTATGCACACATATGTACATATTGAAATTGAGAGTCTCTACCAAATATATATGTATCCACTCCCCCTTTATTTAACTATTTGAGCTAAGTTCATAAGGTGGACAACACCAAATGAAATGTAGATACATAAGTATGGATAAGAGTTACTGACATTTTCAATAACTTATCCCATTGTCTTGCCTTTAAAATCAATTACATATTATATATATTGAGTTCTAATATTTATTTATATATATAATTTCTTCATCCGTGAATAATTGTCCATATTTCCTAAAATGATATATCATACCAAATTGAAGAAAGCTAATATTTTGAAATTTGACCAACAAAACTCCAGGTAAACAAGGACATCATCACTTATATAAACCACGCTAAATAGCATAAATTCAATCTATCCATCCAAACTCACAGCCATAATATAGTAATGCTAACTTACATGTTATTGTTTCCAAATTACAAACTTAAAAAACCTAAGATTACATAAGAAATTATCTAAATTATGAATATTAACTACTTTCATAATTCATCATATGAGCCAATATATCAAGAAGTGGTGCACGAGGTACTCCAAAAAAGCATGTGCTTTATTTGGATACTTAAATAAAAATAACATGCATTCATTTGCAATGGCCCTTGCATTCCAATGTAATAACCAAGGTTTCTATACCCAACTATAAAAAATAATGATGACATTATAACGTCTATATATTGTGTTGTTTAAGGCCTCAAGAACCATAAGAGTATTATGAGAAGTGAATTTTAAATGAATGATGTGATAGTAAGTAAAGAATGTAATCAATTTTGATAAATACCCTTGTGACAAGTGAAAGTCAAACCGAGTTTGACTTAAAGTAGCTATGTCAATAAATTAATTGAAATATAGATCTAAAGAGCTAGTAAATGGGTGTTGGCATCTCCTAAGATATTGGATGATGATAGTAGTAGTATGAGAAGTTGAGTTTAATCAAAGTTATGATCGTGTAATGAAAGTCAAACTTAGTTTGACCAAATGAGTCTACATGATGTATACACTTGAGTAATGCAAATGAAAGGCTAGAAAATATATACTATGGAGTAAACGAGATTTATCTAATAACCTCTAGAATGTGTAGTGATATTCGAAGATAGATTTATATATGTTATAGTGAAAAGAACGAAATGGGAAAGGCACCGAGTAGTCAAACTTGAAGTGTATGTATATAGATTTGTTAATGGACTTTTGGACTCAAAAGCCCAAGTCCATTGAGTGGCCAGCCCACAAGGCCCATAAAGGGATAAATCTATGCTTTAATTAGAATTAAGAATGGTTAACTAAGGTTGAGTTAGGTGTTGGTAAAGCCAGCCACTCAAAATTGACTAAGTCAAATCCAAAACCAAATTGAACTCTTCCTCTTACTACATATGAGTTTATGTTCATATTGGATACTCCAACACCTTATGATAAACATCACCATTGTAGAGAGGATCTCAACCATCCATCTTGATGCAATCATAGCCATTCATCAAGATCAAATGTTAGCCATTGGATTTAACTTGTTTAATCCTCACCATTCAACCCAGTAGATATATATATATATGCAAAAATTATGTTCGGATATCATTTTAGCTTCTTTTTCTACACTAAGATCCTCCATCTCTCTCTACAACCTCTTTACTCCACTTGCAATAAGAGTTTTAGCAAAGTAAAACAAATCAAGGTAACAAGTTATATATATTCTCTCTTTTATGTTCTAAGGGTGATTGTAGTGATTAAGTTGTTTGAAAACTTCCTTGGCACCCTACAGATAGGGGTTCGACCAACCTAGAATGAACATGCATAAGATATGGTTTTGAGTAATTTTAGATGAGGGAAATGATTTATGAGTATTAGAATGAATCTTAGAACATGATTCAAGCTTTGATAGTCTTAGAGGCATAAACATAGTTAAAAAGGAACTTGATGTTCTAATATTAGATTGTGATATTTAAGTAATTATATATGTTATATGATATGTCAATTGTATATTTCTTCAACTAATTTAAAGATTGGATGAAGAATTGATAATTATTCCTAAATTCTAGGGTTTATGGAAAAGTTAGGATTTTAAGAATTGGATTTGGATTTATAAAATTGAAGGGAAAATCAAGCTTAAGAATGGTGTCATGTGATTTGTATAATGTCAATTTTGAAGTCTAATAGATAGAAATGATTTTCCCAAATTTAATGAACTAAGTTCATTTTTGAAATTGTTGATGGAAGTAGAATTAGCCCCCTTGAATATTGGAAATTTCTTAATTGGCTCTAGTTGACTATTATGAAAATTGAAATGTGAAATTGGAAGGAAAGGAATTATTTTCCTTAAGTGAGCCAATGGAAAACAATTAAGGGAAAGTATTGAAATTAGTAACAAGTATATGTATAGTATATCTTGACTTTAAAAGTGATAAGTTATGTTTTAAAAAACAAGATAGAAATGTTAATAAGTTAAGCTAAATTAGATGAATATTATAACAAAGAAGTGAGTAATATGTGATTGAATTGCAATGTGTAGAGTCTAAAGACAATGACAAGAATATTGTGTAAGAGTGCGAGGAGCACTACTAGCATCAGAGTAAATGTAAATAGGAGTAAAGGAGTCCAAGATGAGTACTTAATAATATAATATGCCTTGAATTATATGTTTTGAACCTTTATTGTTCAAACCATAATTGTTGAAGTATTCTAATTCCTTGATAAACTTGAATTACTTACTGAATATCAAACCATTGAATCATTTGATATGATGCTTCTTGATAACAATTGACTATTGTGAACTTTTTATACCGAATTCGCAATGTGATCATTGAATTTCTTGATATGAACTTTCCTATGGAATGCCTATTGATGAGCAAAAATCCCTTTCTGATGTGGGGTAGTATATCAGACCTTATGCACTTAGTATATGCCTGCAAGTAGGGCGAGAGTACCCAACCTCTGTTAGGAGGGAATGCCTAACCATAAGACTTGATCAGTCCTACGTAATGTGATACAACCTTTGTTGGGGGGGATGCCTGATCGTAAGACCCGATCAGTTTTACATAATGTGATATGTGTGAGTGAGCATGGCTTAGGCTGCACTCTTGAATTGACATGTGTAGGAAGCATCCTGCTCTTAAGAAAGTGATATTTCTGCTAAAGACATTGTTTTCATTTTAAATAAGAAATTGATCGATAATGATAATATTGATTGAAAACATTCCATTGATATAAAGAGCTCTTCCTAAAATTGATCCTTGTACTCACTTTATGTATTGTATTATTATGTACTCACTGAGATCTGTCTCACATTTTAGTGGTTTAAAATTTTTAGGCAAAGTCAACGAGTCAGCAAGGTAAATTCTAAGCCCCATCCTTCAGCTTGGAAGTTACTCTACTAAGTTCCAATGTTTTGACTTTTAATTATGAAGATCATTGTTAGAGCTCTATGGTTATCAAAGAGTTAGCACTAATATGTTATGAGATGTACATATAATGTGAATGATATTGTAATTATTATTATAATAATATATGAAGTAGTGAACATTTGATTAATGATATGAGGTTCAACTTTGGAAGTTGTTCATATTGTGTTTGTAAATGATATTATGAGTTAACAAGAAAATGATAAGCAAATAATGGGTAACAAGGAAAGGTAATTAGGTTACGATCTTGGGGATAAGATCCTACATGACGAATGATAAAAGGTTATATGTTAAACGAGTTCTACGGGTTTCGGTGATCTTACGTCTCCCTAAACTTTAGGACTGTCACGGCTTAATAAGGTGAGTTGTGACAAATTCTTTCCAACTCATCAAATGTTTTTTCCTTTCGTAATAGTGAGGTCTACCACTTTCAACAATGGCAATAGAAGCAATAGTAGCTTGTTTTTCTGCAATTTCAACTAATTTAACTTTTTAGTTATAAACTGAGTAAAGGATGTGTGAAAAAGATTGCTGGATATCAAGGACAAGAAACAATATATGAACTTAATTTATGATTACCTATGGTCCTAACAATCTTCTAGGAGAAATTAAGAACCACATGGCATAACATTTATTCAACCCATGCACTATCAATAATATAATGGTTGAACAACCAAACCTAACAAATGAACTAATTATAAAAGACAATAAAAGATTTACCTACCCTGAAAAAAGCTTTTCGTTGGATAAGACTATATGGAATGGGCCCAAAATGCCTTGAAGGAAACATGCATAATATCCCCCCTTAATCCAAACATGCCCCTTTGGCACCTATCAACAAAATCCAAATGGCCAACAAAATTAATGAATTAATTTAAAATCATTTAATGCATAACAAAACATATTAAAATCATTTAATGCACAACAAAACATATTAAAGGGGATTAGCATATAACCTCAAAACACACATTCATATATGAAAACACTTCATTTATAAGAAAAAGCAAGAGAGACACATAAAATATTGATTCAAGATTAGTTTTTTACTTCTCAGTTAAAATACATTAAAATGAAACAATAACATTTAGCACCAAAATCAGAGAGACAAACAAGAAGGTTGAGCAACATTTCTCATACCAATAGCTTCAATCTACCATTCAAAAAACTAAACAGAGGAAAAAGATTACGAAAAAAAAAAGATTAAAAAAAGGTTTAGGATTTGCATTTGCATTCATAGGTTAGGAGAAGATTGCCCTTACATAAATTAATAAATTAAATTAAATATTTTCATTTTACTCTCAGGGTACCTAGGCATAGTCTTACAAATTTTAATTTTTCTACATTAATACTTATTGTTTGAGTTTGTAAATGATTTATTGATTATTGTGTGTAAGACTATGCATATCATTGCAAAATGAAAGGTAGAACTAGAATGAGAATAGGAGATGGTTATGAAGGACTTAGTATTATAGGAGATGGTTATGAAGGACTTAGTATTGTTAGACGTCATTACAAATAAAACTCCAATCAAACTAAAATGGAGGAAAGGATCTACAATTTTAACCTAAAACAGATTGACACAAATAGGTATTGAAGTTTAGTTGATTTTTTGAAATTTTCAAAATCACTCTAACTCTCAATTTGTTTTTTCTTTCAAAGAAATTACTTTGATTTCTATCAATTTCTCTTACGCGAATCTAAAATTACACATACCCAAACAACATACTAAATTTACAAATTCAAAGAAAACACAAAACACTAATACTTATAACAAATAAACCCATAAAATGAAAAATCCAGAAAAGTAAATGAAAAATTAACATAAAATATACCATAAATTACATGGTTTTGAGCCACAATCAGTTAGATCTTAGAAATCGCTAGTCTCCAACAATAGCCAACTCCCAAATGAAGGGCGAATGTAAATGGCCTTCATAAAAATGGTGAACTCTTTGACATCAAAAAAAAATAGAACTAAAAAAGAAAGCAAATTTGAGAAGAGAAGAAAATAAGAAGAAGAGAGACAGTAGCAAATAGGGAGTATTTCAGCGAGAGAGGTCTAAGAAAGAGTTGAGAGATGAACAGGTAAAGAATAAATTAAATTATGGGTATATTGGTAAATACATAATAAAAATATAATTCATTCACCTCTTTTCCTTCCCAAATTTAGGTCAAAAAATTTTGGTGGGTCCAGAGGAAAATTTTCCTATTACAATTCATTTCTCCAGTCTTTCATTAGTTTTCCAAACAAAGGAAAAGCTCTTTCCTCACTCCCCTTTCCCCAAGTCCTTTTCCATTCCCCACCTTTTCCCCTCTTCCTAAACAAAGTGTAAAAGAAAAGTAGAAGAACTATAAAAGAAGAGAGAGATAGTGAATAGTGAGAAAAGGAAAAAGGAAGAAAGAAGAAATCCAAAACTGGGTTAGGTAAGCTAACTCAACTAAGCTTAAGATATTTGGTTGATTTTTTTAAGTTTGAGTTATTTTCTTTTCTTTCCTTCCTTGTATATACTAAGGGAGGCACGGGAAGGAGTTGAGGGATGAGTTTATGGTGTTGAAAAGGAAAAAATATGTAAGAAGGAAATGGTTTGAGTAGAGGAAATGAGGTAGGAAGTGATGAGCATAATGAATTTGTGGTGGGAAAACAGAACTGGTTGGAACTAAGAATTGTTGTAAATTTTGCCCCGAGTTTGAAGGCCCTAGGGTCCAAATTAGACACATCCAAAATAGAAAAGTTGAAGCTTAGGATGTGAATTTGAAGTCTATAGAAGGGTTTGAATTAATCCCTAATATTTTGGGAAGTATGAGAGTGAAAAGAGGACTGCCCTGTACGCAAGTCTGACTGTAGTGTTAGAACTTGAAGCTGTGTTTTGAAGGCTTTATAGATAGAAATAGTGCAAGCTCAAAATAGAGAAAATGAATCCTAGGATGATAAGCTTGTAAGATGGTTTAGCCAAAGTCCTAAAGGATAATGAATTATTGAACCCATATTTATGCTATCCCCGTATGCAGGATGATCAAGATTACAAAAGTTATATTTGAATTTTGAAAACCTTGGAGTTAGAATTAGCTCAAGACCAAGACTAATAAATCGTCCCTATATGCATCTAGTTTTAATATGAAAAATAATTAAGTCAAAATTGGAGTTGTATGGGCTGAGATACATGAGAAAAAATAAGGCAACCTCAGTGAACCTTGGCAATAAAGTCAAGGCAAATTTTGATAAGTCGCCCTAGGAGCTATAGAATTTGAAATGGATTGAATTTTGGATATGTTTTATAGGAATATATTAGGATTTCAATTCCTTAAGAATCAGGATGATTGACATAGTATAGTTGAAGTTATGATAGCAACTACGTTGAAGTTATGATAGCAACTATGGGGCTGGGTTAGAATTAAAGTGCTAGATCGATTTTCAATTTTAATATTTTAATAGGGTTGTTCATAGGAATCTAAATTTAATAAATTTGCATATTATGTGTATAAGGCTTAGAATATAGCATATTAGAGTGGAAAATTTCAAAAGGGAAGAGAATCTTAATATTGAACAATAAAAAATTATAGAAGAAAGCAAAAGAAAGGTGAGTGTATTCTGTATTATTTTGCTTGTAAGTCCTAATTTCCTTTCCCATGAATATGATTCTTGAAAATTCCTTGATGACCTCGAATTGCTACTTATTTAGAACCTCAATTAAATAATTTCTATGGTTCATTGGAAAATCAAATTTGATTCTATTCGCATTTCGGTAATAGACCTATTTGTTGACTTCATATTTGATGGCCATTTGTTAATGTCATTTTCCTTACTTGAAATCCATTGAAAAATAATTGAAATGTTATCTCTAAAATGTTGATTGACCAAAGAGCTTGGTACCATTTTTGGTACAAATTAATGACCATGAAAGGCAGAAATCCCCTTATCCAGTATAGGAAAAATCAAGCTGTGTACATTGCATTGACTCTAGTTAGGAGGAGGTATTATCCTAGTCGCACGGCTTGGCACGTCAAGCATAAGTAGTGTGGTATTGCTTCACAAGAACAGCCTTATCACAAATATAATATGATGAATAGTAAATCCATTTTCATTTTTATTAAACTCGATTTTTACTCATTCCAAAGATATGGATCTTTAATTATTGTTCCTTGAATATTTGTTCAAAAAAATGTTATTTGATTCCTCCTTCTTAATGTTTATTCATATTCTCTACTTATTCAGGTACTATCCTTGTGAAAATTATTGATCTTTGTGCTACAAGTATGATAATATAGTATATACTCACTGAGTTTACTCACCCCATTCCCTATATTTTTCTTTAGGAGTTTAAGTCTTTTCAAGAAACTCAAGTTTCATCCTCTCTTGATGCTTTCTAGAAATGAAGGATATATTTTGTATACAATATTATAAGTCGATGTAGATATATACTATTCTGTAGATAGTAATTGTAAATAATTGTAGTCGCTCCATGGTATTTATGTGTGATGGATTAGTTAAATTAAGCAACAAAACAGTGAATGACATAATTTATATAATATATTAAGTTAAATTAATGGGTATATGGAAGAATTTAATCTTGTATGGGTAGCTAAGGCTATAAGGGTGAAATATCGGGAGTGTAATTTTGATTTTGCAGATTTTGTATCTTAGGTAGTATGGTACATGCAGCCGGTACTCTGCTAAACTATAGTTGAGTTGTAGAGTTAGTTGGGTTTTACGGATTTTTGATCGCTTTAAACCTACCTATGCTGTAATACCGTTCATCCCAAAAGTAGGATGTTACATATACATTTCCAATAATATTCAAAAATTAATAATATTCAACAACAACAAATTATTTTTAACTGTAATTCATATTTAAATGTCCTATAAGTGAAAATTTTTTGTTAATTTTAATTCCAATTTAAAATCATAAAATTTGTTTAATTATTATTTAATAAAATTTGTTTAATTATTATTTCATAAATAAATTACTTGAATTAATCATTTTTATGCGTCAAAAAAAATTTAAATATTAATTTCTACACAGAATTTAAAATAAATTACACATAATTAATTAATGATCAACATATACTTTTTCTAATGTGAATTAATAAAATTCAATTCAATTCAAATTTTTAAACCAATCATCAAAATATACCTAAAATTAATATCAAAAATTAATAAAACTAATTAGATTTTTCTATTATCTACACAAAACGAAAATTACTAAAAAATCTTAACAGAAATCTTTAACAAAATACATACATAATAATAATAATAATAAAAAGGAAATACATATAGCTAGGTTTCATAACTAGAAAGACAGATCAATTATCAAGAGCTTCGACTAAATTGGGCGACGGCGGCAAGTGTTGACGGTGACAAGCAACGAATGGCAAACGGCAACTTGCGATGACAGCATATTGGCAACCAACGGTGTGGGGAAAGCTGCAGTTAGGGATTTTTAGAGCAAAAATAGAGAATAAATTGTTAGGAAGAAGTAGATTTATCCATTTAAATTTTAATTTAGAGACTGCACATTATTGTCGCTACTTAAAATTTTTTAAATGAAACTACATCATTTAACTAAAATAATTTAGCCCCACAAGAAAAAAAAAATGATTTTGCAACAAACAAGCTTAGTCACTAATTAATTGATCTTAGTTGATAAAACTATTTAGTGACTAAAAATATGTTGTCGCTAAATATGCTTTTGCTAAAATTAATTAGCGAGCAATTCCATCGCTAAGTGATGACTGTGTATGTTGGTCACTAAATAGCAATTGAAATTTGTAGTCGTAAAAGATAAAAATTAGTTACTAATAAGTAACGTACTAATTACAATGCGACTAAAAATGGCGATTAATGGGCGATTACCCCTTTAATCACCGAATGGTAGCGACTATTTTTTTTAGTCTTTGAAATTAGTTGCAGTGTTTTTATTTTATTTTTTAATTTTTTCCAATTAATTCATAAATGAAAATATACATAAAATTAAATTTGATTGGCAAATAATTTGAAATTAAAATTTTTAATATATTTAATAAATAAAATAAAATATATACAATATATATTAAAATTTACATTAAAAAAATAAATATATATACATAAAAATAGAATTGTTCATAGCTGATGGGAAACTAATCATCGGGCTCATTGTCAACGACATTAGGATCGACAACTAGATACTCATCTGTGGAGCAGCATGCGGCTTATTCAGTGGAGGGCAGCAGGGCATATCAATAGTTACCATATCCCAAACCTTTTGCAGCCTTGATCTAAAGATAGATGCAAAATTGACGCACTGCAATTGAGTTTTAGTCCTTATCTCCTCTTGGATCAATTTTAGAACGTGCCCCTCAGTCATCAAGACAAGGGGAAGGGGATACGTTAGGTGGGAGGCCTAATATGAAGCATACCAACTCTCAATTCCATAGTTGAGGCGTTGTCTCTTCTACTTCATATTTACGATGTACAGATAAATAGCATCCACATCAATGACGGAACTGCACCTCCTCACTAGATTGAGCTTGTGTAGCAACCGCCTTCTCCTCTTACAATGCCCACTGCATAGTATCCTATAACTAATTAATTAATTCACATGTGATTTAATTAATAATTATAACATATATATACAATACTAAAACAATATATATGTAATTTGGCATTTCAATTTATTATTAAAAACAGTGTTTTTTGCTTGATTATTGGGTCTTGTATGTAATGGGCTAGATTATTAGATGAACATAACAATAATTGGATTCTGTCGGGTACTATTGATTGACGTGTCATTGATGAATTTAGATGAACATATAATTTTATTATAATATGAAGACTGAAGAGTTAGGAGGCAGCCAACTCTTCTCGAGTTATACTGGGGGTTGCAAACTTCGAAGGTTTTCAAGGAACAGGTTGACACAAGGTTGAGGCAAATAGCAATAATTTTTTTTATTTCTCAAACCAATTATATATATATATATATATATATATAGACCTGAAACTTATTCTAAAAATCAACACAATTAAATTGTTGTATAAATTAAAATGTCTAGTTAAAATTACCGCATATACTAAAACCCAAGAATGGGTTACTGTACCTTGAACAGTACTTGATAATGGACATTTTAATTGGCCTACATATTAAATTTGGGCTTCAATTGAAAAGTAATTGATTATGGACTCCATTTTTCTTTTTTTTTCCTACATATTTACTTTGCATTAATATATATATATATATATATATATATATATATATATATATATATATATATATATATATATATATATTAACTTTACCAATTTCCAGAGCCTTTTGTTAATTTCTCTCACTTAAAGTTGGTTTCTCAAGACAGCTCATGGTGCATTTTCTAACTTCTCGTTGCTTCTTAGGTAAACCAATTATTTCCCCCTCAAATAAGATTTGATTTTGCAATTTCATTAGAATTCACAAGAATATCATTGTGAAATCAATATTTGTTTGTTTCCCTACTTCTTGATTAATTTTTTTTTTTTTAAATGGCGTAATAAAAAAAAAGTAGTAGAAAGAAAAGAAAATTGAAAATTTGTTGCTATTATTTTTTGCTCCAGATTTAAAATCTTATGGGTTGTGAATTATGATGATGGAAAACAATGTCAAGAAGAGGCAGTGGTGGTGACCAGTTTTAGAAAATTCATGCATGTTGGAATTTCACTGTGTTTTGATTTATATTCTATCTATTCTGAAAAAAATGGCCAATAACTGAAAATCACTATTTTTTAAGGTAATAATAATTTTATCATAAATTGTCAAAAAGACCCTTATTAATTGCAGTATAAATTTGGGAAACATCTCTTATATTTGAGAAATAGAAAAATAAATTAGTCATTTTATCATATATTTTTTTATTGGGTTGCTAAATGTCTACTTATTTATGAATAAAACTTACTTTTTTAATAGTCACTTTTTTCAGAATAGAGGAAGTATATGCTTATTTTTTAATAATTTTTTGGACTTATTCTATTTTGAATGAATTGAATCGGGTGTGGTGATCATTGATTTTTCTTTGAGATTTGATTTGAAGTGTTAATACGGATGAATGAAAATTGATGCAGATATAATATATTTGATATTAATTTATTCACTTCTCATTTACAGTGATAAAAGAAATGATAAGATAAAGAAAGTAAAGTGACTCTCTATGATGTATATAAAAAGAAAAACAACTTTTTTTGTATAAGATACAGAAACTTGATACATAATTTTGCTAATTGTTTTAATATTTTCATATTAAGACAATTATTGTAATTATTTTTGTATATTGTGATATTAAAAAAATACAACTATTGTAAATATTTTTGTATTGTACATATATTATAAAAATAATAAGCCATGTAATATATACATCAGATGTATATCTATTTTAAATATCGCAGCAATGTGCAGGTAACTACTGCTCATTAATAACTATAAATATATTTTCATTTTTATATATTAATTTTATTAATCTAGAACTCAAATTTATCTAACAATTTAAGTTTTTATATTATTTATTTTCTTATGTAATTTTATTAATTTATACTAACACAACAACCGATATTAACATATTAAATTCAAACCCTAACATATTAGGTTTTCCTTATTTATATATTAACTAAATTCAACTTAACTAGTCTTAATGAAAATATAAAATTAAACTAAATAATTTAACTATATTTTCCGAATAGAACAAATTTATCCAATAATTTCACGAAGCCGACGTCATTTTGCATGCATACTCATTTTTAACAAGAGACAACAACTTCCTCTCATATTTTATACTCTTCTTAAGCCTTACCAATGATATAGTCTTAACCTGTGAGTAATGCTCGAGTGAGTACCATGAGCATATTAACACTATGCATGGCAACAAGATGGGAAAGGGAGGGGAAGTTATTTTAAAGGGAGGAGAGGGGAGGGGAGGGGAAGGAAGGGGAGGAGGGGGAGAAAATTTTAACTTATGTTATTTGTCAAATTAAAATTTGATTAATAAAAGAAATGTAAGGAAAATAATATTATTTTATTTGAATGAAAGGGAATGAATGAGAATTATAATTGTAAAAAGACAAAAAGCACTAAGAAAATTATAAAGCGAATAAGAATAACACAAATAAGTTTTTAATAGAATAAAATCTATTAGTCATGTTAAATTTTTGAAAATAATTTTCATATAATAAAAACTTGTGATCATTATTAATAATTTTGAAATAGAATTAGATACATTAAAATGAATTCATTAAA
Source organism: Reutealis trisperma (assembly GCA_947687605.1). Taxonomy (NCBI): domain Eukaryota; kingdom Viridiplantae; phylum Streptophyta; class Magnoliopsida; order Malpighiales; family Euphorbiaceae; genus Reutealis; species Reutealis trisperma. Next base: position 87,216 of record CANTUT010000706.1, on the reverse strand, counting down.
AAAAAAAAAAAAGTCAAGTTAATTACATCCATATTAGAAGTGATTGTAGAAAAGTAATAGAAATCCCAACTAATATTATCGAAATATTCAAACATGAAAAATATATGTAGGGTATTATTAACGTTAAAGATATATAAGGGTTTATTTGGAATATGGTTAAATTAAGGAGGGTAAAAAGCGCTATGCAAAAAAATTGTAATATCCCACTAAGAGTTGAAATATTTTAAACCTCAATTTGGGGTGTAATCAATTTCAACTTATATAAGGGAAATGGGGGTAAATTACTCTCTTCCTCTCCTTTCCCCTTTTTTTAAAAAAAAAAAATAGATGCCAAACAAGACAGTTACTAATTTTCCCTTTATTTCCCTCCCTTCCCTTTAAATTCACCTCCACCCATGCATATTGTAAGTGAATAGATGAGCTGAGTGAATAACCTCAAAGGATGCAATCTCATAGCACCAAAAACAAAGGAAAGACAACCAATTAAGGAAGTGAGTGAATGACTCCTAGTATATACTTTTACGTTCTTTTATTTTCCAATTGTATAGATTGTATTATAATATTTTATATTATGTATCATGTAACCCTAAGGCTATTTATTTATTTGTACAACTTATCTATATATATAATGAAAAGTCCCAAAGCCGCAGATCAGTTTTCATTACTGCTTCTTCATATTTTTGGAGTATATTCTTTATTTACATGCTATCAGAGCATTTTTTGGGCAAACCTTTGCATCTGAATTTCGATTTCAAATTTCGGATTACTCTCTTATACTAATGGCTTCAGATAAAAATGAGTGTTTAGCTGTAAAGCTTGATGGGAAGAATTATCCCATTTGGAGATTTCACTTTCAATTCTTCATTGAAGGCAAAGGCTTGTGGGGTTTTATTGATGGCACTGAAAAACAACCGGATGCTTCATATTCCAAAGGTAATCAACAATGGAAGATAAATAATGCTAAAATTGTCTCATGGATTTTGGGTTCTGTTAATATAAGTATTGGAATCCCTATGCGTGGATTTCATACTGCAAAACAAATGTGGGATTATTTGGAGAAGGTATATCAGCAATCAAATTTAGCATGGAAATTTCAAATTGAACATGAAATTTCCAAGTATAGCCAAGGGGAGCATAATATACAAGAGTATTATGTTGGGTTCATGGACCTATGGACTGAATATGAGATTGCCAGTATGGGGGATGTAAAAACACCCTATTGTCCTGAAAGCTTGAAGGCCATATATGAAGAAAAGAAAGTAATACAATTCTTGATGAAGTTACGACCTGATTATGAAGTTGTACGATCAAATATATTGAATCATCCTACACCACCCACTTTGGATCAAGTTTTGGGGGAACTTTTGCGTCAAGAAGCCCGAATTGTAACTCAAGCAACTTTGGAGAATAAAGGAGTTGATTTAGTATTTTTTGTCAAATGAGCAATTGACAAGACATCAACAAAAGATCAATCTATGATGCAATGTTTTGAATGTAAGGAGTTTGGCCATATAGCTTCACATTGCAAGAAGAGAAATTATTGTGTTTATTGCAAGAGACCAGGTCATATCATTGTTGAATGTAGAGAACTTAACCAAAAGGAAAACAATAGGAAGAAAGGCAATCACCATGCTTATCAGGCTTCTGTTTCAAACGATTCTGATGTGAAGTTGGATGTCAATTCCCCAAATGCTACTAATAATGTTAGTTTAGGAAGTCAACCCTCACCAATCTCTGATAAAATTCAACAACTTGTGCAAAACTCTGTGTCTTCTGCTATTTCTACAGCTTTTTCTACAATTGGCTTATCTGGTAAGAAATCTCTCTCATCTCTTAGGATAGGGTCTCCTTGGGTTATTGATTCAAGAGCTTCAAATCACATGACTGGAGCTCAAGCTCCTTTATTTGCTAAATCCTGTTATAGCGACCATAAGATTATTACAGCTAATGGTGAAAAACTAGATGTAGTTGGTTGTGATAATCTCTCTTTGTCAGTAACTTCAGAATCCCCTCTTCATTTGTCTAATGTTTTTTTTGTTCCTAAACTTACTAGTAATCTTCTTTCTGTTGGCCACCTAGTTGATGATCATGACTGTGTTGTTGCCTTTTTTCGTTTTGGTTATATTATACAGGACCGACGAACTAGGAAATGATGGGGAGAGGTCGTAGACTTGGGTTCCTATTTGTTCTTCAGTCTAGAATGCCAGGATGTGATAATCGTTTATTTACTGCTTTTAAAACAGATTTGTCTAGTTCTTCTAAAGTTTGGCATTTATGGCATCGTAGATTAGGCCATCCAAATATCAAAAAGTTAGATACTTTATTTATTTCTGGCTTATTAAATAATAAAGTTTCCTCTTTGAATTCTATTGACAAATCTTACATTAGTTGTTCCTTGAGTAAAAGCATGAAATTGCCTTTTCCAGTTCATGCTTGTATCTCTACCAAACCATTTGAGCTGATTCATAGTGATGTTTGGGGTCCAGCACTAACCTTGTCTAGGTTGGGATTTCGTTACTATGTTTTGTTTATTGATGACTGTACTCACTTCACATGGATATATTTTTTGCGTCATAAATCTGAAGTCTTCACTTGTTTTAAAATATTTTTATGCATGATTGAAAATCAATATGATGCTAAAACAAAAATTCTTTGATCAGATTCAGGAGGAGAGTACGTTTTAAAAGAGTTTCAAGAATTTTTGAAATCAAAAGGCAAACAGTCTCAAAGGAGTTGTCCTGACACTCCTGAACAAAATGGAATATCAGAGAGGAAAAATCGTCATATTTTAGAAATGGTTAGAACTTTATTGTCATATTCTCAAATTCCTCACTCGTTTTGGGTTGAAGTAGCATCAACTGCTGTTTATCTTATTAATCGAATCCCATCCTCAGTTCTCAACGATAAGACACCTTATTTTATGTTGTTTAATAAGGCACCTGATTATTCTAAATTGCATGTTTTTGGATGTGTTTGTTTTGTCCATCTTCCTGCTCATGAGAGAACAAAATTATCAAAGCAAGCTTCTTTATGCATTTTTGTAGGCTATAGTATGGACCAAAAGGGTTTCTTATGCTATGATCCTGAAATTCGTCGTATTCGTGTATCCCGTCATGTGGTTTTCTTGGAAAATATTTTTTATTATATTTCTATTGCTAAGGTCAAAGGTCCAGCAGTTCCCTTTTTACATGATTTTACAGAGTCCATTGATACTTTGCACAATGAGTCCACTATTGATGGAAGTGTTGTACATAATTCTAAGGAAGCAACAAAACAATTATTGGTTTACAGGCATAAAGAGCAACAAGCACAGTTGACAACACCTTCCAATCCTGAACCAGATCAAAGCCAAAGACAACCTTTTACCCCGGTATGTATTAATTCTATTGATTCTTCTAGTATGTCAATTCCTTTAAGACGTAGCGATCGTGTTAGTAAACCACCTAATCATCTTAATCTTTTGGCTCATCATCATTCTTTGTATACTTCTTTAGATTTTATTACTATTCCATCTTCTTATCAAGAAGCATTTAAAATATGATGTTGGAAAGAAGCTATGGACACAGAGATAAATGCCTTGTTGGAGAATGACACGTGGGATTTGGTACCTTGCCCTCCTAGAACTTCCATTATTGGTAGCCGATGGGTATTCTCTGTTAAGTTAAGGTCAGATGGGAGTGTTGCAAGATATAAAGCAAGATTAGTTGCACAGGGATATAAACAAGAGTTCGGTATTGATTATAAAGAGACATTTGCACCGGTTGTCAAAATGACAATAATTAAAACTGTTATAGCTCTTTCTGCTATGAAGCACTGGTCCATTTGTCAGATGGACATCAAGAATGCCTTTTTACATGGAGATTTGAAAGAACTTATTTATATGAGTCCACCTCCAAGATACATGGAAGACAAGTCTATGGTATGCCGTTTAAAAAGATCCTTGTATGGATTGAAGCAAGCTCCAAGAGCCTGGTTTGAGAAATTTCGAGAGATTATCCTTGCAGCCAGATATGTCCAAAGTAATTATGATTATTCTTTGTTTTCTTTCCGCTCTTCTCGTGGAATTGTGATTCTCTTATTATACGTGGATGACATGCTTATAACTAGTAGTGATATGGAAGACATCCAACAATTGAAGCAACTTCTTAGCCAATCCTTTAAGATGAAAGATTTGGGACCTGTAACATATTTTCTTGGCTTAGAAGTTGAGTCCTCTCCTCAAGGTTATGCTATTACTCAGAAGAAGTTTATAAGAGACTTGATAGAATTTACTAATTTGACAGATGAAAAATTTATTGATACACCCATAAAGGTCAATGTAAAATTTCGAAAGGATGATGGTGAGAAAGTTACTGATCCTACTTATTATCGTCAACTTGTTGGGCGATTGATCTACCTCACTATGACTTATCCTGACATTTCACATGCTGTGAATGTAGTGAGTCAATTTGTTGCAGATCCTTGTCAACCACATCTTACGACTGTTCATCGTATCATCAGATATCTTCGAGGGACGGCTTTTAGAGGTTTGTTTTTCTCATCACATCCTTCATTTTATTTGACAGCTTATGCTAATTCAGACTGGGCAGGATGCCCAGACACACGTCACTTGACGACTGGTTGGTGCATAATTTTTGGTGATTCTCTTATTTCTTGGAAATGTAAAAAGCAAGATACTGTGTCTAAATCTTCTGCTAAAGCTGAGTATAGAGCTATGTCTGCTGCTTGTGCTAAAATTACTTGGCTCAAAGGATTGTTGCAAGAGTTGTCAATTTCTATTTCATTACCCATCCCTCTTTATTCTGATAATATGAGTGCTATTTGTATTGCTTCCAATCCTATTTTTCACGAGCGCACAAAGCATATAGAGGTTGACTACCATTTTATCCGTGATAAACTTGTGGCTAGTGAAATTTCTCTCCCACATGTGTCTTCTATGCATCAGATTGCATATATATTCATGAAGGCCATGACTCGTACAAGACATGACTATTTTATTGACAAACTGATGCTAATAACTTAGCTTCAGTTTGAGGGGGAGTGTACAAATTGTATTATAATATTGTATATTATGTATTGTGTAACCCTAAGGGTATTTATGTACTTGTACAACTTATCTATATATATAATGAAAAGTCCCAGAGCAACAGATCAGTTTTCGTTACTGCTCCTTCATATTTTTGGATTATATTCTTTATTTACACTAATAGGTTTACATCTTTTTTTAATGGAAATTTTTTTATGTAGTGAATAATAGTGCTTGGAGAGCCCAATACAACAAAAAATTGTATACTACATTCAGGAAGGATGAATTACATTAAAATTAACTACAATTAATAAATATTAACTAAATTAACAATTAATAAAATTTAACTAAGTTAAAATTAATCAAAATTAAGAACAAAATCAATAAAAATTTCATTACCAAATTAATCAACAACTAGTAAAAATTAATTTTTTGATTTTGGAAGCAAATTATTCCATAATTAATAAAAATTAATTTTTTAGTTTTAGAACCAAATTAATCAACAATTAATTGAAAATTCAAGAACCAAACTAATCAACAATAAATTAATTTTTTTAATTTCAGAAGCAAATTAATCAACAATTAATAAAAATTAATTTTTTAATTAATAAAAATTAACTAAATTAACAATTAATCAAAATCCTAAACCAAATAAATCAAAATTTCAGAACCAAATAATAAACAATGAAGAAAATTAAAAAACAATAAATTTAACTAAATTTAATAAAAAATATAAAAAAATAAAGATAACTTTACTTGAATATGATCAGTTGGAGAACCCACAAATCTAAATCGGCTAAGAAAAAGGCAAACGGCAAAGTACATAGTGACAGGACAACTATTACTAACAATGAATGGGCTCACAGACAATACAGAAGGATGATCTGCGATGGGCGGCAATGACAGAAGCATGAACAGACAAAGAAATGAGTCTAGATAGATTAACGACAGTGATTTAGAGAAAGAGAGAAATTTGTAGAGAGAGAAGAAGATGAATGGAAAATAAAAGAGATGAGCTATTTATTTCTAAAAATTTAGCGACTAACTACTTAGTCGCTAAACGTAATCATTAAATGCCACGCCTTCTGTTTATTCATGTTACCATAGCGACTACTAGCGATTAAATATAGTCACCAATTCTTTCCCGCCATCATATTTATTTCTCTCTTTATTTACCAGTCTTATAATAGCAATTATGTCCCCTCAATCAATAATTAGCAACTATATGACGACTAAGTTTTAATATCTAATTGTCATGCCTTTTTTTGGTGGTAATTGTAGTGACTAATTAGTCGCTAAATGGTTGCCATATCTCAGCATTTTAGTAGTAATACGGCAACTAATAAATATTAGTCGCAATGAGTCACTACATTTATATTTTTCGCTAATCTCCTTATCATGATTGCTAAGTTGTCGCTATTTAGTAGTAATATGGCAATTAATAAATATTAGTTGCCAAATTTAATAGCAAATACAACAGTTTTTTTATAATGACTGTTAGAAAATTTTCAAAAATCTTATCTTATTTGACCATCCATCCTTTGAAATTGACGTTCATAATTTTAAAATCTTGTAAACAATCAAATCTTACTATAAGAGCCTCCTCGAAACAGGGGGCGAGGGTGAAGTAGTGGCGTGCTGGTAGCATATAAATCCTCTATCCATACAAATATATGTAAACTCACTCATTTATGATTAATTTTATAAAATATATTTTTTCAGATGACCTATTATACACCTTATTTTATAAATTCTGTAAACACTAAACCCTCGTGTATTGATACAAAAAAAATTATTATCCATGTCAAGTGTTTAAATTTTTCTCATATATTAAATTAATGAGTTATAAAATATTTTTATTAATATAATTTTTTTATTTATTTTTTCTCATTAAAAATATATTGATATTTTTTTTACGCTATATAATCTTATCTTATTAGATTCATCCATATATTTCGCGTAAGTAAGAGTTAATTGTGCACCAATGTAATATAAACGCATGCAATAAATTTTAAAAATTGACACATGTCAATTTCTCTTTTACTAAGAATGCCCCACTTATAAATAGATTCAATCTTCAATTCCCACGTTATCTTGAATAAAGAATTTTTTTTTTTTATCTTTACATTTTTAAATTTTTAAATATACAAAAAAATTATATTAGAAAAATTCCCAAAAACACAAGTAGCTATAAAATTGACGCCTACCAAACCCATTGTCACGTGGACAGTCGAATTTCCAATGCGTGGAAAATTGACAAGTCAGGGATATGATAGGTCATTTGAAAATTTTAAGGGTGCACTGCGTTAGTGGGCCAAAATTCGGGAGTAAATTTATGTATTTCATTCATTTCAAACATTATATAAGCATGAATTTATTGGGAAATTATTCAATATTCTCAGTGCAATATACAATTAACTTTTTATAAATCATAATACTAGATAAATTTTATATATTTATAAGCATATTATGCAATATATATTAAGCATTAGATAAAATGAATAATTATTTTAATATATAAATAAATTTTATTTATATTACAATAATTAAATTGTATGTGTTTTTTTAAGTTCCAAATCAAAAGGTCTTCTATTAAAAAAAAAAAAGGAAAAAAGATGAAATAAAATTGCAAGTGTTTTGAAATTCCATGATTTGTTATAACTAATAAATTTTTAATTAAGTTATACTAAAATTATTTTTAAAATTTTAATTAGATTTTTATGTTTAAATTCTTTTAAAATAAAATAAAAATTTAAGTATTATTTAATATAGAATAAGTGACGCATGAAAATAGAATTTTTTTGTTTGATAGTTATAATTGAATGAAGCTTATGAAAGTAAATATTTCCACTCCATGAGTTTGACAAAGATTAGATGTGTGCAAATAATCAGTTTGGTACTTAACCAAACTAAAAAATCAAAATTAATTTTTTATCAAACGAATCGAATCTAACTTAATGTGAAAATCGAACTAAAAAAGTTCAGTTTAGTTTAGTTCGATTGAATAATTTAGATTGGTTTTAGCTGATTTTATTTTATTTGTTTATTTCTCTTTTTTTTCATATATTTGAGATGAAATTCAAATAAATTTTAGTGTATATACATATACATATGGCTGTAGTTTTAATGGTTACTATAATATTTATCCATCGATAAATATTGATTTTTAACTATTGAATTAAAATCAGATGATTCTTATTAATTTAGTGTTTTTAATGATAATTATGACAATTTATTAACCTTAAAATTATAGCTCTTGTTAAATTAAAATTAAAAGACAACTTATTTCTTCATTTAAGACATTGTTTGAGTTGCATTAATTATAGCATTGATTAATAACTCAACATTATGAAAAGAAAGACATGGGAAAAAGGTCTACTATTTCCCACATTTAAGACATGTATATGTCATGACATTTAAGACATGTATATATATATATATGGAAGAGTTTTCAATAATTACGGTTTTATAGTAACCATTATAAAACTTTGTGTAAATATTAAATTATTGTATATTTTTCAAGCCAATAAAGGAATTTAAACCAATAAACTTTGTGCAAGCATTAAATAATTGAAATTTTTTAAGCCAATAAATGAAAGTCATAAATGTTACTAAAAAAATCAAAATGAATTAAAACCGTTAGATTTTAATCTAATAGTTAAAAAAATAGTAACCATCCATGGGTAAATATATATATATATATATACAATAATACTTCTTGAATCAATTTGATTCAGATCAATAGGGGTATATTAGACATTTTTGTCATTTAATAAAGGATATTATTGTCATTTCTATATTATAGTAAAAAAAAACTTGCCTGTAATACCTTTAGATAAAAAATTAAGATTTTCATATTTTAATTAAATTTTAGTCTTTTTCTTCAATAAAAGATTTTGGAACTTACAATTTATGTTAATAAATAATTATAATATCTTTTTTCATTAAAATGTTTTGAAATTTACAAGTTATGTAGATTGGTTAAAAATAAAATATCTTGACTTCAATTTAGCCCAACACCATTAAACAATAATTTTTAGTAGAATGAATAACTATAAATAAAAAAATCTTACTTCATATCAAAATGAAAATCAAGAAAAAGAGAAAAAACAATTATGTTGTTCAATTTCTATTGGAAATCAATAACAAAAGCAAAAAATTTTACCTTATCAAAATAAATAAAGTTGAAAAATGTGAAAAATAGTATGATTTAATACAAAATATATAGTAGCATTATTGATATAAGTTCAGGTTAATCAAAATATAATTGATCAAATATAATAAAAATTTAAATATAGTTAATATGGACCATGATGTAGCAAAATCAATATAAGTTTAGCTTAATCACAATTTATTTGATTAATAAAAAATTTTAATATAATCATAACGTAGTACCATTGATTTAAGTTTAATTTTAATTAAAGTTCAATTGATAAAAATATAATATTTGATAATAGTATGGAATATTAATTAAAGTCCAATTAATGAAAAACTGTGATTTGATTAACATATAACATATTGTGGCATTATTCCTATTAATTTTATTGAATCAAAATCTAATTGAATAAGACCTGATATTTGATTTATATATAATAGGATGTGGCACTATTACTATCACTATAATTAAATCGAAATCCAATTGATAAAATTTGTGAACTTGATTATAGAATATAATGTAGTACTATTACTATTAATTTAATCGAATAAAAATCCAATTGATGAAAAATAAAAATTTAATTAATGTAAAACATCATATGACTTTATTAATGATAGTTCAATGTTAATCAAAGTTCAATTATATAATACGAAAATTTATTGTATAATTTTCACATTATATAATAATTATATGATAATGACACTATTGGTAATAGATTAATTAAAATCCAATAAATTAATACTTAAATTTTAATTTTAATTATCATATTATATAATAATAATATGATAATTAAATAATTTTGCATCATTAAATTAATTATTAATTTAATAAAACAGTTAATTTGATTGTATGGTACTGCAGGATCTCTTGCAACTAATCTTACAAATCTCTGAAATTTTTTTGCAACAACTTTTAATTAATAAATACAGGCTATTAAAAATTATTTTAATATATAATTTAATTTAATTGCACATATATTAATAAAAAAATCTATAAATAATTAACTAATTTTTTCAAATTAGTTATGATAATGTTTAATTTATTTTCAATTTATCGCAATATCTTTATTAAAAATATGAAGATATAACCGGTCCAAAACTAATTTAATTTTAAGATTTTTTATTTTATAATAAAATAATTATTGTCTACATTAATTCATATCAAGTTTGAATGTATTGATTTGAAAATTTATAAAACTAAACTTATTATTTACTTTGACTAGATATAAAGATTATATATGTCTTTTAACATATTAAATGAATACATTAAATACATTTGATCTGGATCAAATTGATCCAAATAGCATTACTCATATATATATATATATATATATATATATATATATATATATATATATATATATATATATATATATATATATATATATATATATATATATATATATATATATATATATATATATATATATATATATATTTGCCATAATCATTGTATTTGATTAAGTTAATATTTTTTCATCAATGATTAAGTTAATATGCTTTTATATAGTTGCATATATATAATTTAATATAATATTTCATTATATGACCAATGTATGAAATTAATTATTTTTACAATAAGTCTCATGCAAATTTTAATTTTGTTAGTCTAGCTTCATCGATCCCCATAAGATTAATTGTTCTTCAGAGTTGAAACAAACTAGGTATTAATTGAAGACTTAATTAAGTGGTCTATAGAAATTGGTTTCAGAATCTAATGACAATATTAGTACTTAAATAAAATATTCTAAGCCAATTTTAGGATGGTGTTTGCACAACAAAATAATTTGCACCATTGATGCGTGTATATATATTAGTAATATTTTTTATGGATATATTTAGTTCAATTTGTAAACTAAGTGAAAATAGAAATGAATATTAAAATCTTAGAAATTCTTAGGTAATATTATTTTTAATAATAAATAATTAAATATAATATACTATTAATTTTATAAATGGATTTTTTATTATGCGATATTAGAGTTATTTTAAAAATTTTTTAATTCTAACCTCAATTTTAAATATGAACTTAATTAATCAACCCATATATATATATATATATATATATATATATATATATATATATATATATATATATATATATATATATATATATATATATTCAACAAGATTTAGTATTTCCAATTAGCTAATAGTTGCTGATAGTCAATTGTTTGCAATTGGCAACCAACAATAATCTAAACTAAATTTCAGATATTAGAAGTTTCAATCCTAAATATAATAAATTTCAACTTTTGATTTTGTAGTTATAATTTTAAATTGCTAAATTTTGAATTTTGAAACATTACTTTAATATTACCTTAACTAATTAAACACTTCATATTAGGGGTTAAAAATTCAAATATCACTAGCTCACAATTGTTGATATTTAATTTAGCAATCATCGATAGCTATTGACTACTAGCGATCAATTGTTATCTATCAAATAATCAAATATTAAACATTAGAAATATCAACAAATAAAAACTTCCATAATATAATAATAGTAAGCAAAACACCATAAACCATTAGAAATTTCAATTTTTGAAGATTAATTTATAAGATTAATTTGATTATTATAAGTATTTTACTTCTTGTTCATTAATGATTAGCTCACCAAATCTTCTTCTTCTTCTTCTTCTTTTTTAACTTTTTTAATAATCTCACGAAATCTAATTAGAATATAAAAAGCACTGAAAATGACATCTAGAATCTAGCTATATTTATATGATAAATAATGATAATAAAATTAATTTAAACTTTAAACACAAGTTTATGGGAGTTTTGAGTCATTAACATTTAATTATGTCTTTTGACCTTGTATTGTTTTTTATTGATCATGGATCTTGTAATTTCATTAATCATTAAAAAGAAATTATTAATCGATATAACTTCCTACTAGTATTGATATTATTGAAGAAGATTCTTATGCAATTACGTTGTCTCTTTCTTTAAATTTTACATGTAGTAATTAATTAATTGAGATGGTTTTTTCTTTTTTTTTTTTAATGCCTTGTGAGTTATCCAAATAATTTATCAAATATAAAAAAAAATCACAAGTATTCAAATGCTTAATTTAAAAAAAATACATTTATTTTTTTTTAATTTTATCACAAGTTTTTGTATTAATTAGAATTTTTATAATATTTTAAAATTTTGATATCTTTATCATCAACTCAATATTTCATATGAAATTAAATTTTAAATTAACAATTTAACATATATAAATTTATTATGTTTATTAATTTATATTATCACACCTGAAATTATGTATTGTTGATATTAAATATTTTATATATAAATTTATTCGCATGATATGGAAAAAATAAATAATAAGTTGCCCGTGAATAAATCTATGCCCAATTTTGACTAAAACTATATCCATGTTATAGTTGTAAAAAATTATATATATATTTTTTATGAACTTAATAAAATTAAAACTCTGTGATAGAATTAAAAAAAAATTATTACAATCAAAATTTTTTAATTAGGCTTTTAAAAACAAAGACATGTATTTTCTCTCTTTAATTTATCTTCCTTCTCCAATTCTCTATTGTCTAAAAAGAGAGAGAAAATGATCTTAAATAAATTATTACAATCGACACATAAAAAGAGAGAGAAAGGCATTAATTAATATTTATTATAATAAGTGTAATTATTTAATATTTACATTAATTTTTATGATAATTATCTATGGAGATGTAACCATTAAAAACTCATTCATATATATATATGAAAGAGTTTTTAATAGTTATAATCCTATAGTAATTATCATAAAAATTCACACAAATATTAAATAATTATGTACTTTAGAATAGAAGTTAGTGTATTAATAACACCATTTAATTATTTCATAGGATAAAGTGCAAGTAACTATATTTCAATTAATTTTTCTTAAAGAACTTTAGTAATAATTGGTCAAAATTTTTAATATCATAATAAATAAAAGAATTGAACCTAAAATTCTAGGGTTTTTTTTTTTTTGTCAAAGAACCTAAAATTCTAGTTGATTTTATACTTTCAACACGAGTTATTTATATGTTAAATATATTTATTAAAATTTTGATAAAAAATATATTTACTAAAATTAAATTTTATTTTTAAATAAATTAAGTATATATGTAGAGTGATATATTCATGGTGGGTGGTTATGATTGGGCGATTTACTTTTACAATTAATATAACTTTTTAGATTATGTAACAAGTTTTTATGTTAAAAATAAAAAAAATAATAGTATTTTTCTTTATTTTATGAAATAATAATTATCATAAATAATTTTTATATGTAAGTTCTTTATATTAAAAATAAAGAAAATTAGTAATTTTTTAATTTAAATAATTAAATTTATCTGTCAATTAATGTAACTTTTATATTTATATACTATTTTCTCAAGTTCATTTTGTTTAAAATAGAGTTTTCTTTCAATCTTTTTTTTATTTATTAAAGGTGCTTATTTAATTGTTTTTTATAATTACATGAAAAATAATCATTTTTAATTAAGATAAATAATTTTTTTTCAAAAAAATAGTATTATAACATAGAAAAATATAATATATCTAGACATAATCTAACATTACGTAAATGTATATATAACATAGACAACTAACTTAAATTCGAATATTCTCTATTTCTTGAATTTTACTAGAGGGAAAATTTAAAATGTTCACTTCTCACATAAGAAATATAATAATTATTTCACCTTAAAATTAAAATAAAATAGAAAAATCCATTACATAATTTTTTGAATTGATTTATTAAAAATATATTATAAAATGAAAATAAAAATATTTATTAGGAATATGTTCATTTTTAAAGACATGCCAATAAAATTGTCCATCGTTTAGCTTGGTTTGTTTTCAATATTGAAGATGGTTTGTGTAATACCCTGAATTTTTAATTATTTTATAAAATCCTATTTTTGTACGAAAATATATTATTTTAGTATTTTTCTTATTAAAGCAAGAATTGAAGTTATATTTTATTAAATTATATATATTCATACTATTTGAATATGTATTATTAATGATAACTTTATTTAAATATTATATATGTATATATAATTGAAGAGTATTATATATTTAGTTATGAAAATATTATAATGATTGTTTGGAGAATTTATATGTTGATATCTGAAATTAATATTATGCTCGATTAATCTAAATTATATTATAATGATATAAATTTACCAGAAGTTTGAGATTTCGTTATAATTACTATTATTATGAATGAGTTTTATTAATTGAATTATTATTATGTAAATTATTATTATTATTATTATTATTATTATTATTATTATTATTATTATTAACATAAGTTTTAGTATATATATAAGTATGTTTTATAAGTGAATAAAAGAAGAAGAATGAGGAGCATCTGATTGGCTGTTGAAGGAAACGAAAGGAACAAATAAACGAGGAAGAAGGAGAGAGAGAGAGAGAGAGAGAGAGAGAACGAGCTGTGGTGCCGGAACCACCGTCCGACCGGCGGTGGGCTGCACCGCTACCACCAGTGGCTAGCCCACCGTTCGGCAATCTTAAGGGAGGCAACAGGACCCTGATCGAGGGACATACGACGGCGTACGTGAGGAGAGAAGAACCCGTCAGCACCAAACTTCAAACCCATATTTCGGTCAATTTCGGCGGCCAAATCGAGCAAGGCTGGTACCGTTCGACTCCTCACCTCGAGAGCTTTTGACCGGTACCTGTCTCGTCCCCTGAGATTCGCCGGAAGCGGAGATCAGAGATATGGAAGCTGAATAGTTGAGGGCATTTTCCAGCGAGACGCTGGCGACTGGCAGCGAGGGAAGGTGGTTTTCGTGATCCTGGCTTCGAGACGAACATTTTGGTATGAAGATCGCCTAGATCCGCCATCGGCAACGGCGGCACATGGCCAGCCGGCGACGCTCAGGTTGTGGTGCATCGCAGCGGTGCGTGGGGTCAGTCTAGCAGCTCTGTCTCGTTGTTCCGGTACGACTCTCGACGTTCGTTCGATTGGGAATTGTGAGGGTAAATCCGAATCTCTTGACTTTTATATTTTGAGTTATGTTTGTTAAAGTTAACTAGTATTTGATGAATTAATAAGTTGGATTTGCTTGTTGAGTTGATTGTGTTGTTGAGCATGAGTTGGAAGGACCCAAGAGGGATCACTGATATTGTGTTGGGATGTATTGACTGTTAAGATTATTTTAGAAGTGTTATGTGTTCTGTTGACTTGGGGTGACATCTGAGTTTAAGGGAGATTCTGCCGGAATCCCGGCAAGAGTCTCAATGTTCTCTTAGTTATGTTGTGATATATGAGTCATTCATATTCTGATAATATCTCCTATCATTCAGTGTCGACGTTCTAGCGTCTTTCTGTTTCCCAAAGAAGGACAGTCGATTAGACGCGTCATTAGCTAGGTAAGTGATACTTCCTAATATGTTATTCTTTTTTCATATGCATTTGCATTTACTCTCTCTCTCTCTCTCTCTCTCTCTCTCTCTCTCTCTCTCTCTCTCTATATATATATATATATATATATATATATATATATATATATATATATATATATATATGCATGTTAACATTTGATTGTGATTGATAAATTGGTATTTGATATTTCATGATGATTATGGTTGACGGATGGGGATCAGGAGGATACAGTACCATTTAGTGTTATGGATATGGTTATGATTATGATTATGATGGGATTGAGAAGATGAGCTATAACTGGTGGATGCTGACAAGGCCTGCTCATCGTCAGGGTCGCTATCAGTTGGATCAGGGCTGCATGATACATACCAATGACGACCAGGCCCATTGGGTATAAGAGACAGATTATTAAATTCAGAGAGTCAGGATAAGAGAATCGGCTCCTCATATTGTGTATTAGTGTGGTACTGTGGACTGTATTCCATCTTTGCTTGATGGTGTGATTTGTCTGTCAAAATGACATAGTGCATAACATGAGCATTAGAAATCTGTGTGTAGGACACCAGTTTAATGTATTAGCTGGTATTATTCATTGAGTCGAACACTCATTTTTGTTTAAATTATACTTTTCAGGTCGAGGAATGAGCTTATGAAGGGATCGTGGTTGAGTAGAACTGCCAAGTGCCCTTCGGCAGTATTTTATATGTAAGTACTGAGTTATGTAAATAATAATCATAATTGTATCATAATTCTAGAACTCCGCAATGTTACTTCTACTACTTGTATTTTATGTAATTATTAGTTACTATGTATATTTCAAGTTGAGACATTGTATATTCAATACAGTCCAATGATATGTAAATTGATATTTATGAGATATTTTAGCTGATAGCCCAGTGTGGCTTTATTTGAAAATGTTGTTTAATTGGATTTGCTTAACATTGGGCCTTTAGCCCTATTATGTGGTATTTTTTTATTTAGTGTGAGGTCAAGTTTAATACGAGCACTGATAGCTACGTGTATTTTCCGTATCCTAATGCCGGTCACGTGCCATCGGATTCGGAGCGTGACAATTTGTATTGGATAGAGAAAACTCGATTCGAGTTAAGTTTATTTATCTCTGTTGATGCTTTGGTCATCTCTTCGATGAACAAAGCTCTATTATTTAACAAAAGGTTAAAATATTTATATTAATAAAACTCTTTATGTGTATAAATGGTTTAATTTTAAATATTTTTCATAAAAAAATTATTTATCAATTATTTGTATATTTTTTAAATAAAAAAATTTAAAAATTAAAAAATTGAAAAGGTTAATAACACTATAAATCATAAAAAAGATTTCTACAATTTACATTTTACAAAACCTAAAAAGTAATATAGAATTTCAATTTCAATTTTATTTTGTATAATATGAAAAATTTAGAGTATAACATATAAATTTATATTTTATTTTGTCTAATTTAATCTAATATCCTAATAAATTAGTTATTTTTGGAGATTAATTTTATTTTTTATAAACATTAATTTTATTTTTCAAATTTATAAACATAAAAATATTTGGAGGCTAATTTCATATTTATTTATATTTAAAATATTAAAAAAATATTTGTTTGGAGAGCCCACTAGACTCACCCCTGCCTCTCTCAATTTTAAAAAAAATATAGAACAGTATAAACACTTCATCATTTTAATATTGAAAGAAATATTTATTAGTCACCAAATATATAATTATAATAATTTATAATTTTATAAATTTTTATATTCAATAACAAATAAAAAATGGAAATTTATCCAATTAAATATTTTCATCATCTCATATTTTAAAAAAACTAATATTTTTAACATAAATAAATGCCAAAATAAATAAGAGATAAGGTACTAAAAAAACCCTTGATATTTGGCATGTGAAGTAAATATGCCCTTCAACCTTTTTTGGAACAAAAAACTTACACAATGACTTATTTGGATCAATTAAGATCTTTATTTAAATGATATTTAACACTGTTAGATATATTTAATTTTTTGTATTAAAATAATTTGTTTTATTTTAAATAATAAAAAATTAAAAGTATAATAAATTAATTAATTTAGATAAAAAAGAACAATTTTTTTCTCAAAAATTTTTCCTGAAAAAACGAAAGAGTATTGTATAAAAAATAGAGAGTATTTTTGAAACAGTTAGATTATATTTTTTGGGACTTATTTTTGGAACACATTCCTAATAAATAGTTCCTTAAGTTTTTTTTTTTTTATATATATATATATATACAAAACCTTGAAAAAAATATTTAAGGTTTTATTTTTAAAAATTGTAAATACCCATATATATATATATATATATATATATATATATATATATATATATATATATATATATATATATATATATATATATATATATATATATATATATATACACAAGTTCCTTAGTTAAATTAATGGCATGATGTGAACTTTGTAAAAGTATGTCAGTACAATTTACTTGGTTAAAAAGTTTTAAATTAATGCAATGTAATCAAGTTACGTACACAGTTATCTTTAAAAAAAAAAAAAAAATTCTTTAATGAGATTAAAATTTTTCAAACTAATAAATGATAATTATAAATGTTACTGAAAAATTTAAAATAAATTAAAATTATTAGATTTTAATCAAATAATTAAAAGAATAATAACTATCAATAGGTAAATATTATAATAACTGTTAAAACTACACTCATACGTGTGTGTATATATATAATTCGGTCTATTCGATTTTAACTTAACCCTATGTTTGAAATGAAGGAAAATATGGGAAGAAGGAAAATATGAGTGAAAAATAAATTTTATTTTTATTTTCCATTATTTGGAAATGGAGGGAAAATAAAAAGAGGAAAGAAAATATATATTATTTTCCTTTCTTTATTTTCTTTTCAAAATAGAGAGAAAATGAAAAAAGAAGAAAAAAAATAATAATTAAATATAATTTAAATAAAAGAGAGGAAAATAATTTTTATTTTCTTTCTTATCCAAACAAAAAAGGAAAATAAATGAAGGAAAATAAAAATTATTTTCCTTCTTTATTTTCTTTTCTCTCTAAAAATTTTTCCAAACATAGTATAAATTTTTTAAGTAAAAACTGGATTGAATTGAAGTTATTAAAAAAAATTAAACTAAACCGAATAAGTTAGTTTGACCTTTTTAGTTTCATTTTGATTTTACATATCTCTAGAGGAGATAACGTGGGTAAGAATTAGGTAAGCATGACTTTTTAGTTAGTATAAATATAAATTGATTATTTACTTTTTGTTAATAATTTTGCCTCTTTTTGTCAATTATTTATAATCATATTACAATCTTTTAAATTATTAATTTTCTAAAAATAATAATATAAAATTAAATAAAAAAATCTATTTTCATAAAATTGTTTACAGATCAAACCTATAATTACTTATACTTTCATAAGAAATAAATTATTTGATAACAAACTATAGCTTACTATTATTATATGTAGCCAATATTCTGCATTGTCAGTGCTGGCGAGTTGGCGCCAAAATTTGCCTAGTGGAAACACATGCACAAAAAACACGTATCACTGCAAAGATCCCTTTCAACTTTTCACTTTCCGATTTCAATTACTCAGCAGCTGACTGTTTTGTTTTAATTTTGGGTTCAACTCCCCAGGCTCTCTCTTCCCCTTGCCAGCTTGCTGTACTGTAACCCACCTTTTGGATCATTCAAAATCAAATAACCAATTTTATCATTTTTTTTATTAAATTATTAAATATTTATTTATTTATAAATAAAATTAATTTTTTTAATAGTCATTTTTTTATAATGAAAAGAATATAATACTTAAAAAAAAACAACTCATTGGAATTATTTTTTTTAGTGTAAATATTCAAGAGTTTTTTTTTTTTTTGCTAAATCGAATGAAATGATTGAAAGTATTATTTAACATTTATTTTTAGGTTCTAAGATATAATTTAGCAGTATTACATATTTTTTTAAATAATAAATTTAAAATTGATTTTTCTTCTAATACTCAAAAAATATTTATATTTTTTTGGTATATTTGATTTTAAAGGGATGGTTGAATTTGAAAATTTCAATGATACTAAAATTTAAAATCTTAATTTTTTAAAATTTAAATATTTTTATTATTAAAATAATAATTAATAATATAAGACTAATATATATAATAGGGTAAAATATTATTTAATCTCTAAAATTTATCTAAATTAATAATTTTATCCTTATAATTTAAAAAATATACTATTTGATCCCTAAGATTTACTTTCGTTTAATTTAATAGCCATTTTGTCTAATTTTCCTTATTTTTCTGTCAAAAAAATTAAAAAAGAGAAAATAATTTTAAATACAAAAATACCCCTAGCTCACCCACACATCTCTCTCTCTCTTCTTTTCCCTTCTCCCTCCCTTCTTTCTCTAAAGCCTATCAATGGAGCAACACAGAGCAGCAACAAAAATGAAATTGGTGATGGATCGACAAAAACAGTAGCAACGAAAGAATCCCCGCCGTAGATGCTCCATATCATCGACATCACCGGTAGCCGGAGGCAAAACCATCCCATCGGCAAACAATACCCGCCAATTCCAAAGTCTGGAACAAAACCCACCACAACCCAATCAAATTCTTTCAAAATCTTACCTAGATTCTGATTCTTGAATGATGAGCATGCCATGGAGTGAGTGTCGTGAGGCTGAGAGTGATGACATACCAAAGAAATTGCCCAAATTTTTTTTGTTCTTGATTTTTCGCGAGGCTTGAGGACTTCAATTGTTCTAGAAGTGCAAGTACTTATCATAATCTCATTTGTTACAACATTAGGCATGAAATCAAATGAATTGATTTTTGCCATGTGTTGTGCTGATTCCAATCCACATTAAGTGTGTAATATAGCTTTTTAACATTAACTGGTCAAAGCATTGATGTGCAAGAGCCACTTGTATATTGAATTTGAAATTTAGGGGCTGCTATTTGAACTATTTGATTTGTGGTTCTAATCTTGAAACGTTTGATTCAGGATGACAAAGTGAGAAGGCATAACGATTTGATGAAATGGATAACTAGTTCTAGTCGGCATTCTACTGATTCAACACTACAATCTTTAAGGGATTTTATTTAATTATTAATTTGAGTTAATTGATTTTCTTATTTTGAGAATTTAATTATTGTGGTTCTCAATTTGATTTGAGAATTTAATTGATTTAGTTATTGAAGCACAGTTGAGGGAGAGAATTGATATATTGGGTGATATAGAAAATTTAACAATAAATGAAGGACATTTTAGAATTTTCACACATTTTTAGGGAAAAGTAAATAGAAGGACTATATAATACTCCTTTTATTATGAAAAAAATAGTCATTAAAGAAATAAGTTTTGTTCATAAATAAGTAGCTATTTAATAATCCAATAAAAAAATATATGATAAAATGATTAATTTACCCTTCTATTTCTCAAGTGTGAGAGATGTTCTACAAATTTATACTGTAATTAATATGATCTTTTTAGCAATTTATGACAAAATTATTATTACTTTAAAAATAGTGATTTTTAATTGTTGGCACTTTTTTTAGAATGGACGGAGTATACCGCAATGAAATTTTAAAAATTAAAAAGTTTATTTTTTAAATTGTAGAGAATAAACTAATAATTTAAATAAATATTATAGATTAAATAATATTTTATTATATATAATATCACCTAATTATCAATTTATCATTTTTTTCCATTAAAAAAAAAAAAAAACCTCTGTTAGAGCCACCTAAAATCCAACACGTGAGTCTCACCAGTCACCAACAGAAAAACAATTGAGTAGAGGGAAAAAAAAAAAACATACAACATCATAAAACTTTATAATAAAATCATAAACAGAAAAGAAAAAAAAAAAAAAAAAAAAGACATCATAAATGGTGAGTTCAAATTAATCATTAACAAAAATATCAAACGTCACGAAGCTCAGGATTTCCCCACCTGGACCCTACAAAACTATCAGCCACCGTCCGTACATACTTACCGTCCACTCTGTGGCGATGACTAGCTGTTAGCATGGTGGTGAACCCATCTCATTTGGGTCCACTTCACTTTGTTCCATCAACAAAGATTTTGCAAGGTTTCATTTTTGAAATGACCCTCCCTTAGTCTTCTTCTCTTTATGTACAATTTGGATCCTTCCGAAAGGTCGTTTTAGAGGCTAATAACTCTCTGATCTTCGATTGGTACTTATTTTTGTTTAAGTTAATTACATTTTAGAAATGAAAAACATTAATATATCATTTATTTATCTAATGCTTTAGATTTTACATGCTCTGTTTTTGTTTTGTTTTGTTTTGTTCTGTTTAATCCAAATTTGTGTAAAGAAATGAAATTTGAACAAATTTTTGTTTTTCTTATGTTTTAGTGATCTGGGCATTGAAATTCCTTGGATTCTCTGTTTCATTGATTTGAAAAAGGTTTACAGAAATATACAGAGCAGTATAAGCCACATCTGAGAAAATTTTGAAAAATTGAGCAAAATTCTTGTTGTTTTCATTGTTTAATGATCTAGGTGTCCGTTATATTGACGAGGAAATTTGTAAAAATTGTTTCTTAGACGAAAATTTGAATCATTTTAGTCCAGTTGCAGGTTATATATAACAGAGCAGATAAGAGCCAAAGTGAAGAAGCTAGAAGATGTCTGGATTCACTGTGGATTTATCTAAAAATGGGAACCTGACTGAAATCGAAGAATTGGATTTCTCAAAGTTAATAGAGAGACCAAGGACTTTGAATATGGATAGGTCTTTGAATATAGATAGGCAGAGATCGTTGGATGAAAGGATTATTAATGAATTGGGAGTTGGGATGTCTCCTCGCCTAACAACAAGAGTTGATAGCACAGCAAGATTAGTAGACCATGTTGATTCCACATATTCGCCTGGTAGAAGGTCAGGGTTTAATTCTCCAAGATCAAGTACTGAATTTGAGACACATCCCAGTGTAGCTGAAGCCTGGGAAGCTTTAAGGAGATCGCTGGTTCATTTTCGAGGCCAACCGGTTGGGACGATTGCAGCTTTGGATAATTCTGAAGAAAAACTTAACTATGATCAGGTTAGTTTCCCATAAGTTTCTGTTTTTGTTACCTAAGTTTTGCTTTATAAGACTTTATCGCTCTGTTTTGGTGTTTAATTGCTATACAGGTCACTGCTTCATGGATTTTCTGCTTTTGTAACTCCTTGAATCTTGACAATATTTTTATCTTCTTCCTAGAGCCATTGTCATATGTTTTCTGGACGTTTTCACTGTTATTCTGTATTCTAATTAATTGTCTATGTTTGTTAAGCGGCCACTCTTATTGTTTCAAAGTGAACGTTAATCCACTTGATTCCTTCTCCAATATGTCTCTTGAGATTGTAACATTAGAATGATTTTTTCTTATATTTATTTGTGCTTGGCATTATAGATTTGAGTTGCCTTTTTGTTTGCATAGGTGTTTGTGAGAGACTTTATCCCGAGTGCAATGGCATTTTTGATGAACGGTGAACCTGAAATAGTCAAGAATTTCATTCTGAAGACTCTTCGCCTTCAGTCATGGGAGAAAAAGATTGACAGATTCCAACTTGGCGAAGGAGTAATGCCTGCCAGTTTTAAAGTACTGCATGATCCAGTGAGAAATAGTGAAACTATGATAGCAGATTTTGGAGAGAGTGCAATTGGAAGAGTGGCGCCTGTTGACTCTGGATTTTGGTGGATTATATTGCTCCGGGCATACACGAAGTCTACAGGAGATATCTCATTAGCTGAATTGCCAGAATGTCAAAAGGGTATGCGTCTGATTTTGAGTTTATGCCTTTCAGAGGGGTTCGACACATTTCCAACTCTTCTTTGCGCTGATGGATGCTGTATGATTGATCGTAGAATGGTGAGTTTCCCGCAGTTTATGTTAGTTTTACATTTCAAAATTTGTAGCTTAGAAGGTGGTTAAAGGGCAAGGCTAGGTGTATCGACAAGCTTTTGTGAGAGGAAATTATTAGAATAGGACAATCCTACAGTCCTCTTCTCTCACGCAGCATGTTTTTGAGAGGGAATGACCATATATTGAGAGGAAAATTATTAGAATCACTTTCCTTATTTCAGAACTATTCAGAACTATACATTGTGGCAGTTCTATGAGCCAATCATTCCCTGCAATAACTTCTTGGCTTTTGAATTTCATGCTCTTCAGTTATTTTTTAATGCCATCTTTGTTACACCAATCAAAGAGATGTTTTTGCAGTCATTTTACTAGTTTGGCTTGTGGGTGCCAGGCTACATTACTAAATATGTTAAATTGCTAGCATGTATTGGCTAACCACATTACTAAATATGTTACGTTGCTAGCATGTATTGGCTAACAGTTTCTTGTCTCGGTATGTACATGATACTTCTATGTACTTACTGTTCTAAGTAAAGCTAGAGGCAAGTAGGGAGGACTAGGACACCACTGACTCGGCTGAGTAATTAAGATTGTAGTATAACCTAGTTCCATTCGACTCTGACTCAGTATCTGAAAATTTTCTTCTCCTATGTACTTGGCTATCTTTTTGATCTTTTGGATATGATGATTTCATCAATCATTTCTGGTAATCAAATCATGACATTTTTTATAAAATAGGACATCATTTTGTGAATTTGTTGTTTGCACTATTAGAACTAACATTGATAACCGTATGTGAAGCTGATTCCTATGTTTATTCTTCCCTTACATTTTCCTTATTTATCTCACCTGTGGTTATTTATTTTTATCTAATCAGGGTGTTTATGGGTATCCAATTGAAATTCAAGCACTTTTTTTCTGGGCTTTAAGATGTGCTTTGCTTTTATTGAAGCAAGATGATGAGGGGAAAGAGTTTGTAGAAAGAATAGTCAAACGTCTTCATGCTTTAAGTTTTCATATGAGGAGTTATTACTGGATTGACTTGAAGCAGCTTAATGATATATATCGGTATAAAACAGAGGAATACTCTCACACTGCAGTTAACAAGTTTAATGTAATACCTGATTCTCTTCCGGAATGGATTTTTGATTTTATGCCAACTCGTGGTGGTTACTTTATTGGGAATGTTAGTCCGGCAAGAATGGACTTCCGTTGGTTTTGCTTGGGTAATTGTGTTGCAATTCTGTCATCCTTGGCAACCCCTGAACAATCTGTAGCAATCATGGATCTTATAGAATCACGGTGGGAGGAGTTGGTTGGAGAAATGCCACTTAAGGTATGCTATCCAGCTATAGAGAGCCATGAGTGGCGGATTATAACCGGATGTGACCCAAAAAACACTAGATGGAGTTATCATAATGGAGGATCCTGGCCAGGTATGCTTTGAATTTTATTTTCCTCTTATAGGATAAAAAAGAGTGAAGGAATGTGACTCAAAATCTCATTCAACTGAATAATTTGCTGCACTATTAGCTAGTTAATTACTTCCATCTAAATTACCTGCTTATCAGCTTAAATATTTAATAAATCAATGATTTGTACAAAACACTATAAACTAACCATGATAATTTCAAATTCCACCTCTAAAATATGATTGGCATTACTATTTGAACTTCTGTTTGAAGAAAGCTTTATCAGCACTAGAGGTCATTAAAGTTTGTTTTTAAGGTAAAATTCACATGTTTCAATCATAAAATTTCTAAAATAGCTAAACGGCGCTCTGAAACTGCTCCAACAACATTTAAAATGTTGTTTTTTTGAAATAACAGCTTCAACTTCAATACCAAATAGACTTTATATTTTTATTCCCCCACTTCCCTGCTCTCTTGCTAATATGTTTTGACTGCTGCATTGTATGCAGTGCTTCTATGGCTTCTCACGGCTGCATGTATCAAGACCGGACGCCCCCAGATTGCAAGGCATGCCATTGAGATTGCAGAAGCTAGATTGCTAAAAGACAATTGGCCGGAATATTATGATGGGAAGCTTGGTCGATACATTGGAAAGCAGGCCCGAAAGTACCAAACCTGGTCCATTGCAGGTTATTTGGTGGCAAAAATGATGCTGGAAGATCCCTCCCATCTGGGTATGGTATCACTTGAGGAAGACAAACAAATGAAGCCTCTCATAAAAAGATCAAATTCTTGGACTTATTGATGCTATTTTGTCTAGCAATTTTATTTTTAGTTTATATGGTAACCTGAAGTTCTGGTTTTTAGGTGGGAGGCTGAAATATAAGTTCCTGCCCACAGTTCAAGTTCCCATTCTTCAGGTGTTTGTAGCAGTCAACTTTCATCATTCCTTTTGCCTATATATTTTATTCAATGCTAGTTTTATGCAGTTCATCCCTATTATAAATCTCTCTTTGCCCACATCCTTATGATAAATCTATTAATTTTTATTTGAAAAAAAAAATTTTTGAGTTTAATTTCTCAACTAGTTTCAATCCCTTTGGAATAAATGAATTCCAAACTTGGAAAGGAGAGAAAGGAAAAGCCAAACTTGAATCCACACAAAGGAAAGAATAAAACTTATGAGAAATTAAGGAATTTAAATCTCATACAGTGAGAGTGTAAAGTAAATTATATTTAGAAGATTTTAGTGTACTTTTTTACAGAGAGATAACTGAAATAAGAAAAATTGAAATGTATAATAAACAGGAGAAATTTTAGATTGACTCAGTTTACAAAGTGAGTTTGTTGTGGATCTTCAGGCAAAAAAAAAAAGTTTGTTGTGGATCTTACAAATTAAGATTTGATTTTGGGTTTGTTGTTGATCTTATTAATTAAAGATTTAATCTTTGCCTCAATATTTAAGAGGTACACGGTAATCGTTATAGCTTGCTTCTTTACTTACCGCTTTACCGATCTCAAAACAGACTAGGCACAACGGTTTTTTATTTGTAAAAGAAAAAAGAAAACTATTATCATTGATTTTATAAAAAATATATTTAACGGAATCCCCTTATGTTATATTTTTGTAAATATATTACATTATTACACAAAAATTCACTATCTGTATATTTAATATAATAATTATAAATAAATAAATATAATTTTAAAAATATAATAATAATTTAATATAATTTTATGACCTCGCAAAGCACAGACAATAATTAGCTAGTACATATATAAACTTAAAATAAAGAGGATATTAATCATATACTTATGCGATGTGCGGACTATTTCTATTATTTTATTTATTAATACTTAATTATTATGATTATTGATGGGGAATAAATGTGACTCTTAAGTTACTATTTGACTCTCCTATATTCAAAGCCTATTATGAGGCTTTCAGAGACTATAGGAAGGAGAATAAAGCCCACTGGCTAAGCCTTCAAATGACTCAAGTCTAAAGACTTCCAGACAAGCTGCTACTCCCTTTACTAGCAAATGACTTGCTGAACAAGCAATGGCCGAAGCCCTCCGATGAAGTGTCCAATCACCTGGCAGAAAGACAAGTTCTTAGGTAGTCAACACCATGTCCTGGTACTCCTCTCACTGAATACCTCTGAGGATAGGACAGAAGACGTGGGCCTACCACTAACTTTCACCAACTAGTATGGCCGAATGACATGGGACATCCCTTCTCAGGAAGAGATGTCAGACCTACCTAACCCGAAACCATACAAAAGGGAAAGAAAAGCTTAAGCACAGGTAGTTGGAATTCTACGTTCTCTCACCCCCTTTCTCTCACTAAAAGGACTATGAATTTGGCATTGACTTGATCGTCGGAGGGTCTTAGCCAGGCAAAAGGCCTGACTCCTCTTTAATCATCTTTCTCTCCTTTGCAAGTATCACACTCCAAGCCCAAAAGAGAAGATCCAGCCCATTTCCTTTTATATTGATCTAGCCTGATCAAATTGGTGCCGTCTGTGGGGAAGAAATGCAAGAATCGTGAGCTAATATTCTCTCGACATTGCACTTTACTTTTATTTACCTGTGATGGAAATTCACCATTATGACAAACCCCGACGATCTTGAATCTCCAACCCCCTCAAATCCTAGACACACTCTTCCCCCACCTACTGATCCTTCCCCGACAACTCCCATTGACCTAAACATGTCGCTCCAGCTCCTTATTTCTCAACAAAATATAGTCGGACCAAGTCAAACCCCTCTGAACCTTCCCAATCTAGACCTAGCTCCTGCTTTGCAGTTTATTAACACTATAGCTGCATTTGTAAGAAGTTCTCAGCAACAAACTCCTCTGGCACAAACCCTCGTTGTTGTTCCAGACACTACCCCGAGGAGGAATGTCGCTCGGACCCTAGATTATGAAAGGCAATCTCAAGGACCCATAGGGGTCAGCGAAGAACAATTGGTCCACCTGAGTGAAAATGTGGAGGGAAGGACGGAAGAGCGGCGTGGAGGAGAGAAGAGTTCGACCGAGGAAGAAGAGAGTACGGAAGCTTTGCTCCCAGATAGTGAACGTAAGCTTTTGTATGGAAAGAGGGGAGAAATCGATCAGAGAGACCAAATGGAAGTGTTCTTCGCACCCCCCACGCTGACCCATTGGTGATCCAAGCAATCATAGCTAACTATGTAGTCAAAAGAATCCTGGTAGATGAAGGAAGTTTGATCAACCTGTTGACGAAGGAAGCATATTTGAAGATGGGTCTCAAGGAGGAAGATTTGGAAGAAGTGGGAAACCCAGTTCGCACTTTGGATGGAACGGAGGTCCCATCAATAAAAATGGCGAAACTGCCCTTCACAGTTGGCACAACCCCAAAAAGTGTAACCACTATGGCCACATTTGTTGTCGTCAGAACACATTTGGCGTACAACGTCTTGCTGGGCAGACCATTGCTATATGACCTGGATGCTTTGATGAACATCAGACATTTGAGAATGACGGTTCCAAAGCCCAACAGAGAAGTATTTCACGTCTATGGCAGTCAAGATGGACAGGTAGAAAGGCAAAGAAACAAAAAGATAAAGAAAGGCGAAGTCACTGCTGAGGAGGTAGTTGCAGTCGAAGTCGTTGTTCCTGAGAAAAGAACCAAACCCGTCGATAGGTTGGAAAGGGCGATGGTCGGAAAAAAACCTGAAGAGTTCTTGATGGTCAATTCTTCCTTAGAAAATGAGCAGAAGTCGTTCGCGCACTAGTTCCTGAAGGAGCACATCCATAATTTTGCCTAGTCTTCGACAGAGATGGGAGGGGTAAGGCCCGAAGTAATAATGCATCAATTGAATGTAGATCCCGCCTGCAGACCAGTCAAGCAGAATAAAAGATGCTTCAGCTCGGAGCGACAAGCGATCATAGATCAGGAGATAGACAAGCTCTTGAAGGCAAAGTTTATCAGGGAAGTGCAATATTCAGAATGGCTGGCGAACGTGGTGCTAGTCAAGAAGGCAAATGGGACTTTTCGAATGTGTGTAGACTTCACAGATTTGAACAAAGCCTGTCCAAAAGACTCTTTTCCATTGCCCATGATTGATAAATTGGTAGATTCGACGGTGAGATATGGATTTTTATCATCCTTGGATGCGAAGCAGGGGTATCACCAGATCAAAATGCAGCCAGATGATGAAGAAAAAACCTCATTCATAACAAAGAAAGGCATATACTGTTATGTGTCAATACCCTTCGGTTTGAAAAATGCCGGAGCCACATATCAACACTTAGTCAACAGAATGTTCAAAGATCAACTAGGCAGAAACTTAAAGGCATATATGGATAACATGATCGTGAAAAGTAAAAGCTTCAAGGACCATATCCATGACCTAGTCGAAGTGTTGGCAATAATGGAAGAATATGGGATGAAGCTTAACCCAGAGAAATGCGCATTCTTCATTCAGGGAGGCAAGTTCTTGGGGTGCATGGTCAGTGAGAAGGGAATCGAGCCCAACCCTGACAAAGTGAAAGCCATCTTAGACATAGAGCCCCCGAAGAATGTGAAGGAAGTCTAGAGGCTGACAGGGCAAATCACTACATTGAATAGATTCATGTCTAAATTTGCGGAGAGGTATCTCCCTTTCTTCAAAAAGCTGAGAAAGTCAGAGACGTTCGATTGGACGGAGGAGTGCCAAAAAGCATTCGTAGAATTAAAAGCCTTTCTGAGTTCGGAGCACATTTTGAGCAAGCCTTTGCCGGGTGAAGAAGTATTAATTTACTTGTCCGCTTCAGACCAAGCAATCAGTTCGATGCTGATTAGAGAGGAAGGAATGGTTTAGAAGCCCATTTATTACTTCAGCAAAGTCCTACAGGGAGCGGAGTTAAATTATTCCCCGATAGAAAAGTTGGCGTACGCCCTAGTGCTCTCTTGCCGAAAATATAAAATATACTTACAAGCACATCAAGGGGTAGTGGTAATAGATCAGCCGTTACAAAAGGTACTTCACAAACTGGACTTCGGAAAGAATATTGTGTTGGTTTGTAGAGTTAGGTCAGCACGGATTGCAATACAGAGTCAGGTCAGCAATTAAAGCTCAAGCATTGGTGGACTTCATTTTTGAATGTTCCTTTGGCATCAAAGATGGGGGAGAAGACTGAAGCCCTAGGGAAGGACACTTGTCAGTGGGACTCCCGGATCTTCAGTGGGAACTCTTTGTAGATGGTGCTAGTAGCAAAGAAGGGAACGGTGTGGGCATCATACTTAAAAGTGCTCAAGGATTTTTACTAGAGTATGCCTTAGGACTGAATTTTGAAGCCACCAATAACACTGTAGAGTATGAAGCCGTGATCCAGGGACTTCTCTTTACTGATTGCCTTCGCATAGAACAACTCACGGTATATAGCGATTCCCAATTGGTGATCGAACAAATAGAAGGAGAATTCGAAGTAAAAGAGCCAAACATGACCAAGTACTTGAAAAAGATGAAAGAGATAGTTCAAAGGATGAAGATTAGAGGAGTCAGGCTATTCTTTCAGAAGATCCCCAGAGAAAGGAATTGCAGAGCAGATAGTCTCAGCAAACTGGCTGCTTCTCACCTAGTCAAGCTTCCTTAAAAGATTTATTTGGGCACCTTAGCCTCCTCTAGCATTATCAAGGGGAAAGAAGTTATGGAAGTCGAAGAAGAACCATGTTGGATAGACCCCATCAAGTTTGACTTGGAAAAGGGAGAACTGCCTGAAGATGCCCAAGAAGCCAAAAAGGTCAAGCGAAGGAGTGCCCATTTCTCCTTGCACAACGGAATCTTATATAAAAGAGCTTACTCATTGCCTTGGTTGAGATGCTTGAGGCCCAACAAAGCCGAATACATCCTTCGGGAGATACATAAAGGATCCTGCGGGATGCACATAGGTGGAAAAGCGTTGGTAGATAAGGCAATCAGACAAGGGTACTACTGGTCGAGGATGAAAGATAAAGCTGTGACATTCATCAAAAAATGCCCCTTATGCCAGAAATTCAATAGTGGAAAACACGTCCCGGCAGCGGAGCAGGTCCCCATTTCCAGTGCTTAGCCCTTCGCTAAATGGGGGGTAGACATAGTCGGACCCTTCCTAGCAGTATCAGGACAGAGAAAGTTTCTCCTAGTAGTAGTTGAATACTTCACCAAATGGGTAGAAGCCGAACCTCTAGCTACTATCACTGCAGAAAGAGTGATCAACTTCTTATGAAGGAACATCGTGTGCAGATTCAGCATCCCCTATCAGCTCATCAGTGACAATGGCAAATAATTCGATAATGCTAAAGTCAAGTCCTTTTGTTCAGGGCTTCAAATCAAACAACATTTCTCATCAGTAGCCCATCCTTAAACAAATGGCCAGATGGAGGTAACAAATCAAACTATTCTACAAGGCCTAAAGCGGAGATTAAATGGATATGGTCGAAGTTGGGCAGACGAACTACATCATGTCTTATGGGCGTATAGGACTACTCCCAGGCAACCCACAGGGGAGACCCCATTCAACCTGACCTATGGTACAGAGGCGGTAATCCTCGTGGATATAGGCCTCCCCAGTGGAAGAATCGATTATTGCGAAGACAAAGACAACGATCAGGCCAAAAGCATCGATCTGGATCTCCTAGAAGAACTCAGAGAATCAGCCAGCATTCGAATGGCTAATTACAAGCAACAAGCTGCTAATCATTTCAACAAGAAAGTCAAGCACAGAGTGTTCGGCGAATGAGATCTAGTAATGAGATTCTTAGAGGCTATGGGAAAATGTGAAGGCATAGGCAAGCTTGCACCTACATGGGAAGGACCTTTCCAAATAAAAAGAGTCCTAAGTCCTAGCATGTACAAACTTGTAACCCTGGAAGGTGTGGAAATTCCTCATACTTGGAACATCCAACACCTCAAGATGTATTATCAATGATAATGATAGCAGAAATGTAGTTTGCCTCAAATTGTCTCCATTCGCATCAACCAAGCCTCACCAAGAGTGAGAAAAGCTTTCCTAAGGGAAAGCCTAAGCCCTAGTAAATCTAGGTACGAAGCCTCACCAAGAGTGAGAAGAACTTTCCTAAGGGAAAGCCTAAGCCCTAGTAAATCTAGGCACGAAGCCTCACTAAGAGTGAGAAGAACTTTCCTAAGGGAAAGCCTAAGCCCTAGTAAATCTAGGCACGAAGCCTCACTAAGAGTGAGAAGAACTTTCCTAAGGGAAAGCCTAAGCCCTAATCAATCTAGGCACGAAGCCTCACCAAGAGTGAGAAGAACTTTCCTAAAAGAAAGCCAAAGCCCTAGTGAACCTAGGCATGAAGCTAAGAAAGCCTAAAGAGAGAAGGAGGCGAACATGTTTGAACTCCAATTCGAAGGATAGCTTTGCTAAGGTGTTTCACAGTGTGTGCTTGCTGGATTACAGCATGAATTGGATCCCCATACAAGTAAGGTGTGTGCATAATAGAAACTTAACAATTGTATTATTTATTAAAGTAAATGTATTACATTTGTTTACAAAAAGAATGGAAAATACAAGTGAGAAAAAATAAAAGAATGGGAAAAACAAGTGAGAAAAAATAAAAGAATGAAAAATACAAGTGGAAAAACAATAAAAGAATGATAAAGCGGAAAAGGGAAACACATCTAAGGCAGAGGATCGCCTGGAGGAACTATTGTTGTAGAAGATGGCGGAGACTGGCCATTCATAGTTCGACTGAATGATAGAAAGAGGTTCGGCTTATGCAAGATCCGTCCCAACGGGAAGTCCTTCGTCTGCGTCCCCTTCGCCCCTGCTAGAAACTTCAGGGATAGGAGATGAAGCTGGAGTATCTTTATCCCAAGTAGGGAAGTCTTCAGGTCGTAAAAGACCTTCTTCCCCCCCAGGGACAAGATCTTAGAATTCTAAGAGATCTGGTGCCGGAGGTTCTTCAGCAGCATCCAACTCAGATACCACTTGCAGCAGGCCAGGAAAATGCTCCACTGCGTCGCAGAGCTCGTTGTTGTAATATTCGGCTGTTACCTTGTAAGTGTGGTATGTGATGATGTCGTCAAAGTTCTTGGACTGCATGAAGTCTCTCACAACCCTTCGCCGACCTTCTTTGGCCTTGTTAGCCTTCTCAAGAGCAACTTGAGCCCGATCAGTGGCTTGTGTGTATCCGAACTGTGAGACTCGAAGTTCCTGCTGAGTCTTCTTTAAGAGATCTCAAAGACTGGGAACCTCTTCGGCCTCTCGGGCAAGCTCTTCGTTAGCACTTTTCAACTTGTCCAGTTGCACACTGAGATCGGCAATGGCTTTGTCCTTAGCTGCCATTGCCTCAATTAAGGCACTAACCTCTCCCTCGGCCTTAGAACGAGCCTCTTCATGAGCCTTGGATTGCTTCGCAGCTTCTTCAGTCTTCGCCTTTGCGGAGATCAGTTCTTCCTCCAATCAGGAGCACAATCCCAATCTTTCCTCCGCAGCTCACCTGGCGTCTTTGTAGTGATCCCTTAGAAGACCAAAATCGATCCTCAAAATTCTGGAATCAAGAATCGCCTATAACAAATAAACAATGATAGTCATACAGTGTGGCAAACAATTACAACTAATATGAGAACAAATATACCTTTTCCAGCAGAGCCTCCTGCCTGGCAAGAGTATCCTCTATGGACCTAAAGAGGGGCACAGGAGCCGGGCGCAGAAAAGGCACGAGAGATAGGACAGTAGCAGATGAAGCAAAGGAAGAAGGAGGATTGGCGAATGCCTTGACTTCTCCAAGCGGAGGGGAGTCCACTGCTATAACCTCCACTGGCCCTTCGACTCATTGCCTCTTACTTAGCAGAGGAGCCTCCACCGCTATCCCCTATGAAGGGGCTGATACTTCTGCTTCTACCCCAGGCGAAGGGGTCCTTGAAGCAGAGCGGACTTTCGGTACAGTGGTGGTGGTTGAAGCTACCGCCAGGGGCCTCTTTTGGCAAAGAAACTCTCCTACTGTCAGTTTTTTCTTAGGAGGACGAAAGGAGGAGACATCTTTAGCAGCAACAATAGCCCTTGACATGACCCCAGACGAAGCAACAGCTGAGGGAAATGCTTCATCGGTCACAGCAACAGTAGCCCTCGGCTCAGCCTCTAACGAAGCAGCAGCTGAAGGAATGCTTCGTTAGCCCTGGGGGGACCCATGCTAACTGCCAAAGGAGCCTCAATAGAAGGCTCTTGAATAGTGGCGCCCGCTTCACCCGCAGGAACTGCAAGATAAAAAGCAGAAACATTCACAAACTCAGACCAGCTAATAAAGGCACAGAAAGAAATAAATGATAACAAAAAGGTAGGAAGTTGCCTCTGTCTCTGGAGACGAAGGTCTTTCTTTTGTCCGCAGTTTTAATAGGGGAGGGATAAAGCTTCTTGAGGACTACCAGATTAGGATATGAAATCCTTTGCTCCTCAATATACTTCTCCTAGGCCTCGACCTCCTCGACATTAGGAGGTCTCCCAAGCACAACCTCTTTGGACCATCTTAGATATGTCCCTCGGATGACACGAGGATCCTTATAGGATGAAGCTGATGGGGGAGAAGGAAAGTTACCTACCCCAGCTTCAGTCTCAGGGGCACTCAAGTCATCCACCAGCTTCTTCAGACACGCCTCAAACTCAGCATCAGGAACATCTGTTAGAGCCTCCTCCAGGTTCGCTAGTTGCTCTGCCCCTTGAGAGGAGTGAGCAATTGCATCAAAGATATTGGGAACTGGAGGCCCTTTCACTCTTAGCTTAGGCGGAGGAAGTGCGGACACCCCCTTTCCCTTATCACCAATGGGAGGAGGTGGAAGTGGAGAAACAGAAGCCCTAGTGAGCCCAGGGATCGAGATACCCCTCTGAGGAGTAGGCCTCGCAGCAATTGGTGCAGCTCGAAACGGAGGAGTACCTCTTTGCACAACAAGAACAGAGCGATCAGAAGCCTTAATAAGTCATCTTCGAACAATTCGAATTGACTTCGTGCTGGCTATACTCACCTGGGCCCCTTTTGATCTAATAGCCGGACCAGACTCTGTAGGAACGTGCTTCGTCGGCTTATCCTTGCGAGGCTTTGCCGAGGAGGACTGGAAGTCGAAGAAGGTGTGTGTTCGAAGCCTCCCCATCTGGAGGTCAAGGACGGGAAGCTCAGCCTCCTCATTGAAGGGTATTGGAGAAACCCCTTCTGTCTCTTTCATTATATCCTAGTAATGCCTAGGATCCTTGGCCTCCACTGCAATTAAAACAGCAAACACAACGCAAAAGGGGTTAATGCCCTACCATCAATTAAAGCTGTGGCGAATAAGGAAAGAATTACCTCTTATATCTTTTAGCAAGAGTCTGGGAGAAGGAAGGCCATGCTCATCCTCCGTGTAGAATGAGGCCATCATCTTCTCAGAGTTATAGACGAAACCCTAATGGACCAAAGTCTTGAGACTCGCCTTCTCCTCGGAGGATAGCCTCTTGGGCCACTCAGTTAGGCCCTCAGTAGGACGCAGGAAATGGCTGGGAAAACTAAATCCCGGAGACTTGTCATTGAGGCCATCAGTGACCTCTATCAACCCGAACTTACCTCTCCAGTCCTTCACCTTGTTCTCTTTCCCAAAGAAGAGACTTCAGCGCGGCCTTGCAGAAGTCATATAAACCCCCAGTGATCTCTGTGCACTCTGGATTCTATAAAAGCATTGAAACAGGCAAGCAGAGGGACGAATGCCATGCGCGAAGCTAAGAACCTCGAAGAGGTGCATGTCCCTTATGGAGTTCGGAGTAAGCATCACTGGATTCACTCCGAAGTAGTTGACGCACTCAACTTTGAACTTCATTGGAGGAAAAAGAAGACTAGCCTCCAGCTGGTGGTAGAAAATAATGTAATGGCGGTTGTCTTTAGGCAGAGCAGCTTTGGGGTTGCCGGAATAAACCCTCTCATGAGCCTCAGCCCGGCGAAACAGGAATTGAGTGCTACCTTCCAAGTTCTGGCCGAAGGCCAAAAACTTAGCTGTTTTTCCAATTAGGGCTATCTCCCCCCATTCTTCCTCCAATATCTTTTGATATTGGGAGGAGCTTACTTGGTCCCTTCGGGAGATGTTCTCTTTTCTGGGTGCCATTTGAGTGAAAGAAGAAGATGGAAGAAGGTACTAAAGATCGAGATGTAGGAAAATTGAGAAGATAAAGAGATTCGAGAAAATGAGCAGGAGTCCCAAAAATGAGAAAGACAAAGGAGTATATATACTAAGAGTCTCCTCGATAACTATCATAGCAATAAGTGGGGGCATTAAATGGACATTCAAAATTCAAAATCTATGAAAAAATTTACCGTCTGTTGAGACACGTGGAAAAATGGGGAGAACGAGGAGACGTGCATTCAATGCGTGTTCTTATCAGCCGTGCATGCATTGAATGACTGCGTGACCTTGCATCTATCCTACAAAGGCCGCCTAGAATACGAATGGTCCCTAGCCCCTCAAATCTCTTCGTTCAGGCGAAAGCTATCCTTTGGAAAGGCGGATTAAACGTTCGAATGGGGCGAAGCCCCCTAACTTGGCGAAGTTAAAGCCTCTCCTAAGAGCTGCTCACCGAAGCTAAAGAAATGAAAAGACCCCTTCGTTATCTGATGCGGAGGAAGTTCCCTTCAACCAGAAGACTCCTGAGAGATAATACTACAAGGATGCGAAATTGTTTTACTAAGGTTTGACTCTTCGCCTCCTCCTTAATAAAACAGGGGGGCCCCTGATGAGGGATAAATGTGACTCTTAAGTTACTATTGGACCCTCCTGTATCCAAAGCCTATTATGAGGCTCTCAGAGACTATGGGAAGGAGAATAAAGCCCACTGGCCAAGCCCTCAAATGACTCAAGTCCAAAGGCTTCTAGACAAGCTGTTACTCCCTTTACTAGCAAATGACTTGCTGAACAAGTAATGGCCGAAGCCCTCCGATGACGTGTCCAATCACCTAGCAGAAGGACAAGTCCTTAGATAGTCCACACCATGTCCTGGCACTCCTCTCACTGAATACCTCTGAGGATAGGACAGAAGACGTGGGCCTGCCACCAACTTTCACTAACTAGCATGACCAAATGATAGGGGACATCCCTTCTTAGGAAGAGATGTCAGACCTACCTAACCCGAAACCATACAAAAGGGAAAGAAAAACTTAAGCACAGGTAGTTGAAATTCTACATTCTCTCACCCCCTTTCTCTCACTAAAAGGATTATGAATTTGGCATTGACTTGATTGTCGGAGGGTCTTAACCAGGCAAAAGGCCTGGCTCTTCTTTGATCATCTTTCTCTCCTTTGCAGGTATCACACTCCAAGCCCAAAAGAGAAGATCCAGCCCATTCCCTTTCATACTAATCTAGCCTGATCAAGTATAAAAGTATCTTTGACAATATACATAATTATTAATTAAATTATAATCCATAATTAAATTGTTGTTTTATAGTTCATAATTTTGTGAATTAAGTCTATGGTCTTACAAATAGTAAATTAAATCTTCGATAGACATTTACATTTAGTTATATATATATATATATATATACTTCTTCAAATATAATATTACTCTCTCCAAATAGACCTAATAATATTGGCCAGTTGAAATGTCCATTTCTCATCTTTGAATATAGGCAAACAAAAAACAAAGATATATTTTATGTAAAAAATAATACATAAAATATTACTAATATTTGTAACTTTTGACTGTAAAGTTAGTAATGGAAAATGAAAATATGCAGTGTTATAATAGATGATAAGAGCTGCAGTGTTATGATAGATGATAAGGGCTGGGACTCATCTATTATTTAAACTATTTAGATAATTTCTAAACTATAGAGTTATTATGTAAACTGCAGTGTCATTTAACACCATATGCAGTGTTGTCATTTGAAGCATATATATATATATATATATATATATATATATATATATATATATATATATATATTTTAATCTCTCTTCTATATGTATGTAAATAGCATATAATTTTTTTTATTGAGGCTTCCATTGATAAGATCCAGGAATTATTATTCTCTTGTTGTAGACGTGGTTGATCACCCATGTACAAAGAGCATGTAAATTTCCTTTGTAATCTAAACAATGAAATTAGCATATAAAAAAAATTAGATCAACATATAATTATAAATTCCATATAATTATTTTAGTGAATACCTTCGCTTTATATTATGTCCTCTTGAATTGAGGGAATAACAGTGAGAACACATTTTGAAAAAAAAAATACATTAAAAAAAAAGGTTATATTGTTTTTCCTTTTATATTGGTTGATTTATGAATGAATATAGGAATAGGATTACAAATAGGATTGTGTTGTGTTATGTGAAGATTGGTACAGATTGGGCTTAATAATAGAATTGTGATCCTAATTCAATTGATACGGAGATATAAAGAGAATATGTTCTACATCAGAAAAAATAGAAATTAAAAATCAAAGTAAAAAATCTTAAGGTTAAAAAAAATAAAATTACACATTAACTTCATGCTCATGTGTAGGGGTAAGGATACCAATTTGTATCCTACCCATGGGTATTTATCCGAACTCTACCTGGTCAAAACGGATAATACTCGAGTTGATTGAATAATGGGTATGGATATACTCATACCCAAAAAAATAGCATTGGATTTGGGTAGGGTATGGATAGTGTAATACCATACTCATACCTGTACCTATACCCTACCTGAACTATCGAGATTATATATTTTATATAAAATTTTATATATTTTATTATTTTATATAAAATTTTTAGTAGTTTAATATCTAAAATAATTCATATATTTTCTTAAACATAAAAATATGTTCGAATTGACCTTAATATCTTTAAATAATTTGTATTCCAATCATTAAAATTATGTCGTTTTAATAATAGATTTTTAGTAATTTAATAATTTTATTTAGATTACCAGAATGTCATTTAATTTAGTTATAATTAAAAATCAAAGTAAAAAAAAAAATTACATATTAACTTCATGCTCATGTGTAGGGGTAGGAATGACACTTTGTCCCCTACTTATGGGTACTCACCTGAACCCTACTCGATCAAAACGGATAATACTCGAGTTGATTGGATAATGAGTATGGATAGACTCATACTCGAAAAATAGCATTGAGTTTGGTTAGGATACAAATAATATAATACCATACTCATACCCATACCCATATTCTACTCGAACTATTGAGATGATATATTTTATATAAAACTTTATATATTTTATTATTCTATATAAAGTTTTTAGTAGTTTAGTATATAAAATAATTCATATATTTTCTTAAACATAAAAATATGTTCAAATTAATCTAAATGTCCTTAAATAATTTGTATTCTAGTTATTAAAACTATATCATTTTAATAATAGATTTTTAGTAATTTAATAATTTCATTTAGATTACCAAAATATCATTTAGTTTAGTTAAATAATTTATTATACTTTATCATTTTATTAAGGACAAAAAAGTTATTTTGTATCCTTGATATATAATGTTAATATATAATGTTAAAACTAACTGTAAATTTCTCTTAATTTCTCATTTTGTCATTCTGCTTATCCTCTTTCCTTAGTTCTATCTCTTTTGGATCTCCATTTATTTTATCCTTAAAATTACTCTTTTCAAACTATCTGTAAATTTTTTTTTTCAAACTCTCTATATCTCATTCTATTTTCTCTTTAAATTTTCTTTTTTTTTTCCTTTGAATTTTCTTTCTTTTTTATAAATATTCTTCTCTCTTTAGTTCTATAATTAAATAAGCTTTCATTAAATTAATATTATTTTATAATTTTTCTTTTTGCTTCTCATAATTTTGAGTGTAAAAATAGTAAAGTAAAAAGTCATTTTCGTGTATTTGAAATGAATTTACTATTTAGATATTTCATGCTTACTATATTTGAAATTAATATTATTTGTGACAATTATTTCTTTTCTTTATTAATATTAATTCACTCCATTTTATTTTTACTTATTCTTACATAAAATCATTGTTGAGATATACATCTTAATATCATCTCATTAAATTCAATAACTCATTAGAACATTATACTCTTTGAAATTTTAGTATTAATAACTTCATATTAAGTAATCAAATCAAATATCCTAAATATCAAGTAATCAATTATCCTAAATCACTATATTTTTTATTATACAAATTTATTTTATTTTTTAAATCAAATATTCTAAATTTATGCATATATTTGAAAATAATTTGATAATTATTTGGGTCGGGTTACCCGAAACTCTATGGATATGGAGACAGGTTTGAAATTTATTATCCAAATAGATATAGGTATGGGTATGGGTAGACATGTACCTCTTTGGATATGGGTAAGGGTATTATACTACCCTACCCATTGCTATCTCTATGTAAGAGTGGCAATATTAAACACGATACGATAATACGAGATGAACCCAATA
The DNA here is from genome assembly GCA_947687605.1 of Reutealis trisperma. NCBI lineage: Eukaryota > Viridiplantae > Streptophyta > Magnoliopsida > Malpighiales > Euphorbiaceae > Reutealis > Reutealis trisperma. Next base: position 46,938 of record CANTUT010000706.1, on the reverse strand, counting down.
CGAAATTAGCGAGTTTGGGTTAGGAGTTATCGTATTCATGTCAATTTCGTATCAACTTAACTGTGACACAAAAATAATCATGCTATATCCCGGCTTGACTAATTAATTTGAAAATGATATGTTTAACCGATTAACACATTCAACATAATATATTTTATGACTTTTAAAATATGTATATATAAATATTATTTTTAATCTTCTATATAAATTTATATATAATTACATTTTATGTAATAATATAAATTAATAGGGGTTAATTTAGTATATTTAATATTTTTAAATATTAAATTTTTTATTAATTTAAAATTTTAAACTTATTATTCGTGTCGTATTTTATTACCCATTAATTAAGTGTCACGCCCCCACCCGAAGGCACGTGACCGGCACTAGGACACGGGAAATGCACGTAGCTACTAGTGCCCGTAGTAAGCCTGACCTAAAACACACACAACTGAAAGCCCAAAACGCACAACTGAAAAGGCCAATTGAAAAGGGCTATGGGCCCAACTAAGGTAAGCAGAACCAAAAGAATCACAACATAATACAATTATCAAATTGGCCCAACATCACTTATTCCATATATTCCAGAAAGTAATAAATTACAGAAAAGTTTTGCTTAACCCAAAGATTACAGCTCTTTAAAATACATAACTGAAATAATACACAAAGTACAATTACAAGTGTAACATTGCAGAGTTCTAAAGCCATATTAACAATTATACATATATTATATACATTTCTGAGTACTCAACAATACAAACTACTGCCGAAGAGAGACTGACAGTCTACTCAATTACAATTCCTTCACCGGCTCATTCCCTGACCTGAAAGCAACAAGATGAACAGGAATGAGCGTTCGACTCAGTGAATGATACCAGCTAATATATTAAACTGGTATCCCTCAAATAGACTGCAGTTCACATGATATGCATTATGTCATAGAGACAAACAAATCATCCAATCAAGCAAGGATAGGGCATGGTCCACAGTACCACACAGATACTCAGTACTCAATATAGGGAGCCGATCCCCCTACTCTGGCTCTCTGAATCCAATAATTTGTCTCTTATATCCAAGGGGTCCGGCCGTCACTGGTTTGTACCACGCAGCCCTGACCCGACTGACAGCAGCCTTGGAGATGAGCAGGCCCGGCCGATATCCATCAGTCATAGCTCATCTTCTGAATCCATCATAATCCAAATCATTACCATAACCAATCCATAATCCTAGGTGGTACTGTATCCTCCCGACCTCCATCCATCAATCACAACCATAGTATGGCACAGAATACAAAATATCAATTCATCATTCACAGTCAAATGTTACATACTTATATATGCAGTAGTAGTGCATAATATACATATATATACACACAGCAATGCATATGAAATGGAAACAGGATAATATATCAGTGAGTATCACTCACCTAACTGCCGACGCTTCCAACCGGCTTCCCTCAGAAGAGTAGCGTTGGAACCAGGAAGACGCCAGACACTGACACCTCGCAACAGAGAACATCACCACAATAAGAATTACACTTAACCTCAAAACAGACTCGACAACCTAACAAATACTCTAAGAACTACTAAACATAAAATAACTTATATAACGACTGAAATACAAGGGTTTCGGGTTAACCTTAACAAATTTTGAACATACGGACGTCGAGGATTGTGCCAGAACGTTGAAACAAAACCACTGGATCTCTCCACGCGCCGCCGCCGACCGGCCACACGCCGCCGCCGGTGGTGGCAGATCAGGGGAAACTCCACACCAGCAGGTTCACCTCAACCCCAGGAGCACAAAAACGGTCACCACTCGCCGACACTCGCTCTCCAGCCAACGAAAAATGCCCCCAAAGTCATGGTTTTGCATTTTTCGATCTCCTCCTCCGGTGGTCCTCAGGGGGGCAAGGTAGGTACCAAAATGAAGCTCTCATCTTCAGGAGTAAAACGGCACCAAGATCACTGGATTCCGCCGCCGGGATCGGCCGAAAAGTTGAGTTGAAGTCGCGGTGGCCGGCATCCTTCTCTCCTCGTGTACGCTGCCGTGCCGCCGCCGATCTTCGAGCTGCCACCTCCCTCGAGGTCGCCGGTCTGTCCTCTATCCAGCGGTGGTGGCGGTGCTTGCCACCGCTCGCCGAAATGCCGCCAACTCTCTCTCTCTCTCTCGGCCTCTCCCTTTCTCTCTCCTCTCCTCTACTGTCCCGTTTCTGTCTCTTTCTTCCCAAAACGTCCCGTTTTGCTACTGGCCAATCACATACATTCTTTTCTTCTTCTTTTTACTTAACTTAAACACAGTTAGTTATATATATATATATACTAAACCATATAATATACATATAATACTATATACATATATTTATATAAACATAATACTACACATATATATATATATATATATATAAAATAATAATAATAATAACAATAATAATAGTGATAATAATAATAATGGTAGTAACAATAATAATCATAATAATAATAATAATAATAATAATAATAATAATAATAATAATCATAATAATAATAATAATAATAATAATAATAATAATAATAATAATAATAATTTATAGTAGTAACAATAATTCATAATTTACATATTAATAATAATTTACAACATATACTCATGAATATATATCAATAACATATCAATAACATTATTAACGATAATTATAGTAATTATAACGGAAATCCAAATATCCGATAAAATACTATAATCAAATTTGTAATATAATTAAAACTTTATTAATACTCACATATCAAAATATAATCCAAATACAATTCTCCAAAAATCCACATTAACATTATCATAATAATATAATATTATAATATTATATCAAAATTGCCATTAATAATACATATTCAAATAATATGAATATTTATAATTTAATAAAATATAGTTTTAATTCTTACTTTAATAAGGAAATTAATAAAATAATACATTTCCGTACAAAAATAGAATTTTATAAAATAATTGAAAATTCAAAGTGTTTCATTAAGTAAATCATGTTTGTGTATATATTTTTGAGACAATAAACTAATTATGTCGTGTTCATATTGACTTTATCATATCATGGGTGTAAGTAAACATAACTCACTAATAGGAATTGCCACCCCTACTTGTGTGCTAAAAATAAGTACACATATTATAAAAATTTCTATATGTCAAAAATAAGTACACATAGCCAATCATTTGTGGTTTGATTGGTTTTCTCATCTCTTTTAAAGAAGTGAAAAGTGGGAGCTCTCGAATTTGATTCTCCCAAAATATAAATAGTTGTCACTAATTTAGGGAAAAATGTTAAAAGGGAAAGGCTATCCTTGTTGTGTAGTCTACTATATTTCTGTAGAATGTTTCCTCTCTCTAATATAAAAAAAAAGTACACATGAATATTAATTACATTTTTTAAATATATGAAAAAATCAAATGAGATTATTAAAATGGTACTATATATATATATATATATATATATATATATATATATATATATATATATATATATATATATATATATATATATATATATATATATTGTAAAAAGATATTAACTATTTTAATAAAAGTTTATTTATTTAAATTTTTTTCTAACTTACGAAATCAATGATAATTTTTACCTACACTGAATATATACATCAATCCAATGAGATAAAAATACATAGAATAAAAAGGGTATCAATATCTTTTTACTAGATAAAAAATATATAAAAAAGTTATATTTTGTAAAACATGACATCACTTCTGGCTGGGTCCTATCGATCACTAGTTCAACTGTCTTGATGGTATGATTTTTTGTTGGTTAATTGCAATTTCGATCTAATAACAAACTTGGAACTATTCAGTGCCCGGATCATTAGGTTGACCCACCGATCCAGTCCGAGTTTAATAAATATGGTGTCACTTGAGTAGATTTGATAGGAACTCCAAATGACTTGCTTTGATACCCAATATCTTTATGCTTGGAAGCGACTCCCTTGGAAAGCCAAATCAAGTTTACAAGGAAAAACCTTAAGCTCAATGATGAACCTATGTCAAGGAACCTTGGTATATTATAAACAAGCAAAGTAATTAGCTTTGAAAGTTTGTGTTTTTTATTCTAATCCAAGAACTAGATTTGAGAAAATTCTCACAAGCTTAAAGTTTAAATTTGGGGAAAATCAACTTTTGAATATCTTTATTGATAAAATAGTTAAGTATTTATAGTATCTTAACTAGGTTACAAAACCCTAACTAGAATCAACTTAGAAATAGGAAATCTTCCTATTGAGGATTCCTAAACAAGAAAGGAAATTATTTTCTAAATAAGAAATAACTCTAAACTCGTTTTGAGCTTTAAATCTAATATAAATAGGGCCAAAACTTACTAATTACAGAAGCAAACTTAATTTAATTGAACATGAGCTTATATCATATAGATAGGGGTCTAAAACAACATAAACTAAATTAAAATAACAAAATTTGGACATGTAACTTATTCTCAATTTGCCTCTCTTCCTTCACACGGCTATGATTGATGCTTTGAGTCTCCATTCCATTCAAATACCTCTCTAAAGAATTATGTATTATCTTAAAACTTCCTTAAATACAATGATTTCCAAAAGTTATGCTCATTATGCAAATCTTCTTGATAATATTGTAGAAAGCTTTGTATTTCTTTGGATTTCTCTTAAAAGAGCCATTAAATATGAATTGAAACTCCGTTGATTCTCTTTCCATGCTAGCTTGATGAAAAGGATAGTCTTGAAAAAACTTTTTGAAATCTTTATCATGCATACATTGGAGATCTTCTTGCAAGGCATATTGACTCTTATCATTCCCTCTTTCCGCAAAAGGATTCGTCCTCGAATCTTGACTTGAACAACTAGAATTAGGGAATGCTTTGTTCATACCATCTTATTGTTCTTGTTCATCTAATTCAACCACATCTTATGCATCCTTCAAGATTTTTGGATGAGTATTGCTTATTGAAACCTCTTCATGAATAACAACAACGTCTTCTTCTTTATCACCAATTGAAGAATCATGCTTCCTAGGCGACAAGTCACTAGCATAAATCCAATTAGTTTCACATATATCTTGAACCGGCCTAGCTATGATGACTTCTCCATTATTTTCTTGATCACTTACATCTTTCAAATAGGGCATGCTTTTATTGTCATCATCCTTGTCACTTCTAGAAAAGAGCTCTCCATTGAATGTAATGATCACCCTCTTGTTAGGGCATTAGAAAGGTATACTGAACCCAAACACTTAAAGCATTTAATATAATGAGAATAGTTTGGAGTTTTAGATTTACCTTTCTCCTTCTCCTTTGATATTGGTACAACTTGTTCCCTTCTTGAATCGAATTTGGACTTGGAATCAGTCCTCTCATCTTCCTTCCAACTTGATTTCCATGGCTTGAGTGAAGATGAACTTCGATTGTTGCCCTTATACCTTAGTTGCTTCTCAACCTTGATTGCCATATCCCTAAGGTGATATCTTCTTTGAAATTCATTCCACCTTTTGTCCATCTTTTTGTTAAGTTGTTCTAGGAACTCTAAGAAATTTTGCTCATCATCTTTAGCTTTGGAACTCATTGCGAAACCTGAAAAAATGTTAGCAAAGCAAAAACCTCACTTCACTCCCTCACGTGTTTCATTCAAGTTCACTCATGTTTATTATTACACAAATCAATAAGCTTTTCTCTAGATAAATTCACACTCTTGCCTTTTACCTCCCAATTCTCTCTTATAATTCTTACAAGAGCCAATTTGCAAACTACACAAAATTAATTAAATTTTCATATTTTTTTTCTTTTTTTTTTTTGGATTGCTCAACAATTAACCAAGATTTAGAAGTGAAATTTGATACAAATTTAAGTCAAAACAAAAACAAGAATATTTGGAATTACTAACCTTAGACGATTTCAATAATAATGAGACAAACACACCAAAAACGAATTTCACCAAAAAATGGAAAAATTATGAAATTAAACAAAAATAAACAGAGAACAAGAAGAGAGAAGTACGCAACTAATAGCACTCAAAATAAAGTTTTCTACAAAAAGTTATAACAAAATGAAACTTACCAAAAAATTGAAAAACATAAATTTTGAGACTTAAACGATGGAATTTGGCTGAAAAATGATGGACTTCGCAAGCAAAGCTAGTGAGTTTCGATTGTTGGCCCATTTCCCTTGGAACTATGTACTTAGAAGGGTTAAAAAAGCTACTTCTATAATACTAGCAAAAAAATTTCGAATTTCTAAGTTGAAAATACGAAGGAACAGACAACTGTAAGATTAGGGTTGAAAAAAAAATGAAAAAGGAAACAAAGATAACAATGAAAACAAAAAGGAAACAATAAAAGAAAAATCAAAAACAAATTAGAATGGAAAAGGAAGCTCAAACCAAAATTAGAAGCAGATCCTAGCTTGTTTTGGAAGGTAGGTTTGATTTGGTCAACTCATTTGTTTATAGGCTGAAATCTTATAATCTCCTTGATTTGATTAGATTCTAACAATCTTCATTTTTTTCTTCCACTCTAGAATTGGAAACAAATACTATATATTCCTATATATTCTGATTTTGCCAAGATTTTTTCCTTTTTCTTTTTTTTTTTCTTTCCTTGGTCGATTTCAAGATTCTTACCTTTTTTTTTTCTTGGTCGATTTCTTTCTTTTTTCTCCTTTTTTTTTTTTTTTTAACGAAACACAAAGGATTCGACAAATAGAAAGAACAAAGAGACAACAGAAACAAGACACAAACAACATAAAAGAGTAAACGATTTTAGGTTTTTTTTTTTTTGAATTTTAGAACTGAAAACACAAGAGAAACAGAAGTTAATGAAAACCAAAACAAACGAATTTAACGAAAATGGAAACAAACAGACACAAGAAAACAAACAAAAACAGAGAACACAAATTAAATAGAAATATATAACCTGATTTAGAGCCTAAACTCTAATACCAAACTGATATGAACCCCAAACGACATGTTTTGAGACCTAATATCTTTACACTTAGAAGTGACTCTCTTAGAAAGTCAAATCAAGTTTGCAAGGAAAAACCTCAACTTATTGAAGAACTTATGTCAAGGAACCTTGGTATGTTGTAAACAAGCAAAGTAATTAGCTTTCAAAATTTGGGTTTTTAATTCTATTCCAAGAATCATATTTAAGCAAACTCTCATAAGCTTAAAGTTTAAATTTGGGGAAAATCAACTTTTGAATATCTTTATTAATAAAATAGCTAAGTATTTATAGTATCTTAGTTAGGTTACAAAACCCTAACTAGAATCAACTAAGGAATAGGAAATCTTCTTATTGAGGATTTCTAAACAAGAAAGAAAACTATTTTCTAAATAAAAAAAATAACTCTAAACTTGTTTTGGGCTTTAAATCTAACAAAAATAAGCCTAAAACTCACTAATTATAGAAGCAAGCTTAATTTAATTAAACATGTGCTTATATCGATAGGGGCCCAAAACACATAAACTAAATTAAAATAACAAAATTTGGACATGTAACTTATTCTCAATTTGCCTCTCTTCCTTCACACAGCCATGATAAATGCTTTGAGTCTCCATTCCATTCAAATACCTATCTAAAGAATTATATATTATTTTGAAACTTCCTTAAATATAATGCTTTCCAAAAGTAATACTCATTATACAAATCTTCTTGATAATATTATAAAAAGCTTTGTATTTTTTTGGATTTCTCTTGAAAGAACTATTAAACATGAATTGAAGCGCCATTGATTCTCTTTTCATGCTAGCTTAATGAAAAAGATAATTTTGAAAAACCTTTTTGAAATCTTTATTATGCATACATTGGAGATCTTCTTGCAAGGCATCTTGACTTTCAATAAGATTAGCTTGACACAAATACGATCCACGAATACGTTTTGACTAGTGATTTAAAAATTGGACAGGATCGACTGGAATAAAAAGTCATCAGGCAGTCTTGTTCGATTTAATTAAAAATTGGATTTTCGATTCAATTATTTTTGACCGATTTTAACCAGTTAAACCTTTAAAAATGAAAATTGATAAAAAAAAAAAAGAGATATAAGGGGATTTTATTTAACTGATCAGACCACTAATTCAGTCAGTCAGACTAATTGAACTCTAAACTAGTAGCTTGATCAATTCAATTATCAATCTAGTTTTTAAATGTAATTAAATGAATTTATAATGTAAATTTTATATTGTAATAAGCTCTCTCGATTCGGGAGCTCCGGACACTTAAACCCATTCCAACCCGACCCAAAAAAGCCAAAGTCTTTGGCTTCTCCATTTACAAAGCGATCTAAAGTCCTATACATTCATAAATAATAGAAAATTAAATAAATAATAGTCTCTCTCTTTAATCAATCAAACCATAAAAAAAATTTCCCCATTTTCTCAGTAATTTTCTGTCACTTTCCCGAGAAAAATCAATCGAAATTCTTCAATGAGGCCGCAGAGGAGGCCAATCCACGTGGTAACGACATGGGTCCGGCGACAGCCACCAAAGGTCAAGGCTTTTTTGGCAGTGGTATCGGGGATGGCGGCTCTCGTCCTTCTCCGATTCATCGTACATGACCATGACAATCTCTTCGTAGCTGCTGAGGCTGTACACTCCATTGGCATCTCTGTTCTTATATACAAGCTCATGAAGGAGAAAACCTGCGCAGGTAAGAAAGGAAATGAAATTTTTTTGGGTTTTTATGGTAATTGTTGGAATAAGAGAGAACTTTTAGGACTTTGCACCAATCTCTTGAAATTCAGTTGCAGGTTCTGATGTTCATTTTGATCGATTTATATTCGTTAGGGTTTCTTTTTCTTTTTTCCTTTTTTTTTTTTTTATTTTATTTTTTGGGTTGTTGGGTTTTAACTTTTATGCTTAAAAGATTAGTTTTTGAAAGGAAAAGAGAAATTCTTGCTAAACTGTTAAACCAAAGTTCAATTCTTTTGTGGAATTGTGTATATGCTATATGGCTATAGCTTGTTGAAGTGGGTGGTTTTTATCAGGTGGACAATGTACATCAAAGTTTTTGAGTACTATACTTATATTTTAAAAATATTTATATATGGAATATAATGATATATGGATAACAATATATGAAATATATCTTTAATAAATACATTCTATAAAATTTGAAGAGAAATAGATACATAAAATATTTAGAAAAATAAAATTTTGGAGGGACTAATGCATTTAGTTTTTTAAAATATAAAAAATATTACGGGGAAAAATATCTTCATTAGTCTCGTTTTTGTAGCATTTTATGTTTTTGTAAGGCTTCCTTCTGGTTCTAGCTTATATTGCTTAGCTTGAAATGGTTTGCTTATTTGAGGTCTTGTTGTAAACTCCAAGGGAACTAAATAGAAGGATCTTTTTGTGTCACATATCTCTTTAATTGTTGTATAAGGGGCTCCAAATTCATTATGTATTCTTTTTGCATTTTGACTGATTTAAATACCCTTCTAATCATCCTTTGAATTTTTGCAGGGCTATCACTTAAGTCCCAGGAATTGACAGCTATGTTTTTAGCTGTCAGGCTCTATTGTAGCTTTGTGATGGAATATGATATACATACCATACTTGATTTAGCTACATTGGCAACAACTTTGTGGGTTATATATATGATCCGTTTCAAATTGAAGTCTAGTTACATGGAAGACAAAGATAACTTTGCAATATATTATGTGGTGATTATCTCTGTGAAACTGGGTTTTTGTGGTTATCTTTTCAATCCCTTCTTTCTTGCCTGCAAAATTTATTTTCTTGTGAAATGATGTTTATTTCATGTTCATATCTTTTAAATTCAAATCCTTTTTTTTTTTTTTGAATTTGGATGCAGGTGGTACCCTGTGCTATTCTAGCTTTGTTTATTCATCCATCAACATCTCATAATTTACTGAACAGGATTTTCTGGGCATTCTGTGTATATCTGGAAGCCGTCTCTGTACTACCTCAGTTGCGGGTTATGCAGAATACCAAGGTTCAATTTTATATCGTGGATAATATATGCTTAAAAATTTTTCAAATTGATACTCATCTTGTTTTTGTACTGTCAGATTGTTGAACCATTCACAGCTCATTATGTATTTGCCCTGGGTGTTGCAAGGTTCTTGAGCTGTGCCCATTGGGTTCTCCAGGTTTGTTTTTGCAGAACTGAATATTTATATATTATGTAGTTAGCTCTGTTTTTGATTTCTAATGTCCTTTAGATTATAATTGAGCTGTATATCTAACATTAATCATGGGATTGTTGATGATGGTTCCACTCCTGAATTGTCCTGAACATTTTATTTCAGCTATGCCATCAATTTACTTCTTGCTACACGAGTCTGCATGATGCAGACCAAGATAGAAGTAAAATGATATTGTAGTATTGTGGTCTTGGTAGCTGCATCTAAATTCTGTTGATTTATGGATTCAGTTACGCAACATTCTAGGATTACTTTGAATGATGCAAGCAGAATGGAGAACAATTTTATCAAAATTTATAGAAGCTTTGAAGTATTGAAGCGGTTGTCAATCAGTTTGCAATGGATGAGATTCTTGTTTTGCAACCCATTTATACCCATAAAATTTACCTTGCAATGTATCAATAACACACCTAATAGTGTATAGTCATTTTACAATAATGCATTCTTGTACCAGGGTACTTCATGTTTTAGCAAACATATCTATCTATCTATCTATCTATATATATATATATATATATATATATATATATATATTGGGTAAGTTAGCGTCTTCCTATTTAGAATATGCAATCATACATTTTTTGCTTTTAATTTGAGCAGGTTTTAGATAGTCGTGGACACTTGCTGGTAGCCTTGGGATATGGATTATGGCCATCAATGGTTCTTATATCAGAAATTGTTCAGACTTTCATCTTAGCAGACTTCTGTTATTATTACGTCAAAAGGTATGTTATTTTATTAGCATCTTTCTTTTATCCGAGGAACATACATGCATAATTTTACTTTTTCAGGATAATATTGTCGTTCTTATTATGGATTTTAATATTGGGTTTGCAGTGTGTTTGGAGGACAACTTGTTCTCCGTCTTCCCTCAGGAGTGGTGTAACTGAAGATCCTCTTCTGCTGTCTGTCAGCGACATTGCCACCAAAAATTAATGAATTTCGGCAATGCTGTTGCAAATTTTTTTTTTCCTTCTCTACACAGGGTTCTCCTTTAACGTTATGGCTGGAAGTAAAGTGGGTTGTTTGTAAATTTGGGGATGCAGAAATTCAGATGGATATTTATATTTGAGAAACTTAATTTTCTTAGTTGGATTAACTTATTTCTCAATGCCCTCTATAGACCATTGCATTGTGCACTTCTGCGTTTGAATAATCCTCATCAATGCTGAACCTATCTATAGTACTTGTGTCAATGGTATAAAATTTTAGACATTTTATTTTATGTGGCTTTTAGTTTCCTACTAGTTTGTTCGAGTGTTTTACCCTAAATGATGGGGTAGAGTATCTAGTAGACATGTGGAGTATTGGATGTTGCCATTGCTGGTGGAGGCATACTTTGTATGGATTTTGCTTATTGTTTGATTATACACAAACAGTGATGTATAGATGTGACTATCATTATAATACTGCAATATCATCGCCGTTGCAATTAAGCTTTTGTTTAGCTGCATTCTCTTTATGGCTAATGAAGTAGCAGATGCCCTATTGCAGCTCAATTGCAATTGCTAAGGCAATGTCTTCTATTATTATGTTTTTCATGTTTTCTCTCTGGAAAAGGAAAACATTGAGGCATTTTTCTGATTGGAAGGCATCTGAAATTTCCAATGATATAACAGTGCAAGAATGGCTGATTATGTTTTATTTAAGTTTTTTTCTTTGGCCAGAGAAAATGCAGGTACTGGCTATTCTAGTACAGTAGTTGTAGTTGTAGAAGACAAGTTATTACATAAGACAGCAACATTTATATTTAGATGGTGAGGTTCCTGGCAAGAATTCCCTCAAAGGTAATTCCAGGTCCAAAAGCTAGTATCAATCCCCATTCACAATTCTCATTATCCTCCATCGCCAAGCTCTCTTCGATCATATGCTCCAGCACATACACAATGGTATTACTGCTTGCATTTCCATAGTTCATCAAAGCTCGTCTACTCGCATTTAGTTTCTCCGGCAACAAATCAAGCCTCTTCTCCATTCTGTTCAATATTGCCGGTCCTCCTGGATGGACTGCCCAAAACAAATTATTATACTCTCTGTCACCTAGTCCAGCAACTCCCATTAATTTATGACAGAAACTCTCAATATTGTCTTCAATTATATGAGGAAGCTCCCTGGACAGCTTGAAGCTGATCCCTTCTTCAGTGAGCCTGCCATCAATAATCTTTTCGGTATCTGGCAAGAAATTCTGAATTGCTGTGTGAAGTTCAAAGAGTGGATTTTCAATGTCTGAAACTGGATCTGTGCCTATTATCAAAGCACCAGCACCATCCCCAAATAGAGCAACCCCAACTAGATCATATGGTCTGTCTACACTTGGTGGTTTGAATCCAATAATAGTAGTTTCAGAAGTAGCCAGTAAAACTCTACTCCCAGGATTGTTTTCAGCTATATCTTTGGCAACGCGGAGGCCAGCAACACCTCCAGAACAGCCCATGAAATAGAGCATGACACGCTGTGTTTCAGGGCTGAGTCCAAGACCTCTTGCAAGGTGAAGGTCACCGCCAGGTAGCCTAGCTTCGCTAGAAGAGACATAAACTAAGTGAGTTATGTCTGATATAGGCCTGCCCCAGTTGTTCATGCAAATTTCTGAAGCTTCAATAGCCATTTGTGTTACAGCATCATTACAGATGTCTAATCTCTGCTTTACAGTAGGGAGGCCTTCCATGGCGAGTTCAGGGTACTTCTTCAATATTTCTTCTGACATTACAACATACCTTGTTTTAACTGTTGTTGTTTGGCCTGTAAGAAACCATAGAGGAAAAAAATCATAGTTACTTATCGTCGGAGGGTGCATATATAGACCAATAATGGAAAATACAGCATTATATGGATGTGAATCTATTGAAGGGTATTTCAACATCTAAAATGATTGTTTGGATTTTATTTGGTTGTTTTTTAAACATCTATGATTGTCTGGAAAATCAATATTTGAACTTCAATGCCAAACAAATTCTTAAATGTCCTCTATTACTATTGCTCAATGACAAAGTAATAGTTCCTTAAGTCCATTTTTCTAGTTTTAAATATGCATAATTATGCTAGTTTCCATAAACAAATATGCATGGATTTGTTAGTTATGATTAGATGCTAATTAAGACACTAAAGGAGAGAAAAGTTAGTAGTTGTACAGAGTCTGGTGAGTTTCTGTTTGAGGTCTGGATCATGACAACTGGTGTTCTTGAAATACCCATCAACCAGAAACTCCTGCATGACAAGCTGGTGAGGGAATGCTTTGCCAAGAGCCAGAATTGTAGCTTTGCCAGGGTTAGCCTTCTTTGATAAACCTGTTTCTACTACATTCTCTTCACTCCCCATAATCCTTTCTCTTCTCAAAACAGAATAACAATAAAACTTGGAATGAAGCAAAGAGAGGAATGCTCATTTACCTATATATAAGACATTGATATAAAATTTAAGGGAAGCCAGGATTTTGCAATTCGTATATATAAAAAAGCAGTAGTTGAGAAGCGAGACTTTCATGCTGGTTATCTTTTAAAGATCTTCTTGGTAGATGTTTGGTGCTGTGTCCATAATAGCTGAATTGATGATGCTTGTAATGTAAATATTTACATGCCCAAGACCTTTGTTTTATAATAATGAACATTTGTTCAGTAATAGTGGAGTCATCTCCAAACGTGGGAGATTTCGATTTCGAGATCAAACTCAGCACCAAATTTACCTTCTCTCTCTCTCTCTCTCTCTCTCTATATATATATATATATATATTTGAGGCATTGGCTGGCTAGACAAGTATCGGTTTCACCACACTTGATAGATAGTAACCATATTTAGACGGCCTTGCAAGCATACTCAAGTTAAGACAGACAAGATTGCTGCTTCAATCCAAAAACTAATTTTATTTGTCTTGTAGATTTATGCACATAGGTCTCACCACTTGAGCTGCAACATATCGCCCGTGGATAAATACCCCTTGTTTATGCTTAAGATTTAGATTTCATTCGGTTCGCAAATTAGACTTTAAGTATACCTGTTGACATATATTTCTTAGCCATAAAATGACCATTCTTCGCTTAAAAAGAAGAATCAAAGTTAAGAATAATTATCCTATTTCTATGCCATTCCAGGAAGCTTCGATGTTTCAGGAACACGGGAAAGCAAAGTCAAGACATCAAACAGGATAAAATCTGTGTTAATACGAAATCATATTTCCAAGATTACTTGAAATGAAGTGTTAATACGAAATCATATTTCCAAGATTACTTGAAGTGAAAGTCTCGATTTCTGCAGTGATAGGATGAAGCCAATACCTTTAAACAACTCAGTCAACATCATAGGTGCATCATTGCACTGGACTTACTCTAGTCTAAACCAAACATCTTGGAAGATCCAAGAAGGAAGTTCTAGCAGCTTTGACAGATCACTCCTGCAACGACAAACTGCTTGGATCCTAGCCCTTCACTAGACAGGAACTAAACCAAGTACATGGTATCATACACTACAAGAAGCACCCCAACCATTTGAGATGGGTTAAACCCATATATTGCTTAAACATAGTATGCATTCACAAATTTTGGCTAAAATTACTATCAGCAGACATCTTTCAGGCTGCTCAGCTTCTATATCTACATAGACAAAGAATTAATAACAGTTTTACCCTAAACAGTAAACGTCACATTTCTTCTGAAACAGCTCTGGTATTTATAGACCAATTAACACAACACTCTCACATAAATCTCCAGATTAATCATCAAGTGGAAGTTTGAGTCCCTTCAAAGCTCAGAAAGATGCTTTCCATTTATGAAATCAACTACTTGGGTGACTGCCTGGTCAAGCGCAGCAGTCACTGCAGCCAAATTCTGCAGGAATTCCTCTGCAGCTGGTTTGTCACCATCCACTACATCAGTCACTGCTTTTATAAATATTGCAGGGACTTTCAAAAGATCAGCAACATAAGCAACTGCTGCCCCCTGAAACACAATTTAAAGACAAAAAAAAAATTAGTCTATTGTATAAGCAGGAGAAGCATGCGTTCAGCAATGGAATTGCAATCAAAGTAGTATTTTCATAAATCATTTTGTGCAACTAAATCAGTGTTGACAGTGAACCAAATCTAATGGACAGCAACCTAATTTGTATACAATCCCCATTGCAGAACGAACTAGAGGATAAAGCTGCATTCTTCCCCCATGAATGTATGTATTTTCCATCCATTGCTATACCATGGCCAAAAAAAAAAAAAAACCTGTTGAATCACCATCTGTTTTCTCCATTTTTAGCACAAGAGTAAGGTGCCACGACTTGACATATAGCATCAGGGCACTGTCCTTCAAAAAGCTTCATGTTGAATATGTGGAAACTATATGGAGGCATTAAGCATGATCTGAAATATTGTTTTACAATATCACATTCTCTAAAGTTTGCCAAATGTACTACATGTGACACTCTCATGGTGATGTCTTATATGACTGATTGGAAAATAAGAGGCAACAAACATTGCATCCAACACCACTCACAGAAAAAGACTTCAACTATGCGGGCCACATAGATAATCCCACTCTAACAAGGCAAGATAAGTACAGGAATTTTAAGATTAAATTAAACATTTGAAATACTGCTATTTACATAGAGTTGACATTTCCAGTCATAATTCTCTCTCGAGTGGTTTACTGAGCAAATAATGATGAGCCATTTATGAAACAATATGCAAGGATCTTTCATATGATAAACTTAGTCATATCAATTGCATCCCATCATTTCAGGGTCCAGCTTATACAAACAAAAATCTATTCTACAAGATATCCCTGGAAGCAAAGAATTCCATGACCAATTCGATTTGAATGTTATTAGGTGACATTTCAACAGTACCTCCATATCTTTAATTACAGCATCATTTGCAGTAATTGTTGCTTCATCTTGTGGAGACATGTCAAGAGAGTCTCCAGTAGACAATTTCCCAACCTGAAACATGTATATATTGCATATTAGATATTTGATGACACTGAGGCTCTGAATGAATGAATTTCAAAATTTTCATATCATGCCACAAGTTCAACATAAGCTAAATGTAAGTTCTTGTCAAACAGAACTTATAATACATTAAACCTACCATTGCTAGGAGTGTCTGAGGACCCTACTTATATATAACTCAAGTTGCATGAAATGGTATTTTACTAAATGCACTGAGCAACAGTGAACCTCAACCACCAGAAATTTTTTTTAACCAACAAGGCTTGTAAAAGCACTAAGGATAGAAGAACTAATTGCACCACAGATATTACATATATAAATCAGATCAATAACATTCCACTCATTCATCCCACTAAAACAGGTTCTGTTTGTCTATCTTTGTGGAAAATTAGACTTATATATGCGCGTGTGTGTGTGTGTGTGTTTCAGGTGAGGGAAGTTTGTGTACTAAGGCTATGTATTGGGTTGAATTGGGTGGTCTGCAGGAGTCTAAAATTGCAACAAACTGACGTCTAATCCAAAAAGAAAATATTTGCAATGAATAAATAAGGGACAGAAATGTTCAATGAGTTGATTTCCTGCTGAAAATGTAATTACCTTTAGGCCATGCTCCTTCAGGAGATTGGGAGTTGAGTAGGTCTGCCGCAAACCAACTCCATACAGATCAAAAACCTACAAAAGAAAAAGAAGCAGATAAATTGAGGGGCAAAGGGCACAAAAATCCAATACAGACAACCATAGAAATTTTCTTCCTAAGGCATCCAGATGAATTGAAGTTCTTAATCTCAATATCAGCCATCTGCTAGGGACATGTATATCCTTATATTCTTTAAGATTCATGGCTTATAACGAGAACCATTAGGAACTCACAATCTTTAGCACCCACAGAGGTATAGTTTTAGGGTGCATATCTTAGTGTTAAAACAAGCAATTTATTTTGGCCACTGATTATGATAAAAACAAAATAGCAATTTAATGCTTAGGCAATCAAAAGATTCTTTAAAGCGTACGAATAGCAATACATGAATTTTGAAGATCCTTTGCTTCATTAAAGGCATATGAGGTAAATAATGGTAAACAAAGGAATACTTACAGGGATAGGGATTCTTCTGTCATGGAAAGCAACATGACTTGCAAGGTATACATCACCAATGCATGCTCCCTTTGCCTGTAATCATTAAGTTTAGAAGAAAATGCATTATTTTGCTTTGCATGCAAATATAAATACAATCTAACTTTGTGCTTCCATTAAAGGAACATGCACTCTTTTCAATATTAGGAAATGTCTCAGTTAGCAGCTCAGACACAGAAAATTGATATAGCACATCAGCTAAACTGTAAACAATTAAAAAGTAATGAAAAAAAAGCACTATAGTAGGGGATACATGAAGAAGTTTATGGAAGATTATAAGACAATCTAATCAGCTACTCAAGAAGAAAAGCACACCTTAAATCCACCAGCAGTGCCTGCATTAATGATTAAGTCTGGCTGTAATGCCTGGATAGCAGCATAAGTCACAAGAGATGCAGAAACTGTGCCTACACTATCCACCCCTGAAAGAGATGATTTAAACAAATAGTTGAAGGATTAACCCATGCAGCTTGAGTTAAAAAAACATCCATTGTTTGACATTCTAATTAGACGTATTACAATAGCATACAAAATTCAATGCCCATGCCATAGTCATGTTCAGAAACAGGTACATATGGATCCAAATCTGGCACTACTTATATCTTCAAACATGTGATGCAGATGTAATGGAATTTTGAAGACATTTATACTAACTATGAACTTTTCTACAACTGCAAATATAAGCTTAGGGGAAAAAAATAAAGTAAGAAGCATTATTTGTTAAAGTAATTAAAGTAAGACGCATTATTTTTTAAAGTATTTCGATATTCAAAGAATATACTACTCTTCACTTCCCAGCATTAGAAGCTGATTGATTATCATAGGAAGCCAACCAAGCAATCTCTAACACAGAATGATTGCTCCATAAGAACTACGAAATTAATAAAAATAAAAACTTGAAAGAGCAAGCTACTTACCCAGAGTTGAATCTTTTCCAGGCCATACTAAATTGATGTTGAGATCCTTATAAATGCCATGATACCAGACCCAGGGAACCCCTTTTGGAAACCTGCGCCATCACACGTTGACTAATCAGTATTGAGCAAAAGAAAAAGCAACATGTACGGTACCCAGCTTGAAGAGAAAAACACAAGAAATTTTACAAATTGAATAACCCAGTAATGACACTCGATTCTGCATGAAGAATACCTACTTACACATTAAGTGCAGAGCAAAAAAGCCAACACCAAATCATACAACTAGTAAAAAATATCCAAAACAATATCTACCTTTCTCTATGAGATGAAGTTTACTAAGCACTTTTGTTAATTGAACTACCAGTCAAACTTAGACTAGTGTCCTTGGAGGGAGGGAGAATAAAATGATTACCCACAAATAAAACAGAAACAAAAAGGAATTCTCTAGTATGGATAAAGAGAAATAAAGAGCAATAGAATCTAAACACATACCTATTTTATCATCTTATATCATAATCACAAATTATACCAATTTCAACACAGAAATCCCAAAAAAAGAAAGCAATGTAAAAAAGAACCATGCCAACACCAATCAACTCATATAACAGAATCAAACAAAACTTACACAGCCTCTGGGTCCTCCTTGAGCTGGAACTTGTTCACCACAGGCATTGCTTCCGTTTGCATAGCTGTTTACACCATCAAAACCATCAACAAAGACAATCAATCAACGAATAGAAATCTACAGAAATCAATTCGCACATAGAAATATATAGGGACTGGAGTACCGATGACGATAAGAATATTGGAAATAGGGCGCATGGCTTCCCCTGCAGCGTCTGATCCTTCGCCATGAGGAGCCATAGCCGTCTGTTTCGCCATAGCCGTCGGTTTCTTTCTCTGTAACTTTGTGTTTCCCTGGGAAAATTTTGCACTTTAGAGAACTAATAGGAGTGTTCGTCTTCTAGAGAGAGTCCACGAAAAGCCCAACAAAATAGAAAATACTAGCCAATAGAAGAGAAATATGGACAAATAATTAAAATATAATAATAATATAATATTATAGATTTTTTTTCACAATTAGTATTATGATTATTTTTCAAATCCAAGCCAATTTTTGCTTCTACCAAAATTAAATATCTTAAAAAAAATAAAATAATATAATCTTAAAAGAAGACTAATAAATAAATTAATATTATATATCAATAAATTTTTAATTTAATTGTTAAAAAAAAAAGGGTCAAAGGGCTAAAATAAAGGAGTTTACATCCTATTGTCATTTTTGTAGTCACTATTCTTGTTATTTCTATTTTTTTAAATATATAAACAAACATAGGGATAAGAAAATGATATATACACACTTCAAAATCAAGACAATTTGAAGAGACAAGCTAATTTTTATATCCCACACAAAATAGTTATTCTAATTATTTATACGGGTGAATAGATATCTAACTGATCTAAATTTTTGAACCGGACCAAACTAAAATAGTGGTCTGGTTCTGTTTATTTGGTGAAACGGTTTGGATCGGTGTAAGAAAGAGCATAATATCAGTGTTTGATTTTCAATGTGGTTTATAAAATTTTAAAACCAAACCGACTGAAAAACCAAATATATAAAATGGCATCGTTTAATTATGCATATACTACTACGTCATTTAGTCATTCTATGTAAGCATCGTTATCCACTTAACCCTAAACCTACCCTCATTTTCCTTATTTGTGCTGCTGCCTCTATTCTGCATTCACTTAATTTCTCTCAACTTTTCATTCTTCTCTTAATGAAATCCTAACCCTAAAAGCATAAATCCCTTTTATTTCCTTCTCTTCTCTGTGCTTCTGGTCTATCTCAGTGCTAATACCTAAAACCTTTAAATGGCGCGATGTTATAGTTGCAAAGATGAACTCTCCTTCTTTAGTTCTTCTCTTAAAGAAACCCTAATCCTAAATCCCTTTTATTTCCTTTCTCTTCACTATTCTTCTAGTCTATCTTAGAACATAAAAGGCTTAAACGACTCGATTTTACAGAGATGAACTCTCCCTCTTCTCTCACAAAAACCATAACTCTAAATCTCTTTTATTTACATTTGTGGTCTGTGATTTAATGGTGAAAGCTTAACATTTGGCCCTTTGAAACTTTATTTCCTTTAAGTTTTCTGCAAATCTATTAAGGATTTTCATTTTGTCATCTGTTAAATGTAAGAACCTTAAAAAATTTATGTATTTTTGTAATTTTGTTTGATTTCTTAAAATTTTTAGTGTATTTGATCTCTATAACATTTATTTCCTTCATTAATAATTTTGCAAAATTATTCTTTATTTGCATATCTATACTTTAATGGTGGAAGCTTAATATTTGGTCATCTACAATTTTGATTTTCACTTATCCATTTCTTAAAGGTAAGAAATCAGAACCCTAATTTTATTTATGTATTTTGATTATATTATGGTTTTATGAATTTTGTTTTATTTGATTTTTGATCTCCGTAACCCTGTTTATGTATGTTTGCATGTGAAGATTTGTTGAAATTTGGAGAATTTATGGTTCTGGTCCTTTTGGATGTTTGATTAAAAATTAAATTCCTACTTGTTTGTACTTGGGGTTGGATTTTTACAAATTTCTAGTATTTGTTAGCAATTGCTCATCAAATGTAATTTAATTATTTTGTTTTTGTTATTGTAATTTTATAATTTTGAAACTTATAATTTATAAATTAATCATCATTTATAAATTAATTATATTTGTTTTGTTTGGATCTATCCCTTTTTATGTAAATAGATGATCAAAATCTATTAGGGACTGACATTGGAAGCAATGAAATTATAGCCAATCCCGTTAGTGGAAGTTCCAATGCTCATGTAGAGGGCAGTAATACGGAAGCAATTGCTACTAAACCTCTCCCTGCAAAAAAAAAAAAAAAAAAAAAAAAAAAAAAGGAAGCAAGTGACACCCAGATCTCTTGTTTGGGACCACTTCTATAAGAATTTAAATGTAGAAAGTAAGGTGATAAGTACCAAATGTATGTATTCTGCCAAAGAATATACTTGTGACACAAAGACAAATGGCACTTCAAGCCTAAGGAATCACATGCTTAAGTGCATGAAAAACTAGCACAATAAAGATGTTAGGCAATCTCTATTAATCCTACAACCTGTTTCTAATTCTATGAATTTGATTGAGGGTAATGAGAGTTTGGGATCATTAGGAACTTGGAAATTTGACCACAATGCCACTAGGGAGACACTTGCATTTATGATCATTGTAGATAAGGTGCCTTTTAAATTCATAAAAGAGGAGGGTTTTAAAAGACCTATGATGACAGCATGTCCTAGGTTCAAAATACCTTCTAGAAAAATAGTCACCAGAGACTGTTTTAATATTTACATGAATGAAATGGCTAAGTTAAAATCTTTTCTTGAGAGTGATAGTCAAAGAATAAGTCTTACAACTAATATTTGGACAAGCATCCAAAGAATTAATTACATATGTTTGACTGCCCATTTCATTGGTGACGAGTGGAAGTTGTTTAAAAAAATTGTTTATTTCATTCCTATTTTTAGTCATCGTGGTGAATTCATTGATAAGACTATTGAAACATGCTTATTTGATTGGGGCCTCAATAATATATTCACTATTATAGTTGATAATGCTTCTTCTAACAACACTGCTATTGCTTTTCTAAACAAGAATGTTAAATTAGGGTGGTTCTGTCTCTTAATGTAAATATTTGTACATGAGGTGTATTACTCATATTCTGAATTTGGTTATTACAGATGAGTTAAAAGAGGTTAACCCATATGTAAAAGAAGTAAGGGATTGTATTAGGTATGTTAGAAGCTCTCTAGCTAGGTTGAGAAAGTTTAAAGAAATATATGAATTGCTTGATATTTCTTGCAAATCCTCATTGTGTCTTGATATACCAACTAGGTATAATTCTACCTATTTGATGCTTAAATAGCCTATGATTTGAAAAAGACATTTGAAAGGTTTGAAGAACAAGAATCTAGTATAAGTTCCGATTTGGGATTAAGGAATTTACTTGATTATATGGACTGGTCTTGTTGTAAAAGACTGTCTAATTGTTTACAGCATTTTTATGAAATGAAATTGAGAATTTCAGGTTCTCTCTTTGTCACTGCCAATACTTCTTTCTCTGAAATTTTTGACTTACATTTCATATTAAAAGATATGTCAGCTAGTGAGGATCTTAAACTTTTATTTTTTTTAAGCTAAAACATGAAAGCTAAATATGATAAGTATTAGGGGATCATAAAATATAAACAAAACCATCTTTTTTGCTAGTGTTTTGGATTCAAAGGTTTTTTTTGAATTAATGGAGTACTCATTTGGGCAGATGTATGGTCCTTATCTAGTTGGGAGCCTTTTTGCAAGGGCCAAGCATGAACTTTACATGCTATTTAATGGGTATGAGAGTATGTATTCATCACAACCTCACACTTAATCAGATTCACAGAGTACACAATCAAATTCCCAAATCCAATATGATTTATCTTCTCAATCAAAGAAATTTATTTTAAAGTCCAAATTTAGGTAGCACAAACTGGAAATGGGAATTGGTGGGGGCAACAAGATGAACTTGATCTTTATTTGGGTGAGTCATTCTTAAAGGATGAGGATAATTTTGATTTGTTAAAATGGTGGAAGCTTAATTTAGAGAAATTCTTTGTCCTCTCTATATTGGCCAAGGACATTTTAGTTGTTCCTATTTTCACAGTGACTTCAAGAAGCGCTTTCAGCACTAGGGGTAGAGTGCTTGATTATTTTATAAAATTCATTAACTCCAAGAATTGAAGAAGCTTTGATTTGTACCCAGGATTATATTAGGCTTTCCAATAAGCCAATCATTGTTAAGGAGTCTCTTGATGAATTGGAAAATTGGGAAAAATGTGCTAATTTATTTAATTATTCTTTCATTTTTTTATGTTGTTTTTTAATCTTAATGACTCATTGTTATTAATATATTTTATGTTGTTGGAAATTCTTATTGTTAATTTTTCATAATTGTCAAATGTGGGGCTAGGGCATTTTGTTGCTGGATCACACTAATATAATATCCTGAATTGTCAATAGTTGTTGTTCTTTTTGGTTATAAAACAACTTATACCTTATATCTTTGATTTTGTAAAGTTTCCCATATGTTTCTCTTAGTTTATTGACTTATTTGTGTTTTATCTTATGGCATTCTAGATGGCTTTAGCACTGATACTACTTTCTTTATGTACAGTTGCTGCTTCTCTTTTTTATTATGCAACTTCTCTTACTGCAATGTCCGAAATTATATTTGCCTGATTTGTAAAGTTCTCTTATTCCTTTTGCTTTTTCCATATGAGTTATTTCTGTATTTTAATTATTTTGTTTGGTTTTGGCTTTGCAATACTACAATTAATGTGATCGATGCCAAGTCATTGAAAATGCAATGTCTTGTTGAAATGGAACGCACTAGCTTATGCAACTATTTTGTTTTTATTGGTGAGTATTAACTGAATTAGGGTCTGGCACAGTTAAGGCGCGCCTCGAGTGCAACGTGCATGCCTTTGCGCCTTAGACTGAAAAAAGTCGTTACTCTCATAAAGGCGCGTGCCTCTGTGAGAAAACCCCTTTAATGTGTTCTTTTCAATTAAAAAAAAAAAGGCCAATTAAAAATTAAAACCTAAGGTAACAAAGAACCAGCTGACAGAGACAAAGAAAAAGAAAGAGTTGATAGAAGGGAAAAGAAAAAAAAAAGAAGGGAAGAATTGAAGAAGAGAAGAAGAAATCAAAACTAACGAGGTATGTAATTTGTTTTCTTCTTGAATCTCTTTTTTCTTTTTTCTTCTTCTTGAAGCCATGTATAATTTGTTCTTCTTTTTTTTTTTTTTCTTCTTGTTCTTCTTCTAGATTATTTTTTTTCTTTTTCCTTCCTCTTGAAACCATCTTTAATCTGTTTCTTTTTTATTTTTGTTCTTCTTCTTGAATCTCCTCTTTTTCTTTTTCTATTTCTTTTTTTTAACTACTGACCAGCTGTAATGTGCTCTATTCTCTCCTCTTTTCCATGCACGGCTGCACTTTTTTTTGTTGCTACTGTAATGTGCTGTTTGCTATCTTCTCCCTCCCCTGCACTTATTTATTTTACTACTGCTGTAATGTGCTGTCTGCTCTCTCCTCCCTCCTCTACATTACTGCACTTTTTCTTTTCTTTTTTTTTTGCTGCTTGCTAATGTATTATTTGTTTAATAAATTAGTTATAAATTCTTATTATTTTTTTTCTTTTATTTTTCAGTTAATTTTTATTGTTTGGTTGTTGGTGGTGATTAAATGGAGAATGAGGCAAATGTTGGTAGTAGTGCTTGTGTTTCTACTACTACACTTAGCAACATGGTAGAACAGACCCAAGATGGAAATATTTCAAGATGGTTAATCCACCTAATGCAAATGATCTAATATGTGATTTTTGTAGAAAAATTACAAAAGGGGGGATTTACCGTGCAAAGCAACATATTATTGGAGGATTTCGCAATGTTAAGGTTTGTCTAAGATGCCCTAGTCATGTACGTATAGAAATTGAGGCTTACATGAAAAACAAGGCCTTATTAACCATTAAGAGAATGCAATTCTAGATTTTGAAGATATAGATATTTATGGTGATGATGAAGAACTAGATAATCTTGGAGGGGTGAGGGGAACCAAGAGTTCAAAGAAAGGAAGTATCAAGTCACGAAAAAAGCCCAGGCCAAAGGGACTAATTGATGTTTATTTTGCTCCAAATATAGAAAAAGTTGTTCAAAGTAGAAAAAGAGATAAGAGATAAGGCAAGGCAATCTACAATTAATGAAGCATGCAAGAAAGAATTGAGAGATAGAGCTTGTAGGGATATGACTCGATGGATGTATGATGTGGGGATACCTTTCAGTATTGTTAACTATCCAAGTTTTAATGTGATGATTGAGTCAATAGAACATTATGGAGTTGGCATAAAACCACCTAGTTATCATGAGGTGAGAGTTCCTTTCTTGAAAAGGGAAATCGATGAGGTGACCAATATGATGAAGTCCTATAAAGAAGAATGGGCTAAGTATAGGTGTTTTATTATGGCTGATGGATGGTCAGACAAGAACCAGAGGACCCTCATTAATTTTTTGGTAAATTCGCTAAAGGGAACATTTTTGGTTAAGTCAGTTGATGCCTCAGATTATTAAAAGACTGGAGAAAAGATGTTTGAGTTATTTGATGATTTTGTGGAGAGTATTGGGGAAGAAAATGTGGTACAAGTTGTCATAAATAATGTAATAAACAATGTGCTTGCAGGTATTAAAAAAAGTAAAAGCTTTTCTTATTTACCTTTAAGTAACTAAATTTTATAATCCATATTATATCCTAAGCTTTGCTCTTCATTGATTAGCATAATATTTTAAGTTTGTTTCTTTAATTTGTTTTAAGAAAGCTATTGGAAGCAAAGAAACCACATTTATATTGGACTCCTTGTGTTGCTCATTGCCTTGACTTAATATTGGAAGATATTTGAAAAATCAACATTTTTACTAGAACATTGAAGCGGGCAACGAGCTTGAATGCTTTCATCTATATGCGCCTAGGAGTAGTTAATATGTTAAGGCGCTTTACAGGACAAAGAAAGGTTATTTGGGCTAGTGTCACGAGGTTTGCAACATCATATCTCACTCTTCAGCACATACATAAACAAAAAAATAATTTGAGGAAGATGTTCACTTCAGAAGAACGGACAACTAGTAAGTGGGCAAAAGAATCCGATAGTAAAAAAGTGACTGCTATTATTTTGATGGCCTCTTTTTGGACTAGCATTGTCTATATCTTGAAAATATTTGGTCCTTTAGTCCGTGTTCTTAGATTGGTTGATGTTGAGAAGAAGCCTGCAATGGGATATATTTGTGAAGCTATAGATAAGGCTAAAGAAACTATCATGAAATCTTTTAATAAAAATGATGAGAAATACAAGGAAAGTCTTTTAAATCATTAACAATAGATAGGAATGTCAACTCTATCGACCTTTGCATGCAGCAGGATATTACTTGAATCTTGAGTTTTTCTATTCAAATCCTAATATTTCTCAAGATGAAGAGGTCATGAGGGGTTTATATAATGCTTTGCAAAGGTTGGTCCCAAGCCATAATGAGCAAGACAAAATTAGTGATCGACTTAGTTTGCATCAAAATGCAAAAGGGCTATTTGGGATGGAGTTGGCCATTAGGCATAGGAAAACCAAATGTCCAGGTAAATTTTATCTAATTTTTTCTTTTTAAAGTATGATTAGCCAATTAGAAATATTAATATACATTAAGTATTAAATTATTTGCAGCTGAATCGTGGAAATCATATGGATCTTCTACTCCAAATTTGCAAAATTTTGCTATTAAAGTGCTTAGCCTTACTTATAGTGCATCGGGTTATAAGCGTAATTGGAGCATTTTCGAGCATGTAAGTAATTGAAATGATTTTATTTTTGGCAACAAGGCGGTTCACTTTATTGTTCACTTTGTTGTGTAATCATAATAATTATTATATATATATTTTTGCATATTCATAGCAAAAAAAGAAATAAGCTAGCTAAAAAACGCCTGAATGATTTGGTATTTGTCAAATACAATCGAGTGTTGAAGCATTGATATGATGCACATAACTGCATTGATCCCATTTCCTTGACAAACATTTATGATAGCAATGAATGCTTGATGGGTGTAATGGATGAAGAAAATGATAAAGAAGATGATTTGGTATTTGATGATGATTCTTTGACAATGGGATGCGGTTGCAAGAGCTAGTGGAGTTGGGGTGGTAGCTTATCATACTCGATTAAATAAGGGAAAAAATGTGGGATCCACATCCACATCAAGGGCTAGGCCTAAGCAGGTAGAAAAGGCAAAATACTCTTAGAAGAGGGCTAGTGCTCCTTTAATATTTAGCGATGAGGAAAAGGATGATTTTGAAGATGTTGAAGAAGAGGAAGAGGAAGAGGAAGAGGAACATGAAGTATAGGAAGAGGATTTTGATGATGATGAAGATGAAGATGACTATGTTGAGCTTAATGATGATGATGATTGGTGAGTGGTTACTTATTATAATAATAATTATTAGGAGACTAGGAATGTAGAACTATAATATGTAGTTATCGAATATGAACTTATGGTTATGGTTTTTAGTTTTATTTCATTTTTTTTTTGCGCCTCACTTTTGAAAAGCACGCGCCTTTCACCTTTAACAACTATGGGGTTTGGTCTATGCAATTGGCAATGACAATTCTATGGCATTGACTGTTGTGCATTTATAGATATGCTATATCTCTACATCTGTTAGCTAAGTCTTCAAATTCTTTCAATTCCTCCCATTTCTATTTTTATTGGGGTAATGATGATACTATGATTTGCTTTCTTGCTTTGATTAAATGATTGTGTTGGATTAAATTGGGGAAGCACAATGTATTGTAGCCAATTTAATTTGACCTTATTTTATCCCATTAAAAAAAATAATCCCTAACCCTTTTTATTTTATTGATTTGGGTAATGATGATGCTTCTACCTTTTTTGAATTTCTGAATATTTATGTCGAATTAATTAGCGGAGTTAATAATGTTAAATGATTCATAGTTTAACGACGCAACCGCATTAATTTGGCCATATTTTTACATGGAATAAAAATAAAATATGAGCTCTATCCTTTAATTTAATATATAATTTATCTTGAAATACTTGGATTGGATTTATTTAATTCCTTTCTTTTATTATGTAGGTTTTGGTTATGTTATGAAACATTGGGAAGTTGGAATTTCATGATGCATAATGGAATCCCACTTATTTTGGTTGTTTTGCTTATTTATTCATATGATCATATTTCCTTTTTGAAAATTCTGCATATTATTTGTTTTGTAATTAAGGGGCTTGTAAGTGTAAATGTAATTATACATACATGTAATGAAAATTGTTAACATATAAAATATTATCAGTTTAAAAAAAAATAAATTATACATTAATGGGCAAACAAATTCAAAGGCCCAACACAAAGGCCGACCCCAAGTTACTGAACTGAACCATTTTAACATTATCATAAATTTAAATTTCAGTATTAAGTTTTGTTTAGTTAGATTTAGTGTCTATTTAATATGTATTTTAGTTGGTCGATTTTGCTTGTTTTATATATTGAACTGAACTGAACTGAACTGACTGACATCCATCCTTAGTTATTTATTTAGTGATGTGTATATAATCTTTAATGGAAAAGAAAAGTATTCCACTTTTTTCTTTTTCTTTGTTTGGTGACGTATTTATATTATTAAAAAATATTATATCAGTTAAAAAATTAAATTAGTAAAAAAAAAATTACATTTTTAAATGTTATATTATATTTTTAGTACTATGTTTTATAAATATTTCTTGCTAAAAATCATAAATTCAACCAACCATTAGAGATGCAATCGAGTCAGGTTGAGCTCGAGCTTTAACTTATTCAGGTTTGGCTCGATATTTTTTTTTTTTTTTAGCTCGAGCTCAAACTTGAGCTTGAACCAAGCTTGAAAATAATCTTCAAGCTTAGCTCGTTTAAGTTTGAGCCAAACTCAAACTCGACTAGTTAATAAATTATATTAAAACACTTAACTTTTTAAATATTTATTTTTAATAAAATAATTATAACAAAATATTTAAGACTAACATAAAAACAAATGCATCCAATCATTAAAATTGAGAATTACATATATTAGAAAAATATTAATTAATAAAAAAATATTCTTAAAGATTAGAATATTAGATTATACAATAAGGAAATATTAGATTATATTAATTAAGAGTATATATATATATTTAAGTCAAATTGAATTACCAAAAAGTTTATAGGGTGTTAAAATATATTTTTTGAAGTGCTAAAATTAATAATAATAATAATAATAATAATAATAATAATAATCAAATTATTTGTGAGCCTATTAATCGAGCTATTCACGAGCTTATAATCGAGCTGTTCACGAATACAATCGAACTAAACTTAACTTTGCTTAAACTCGGCTCATTTATTTATTGAACCTCAAAGTCAGGCTCAAGATTGGCTCATATATAAAATAAATTGAATGCGAACAAGTTTTTACCGAACCAAACACCGAACTGCTTGTAAACGGTTTAGCTCCTTTGTACCCATACCAACAATTAGATGATCATCTTTTAAATTAATATCTTTCGATCGTTCTCCTCTTTCTATTCATTTAAAGTAAGAATTAGATTTAGTGGTAAAATTAAAATTGAAATCTTAAAATCTGAGAGATTTCATATTTGATTTATGATCATATTATATTTACATTATTTGCTAATTTATATGTTTTGACATGATATTCAGTTTTAAATGTAATTGTATAATTTTATGAGATCTATAATATATATTGATCGAGATAAATTCGATCAAATAAGAGAGAATGAACTTGAATTGTGATTTATGTGTAATATTGATATAAAAATAATTTAAGGATGATCTGTCTCTTATAGGCTTACATGCGAGATATTTATAGATAATATTTTTATATATGAATTGAATAAGATTTCCATATTGAGTTGAATTTGGATTTCTTGTGTACGTATCTATTTTAGAATTGAATAGTGAATTACAGGTTGGGCTAGTAATCTGAATCCTTTATGACTATGGACTTTTAAATACCTTTTCTTTCAATATATAAGAAAATATGGACCCCCTATATAGTCATTTTTTGTCCCTCATCAGAGGCCTGCCACTTCCTAGTTCAATTGAGTCTAGCAAAGAATGGGCTTAGGGAGTAGATAATCTGGAGTTGGACATACTTTGCTGACTTGGCAGTTCACTTCGCCATTTGAAGTCTCTGCTTGATGTGTTTTGCCAATTCGAGTGGTTTACCATGTGCTTCGCTTGATTTGCTTTGTCATACGTTTCATTTGATGCACTTTGCAAATCTACTTCAAAATAACTAATGAAGGCGCCCCTCTCACCCCCCCCCCCCCCCCCCCCTCCATTTTAAGGACTTAGAAGCTTGCTTTACTAACAGACCTTGAAAAACCTACCTCATTGACCAAGGGCTGAGAAATCCATCTCGATAAGGTTTTCAATAAATTGCCTTGTTGATCGAGGACTTAAAAATTTACCTTGCTCATGAAGGTATTCAAATAAATCGCCTCGCTAATTAAGGACTTAGAAATCTAACTCGCTCATCAAGGTCTTCATAATTTGCCTCACTGAATGAGGACTTTAGAAATCTGCCTCCTTTAGAGATCTTCAATGATTTGCCTAACTTTTCTAGGTCTTTTCATTCCCTCAACTGAGAATGCATTTTTTTTTTTTGTTGAATGGTTGAATTTGATGAAAATATTGAGCTAGGGACATGACTTTTTAATGCCATTTCCACAAACGGTGCAAATTTGATCGAGATAAATTCGATCAAATAAGAGAGAATAAACTTGAATTATGATTTATGTGTAATATTGATGTAAAGATAATCTAAGGATGATTTTCCCCTTGTAGGCTTACATGTGAGGTATTTATAGATAATATTTCTATATATAAATTGAATAAAGATTCCTATATTGAGTTGAATTCAGATTTCTTATATACGTATCCATTTTGGAATTGAATAGCGAATTGTGGACTGGGCTAGTAATGCAAATCCTTTATGATTATGAACTTTTAAACACTTTTCCTTTCAATATATGAGAAAATAAGGACCCCGTATATGGTCATTTTTTATCCCTTACCAATACACACACACACACACACACACACATATATATATATATAATCTGAGTTAAAAAAAAATTATTGAAGCGAAAATTTTGTCACATATCATACTTCGGATTTTAAAAATTAGGTTAAAATTTATTTTTGTGAAGTCTTTTAGGATATTAATAACTAATAAATTTTTTATTTCACTAAAATTGTCTTTAAAACTATAAAGTCTCAAGTTCCAATACCAGTTATAACTACTTTAAAACTATGAAATCTCAAGTTCCAATCCAGTTATAACTAAGTTTATATAAAAAAAATTTAGGGTTTAATTAAAAAAAATATCAACTTTGGCAAAAATTGCAGATTTAGTTTAATTTCTTTTTTGGCAATTCAAGTTATGAACATGAAAATTTTTGCAATTTAAGTCATGTGAATAGAATCTAATATAAATTTAATGATTAGAGCTAATGTGGTATTGATTTAATAATATATTATTCACGTCAGCAAATTCAACAATGTCTTATCATCTCTTATATTGCATTATGTTGCGCGATTTCTGCAAGTGCACAGGTCGTGAACAAGTAATATAGTAGTGAAATAAGTGTCGATCCCACGAGGAAGGGTTGACAAGTACCAAAATTAAGATTACTCTATTATTTAGAAAATCAACTATGAGAATTTATATTTTAAGCTAAAGTGAAATTTAAGTAAATAAATGATGATAAATATGAAATAAAATTAAAGGTTTAGGATTTAGAATTCATCAATTGATCACATATGATTTCTTTATAATTTTTAGATGGATTATTTTTGCTGGAATTAATGATTAGATTTACCTAAATTATATGATGTTCTCTCTCAAGATACAACATGTGTGTTCATATTAACCTTACGTCTACTCTCATGATCATAAGCAATTAACACAAACCCATTAAGTTTTATGGAAATCCTTTTAAAAATCACAAAGGAGTATTCTTATCTCTAAGCAATACATTCCCTAAGTCAATTATCCTAATGAACTAATATTGTGCTTCCACTCTCGCTACTTCACACAATATCTTAAATCATGCAATTAATGGCCAGTTAATTACAAGCATTAAGTTCTAAGATAAAAGATTAATTCCAACAATCAAATCCAATCAATTAAATATAAATAATCATATGCAAATCAAAAGATTACATCTAAATCCTAGAAAATAAAATTAGCTATTCATAATTAAAAAGAAAGAAATAATTAAATTAACAATAAAAATAATAAACATAATAATAACTTACAATTAAATTCAAGAATAGAGTTTAGAGAGAACTTGTTTTGGGATACAATCTTTGATGAACTCAAGCTTCCAAAAACTCCTCCTCTTGATCAAAATAAAAAATAAAACTAATCTACTATAAGAAAACATATAAAAATCTCTCTACATATTTTTTTTATGGATTTTCTTTGATGCCATTTCCCTTTGCCAAGCATGGTATTTATAGACAAATTTGGTGGAAGAATTCAAATTCCATTAAAATTCTTACATCAAAAATTCAACATTGATGGTTAGGTTGGCCACCAACCATTGAATTCCTTCATCAATATTCAAAAATGGTTAGGTTGGCTACCAACCATTGAATTTTGGCCACCAACCATTGAATTCCTTCATCAATATTCAAAATGGTTAGGTTGGCTACCAACCATTGAATTTTGGCCACCAACCATTGAATTTATTTCTCATGGATTGAAAACTTGAATCATTGCTTGCATCTTTATTTTTACTGCATCATTTTGATCTGCAAAAATAAAATAAAAATACTTAAAATATGTTATAATTTATTTATAAATTGTAGAACTATTTATTTCTAAAAATAAGTAATAATATTATTGCATTCTCGAGAATTGAGCTAAAATTTAAGTTTAAACAATTAAAATAACTCTAAAAATATAAAGTTATCACATTATTAAAAAAAGAAGAAAAAAGAAATTTTGTGAGTAAGTACAAGAGCAAAATATTATTTTCTAACTCTCATCTCCAAATCACCCCATCTCCTATCTCACTCTCACCATTTCTGCTACCACCATCTCTGTTACCTACCATCTTTGCCCATCTATCCCAGTCGATTTCTCACCCTCTCCCCCTAACTCACTCACACACAAACCCAAACAAACCCATTTCCATTTTTACTCGATCAAAGCCAACCAGCCAAGGAATCAATGTTGTTGCACTCAAAATCAATGGCCTGTCCGACTCTATTCAACATCGATCTAATGCCTATCATGCTTCTTAGAAAAAGTAGAGAATGGATCTGAGATGACAAACAAAAAAGTGTAGAGAGAAGCAAATTAATAAGTTTTTATGTATACTGATTTTGATTTTTTTATTATTATTAAAAAACTGTGAATGAAGTTTCATAATGGTTTGATTTTATTTTTTTATTTATTTTTTAGTAACTGAGCTTGCATGAGATGAGAAAATTGAGGCGTTTCTCCACCATTTTGGAAGGGGGATGCTGCATTTTTTTTTTTTTTTTTATATTCTAGCATTTCGTTGATTCGAAATTTCCCAGTCCACTATATATACATGGTTAATAAGTTTAGTATTTCCATTAAGATAAGAGTTGAAAACCACTCAGAAAAGTAAGAAGCATCAGATAAGTGTTTACCGGCAAAATCATCAGTTTCATGGCCGGAAGGGAAAATTGAAGAGTAATGCAGTCTTTTATTTTGTTTACATGATTTTTTTTTTCTTTTAATATCACAATATATGAGATGACATGGCATTGCTAGATTTGTTAACATGAATAATATATTATTAAATTAATATCACGTTAGCTTCGGCCATCAGATATATGTCAAATTCAATTCACGTGATCTACATTGCAAAAATTTTAATATTTATGACCTGAATCGCAAAAAAAAAAAAAAAAAAATTCATGCTAGATCTATAATTTTCGCCAACATTGGTATTTTTTTTTTATAATTAACCCAAAAATTTATTTATATTTGACCCAAGAGATGTTGGATGGGTCAAGAGCAAAAATACATAATTTTTTCATTTAATCATATTATTTTTTTAAAAAATATGCATGTAAGAGAAAAATATTTTATTTTCTAAAAGAAATTATCATAATTGGCACTTTATTAAAAATTGATTTAGTTAACAAGTAGATTTATTGTCTAATTCATTGATTAAAATTTTAATTTTTAGGACTACCATGTGAGAGAAATTTTAAATATGTGGGGTATTTAAATTCACTTAAAAAAAAAAAAAAAACTTAACATCACAAATATACAAAGTGATTTGTATATACTCCTAACCCCTTAAAAAATAACATATTAATACTACCTAATCATCATTTCTCATTAGCTATGATACTTTTATGCATTTTTTCTAAGATAAATTTTAGATATAATCTCCAAAAAGAATATTGCAACATCTCAACTCAGACAATAATTATATGAGATCCATAAATATATATCTTTATCAAATATCATTCAATAGATACCTCAATAGAAAAAAAAAATAGTCTTAATTTATTAGCTTCACAAATTTTTTTATACAAATAATTATGAGTAATTTCAAATTAATTTACCTGTTTGTATGAAAATAAAATTTTTAAAGTAAATTTAAGAGTATACCTAATTGTCTAATTACTCAAGTCATATATATAATTATTTTAACATATGTCTTATTTTTGAATAAATGGGTAAAAAAATGTGAGGGATACCACATTTTTGCCCTTTCTTTTGTTTTTCAAACTATAATTAGTTATCCACGTGCATTTATAACATTTAGAGACATAAAAAGACAGTAGGCTTCGTTGATTGAGGACAAGGCGTGCTGCAATTGAAGATGATCAGGAAAGTAAATGGGATGGGAATGAGGATCATAAACAAGCAGTCGCAATCAGAATTGATTATGGTTTGGTTTGGTTTTGCTTGGTTATTGAAAAAGAACTGAACTAAACCAAAATTTTCGGTACTTTAAAATTTAAGCACCAGAACTGAATCGAAGTGGAACTAGAACTATATTGAACCGACTTGAAATTTCGGTACAATACAGTTCGATTCTTTAATTCTATTGGGACTTTTGGTTTAATTTGGTTCAAATTGGTTCTTTGGTACTTCTTGTTAAAACACCAATTTCTGTTTGTAATTTTTAAAGCTAAAAAATCTATTTTTACAGCTAAAAATTCCAATAAAACAATAAGTAAATTTGCTAATTATTAAGCACACACTAATAACTATAAAGATTTTTAAATACAAATATATATAAATTTGCAAACCTCCAACATCCAACCAACATCAAATAGCCATTGTTATCAACATATAAAGTCTCAAATATTCATCAAATCATCAAACAACCATCAAGACTTCAATTACCCAACAAACAACCAAACAGAAAATATTTTTCAACCATCCAACATCAAACATCCATTGTTATTAACATATAAAGTCTCAAACATTCATCAAATCATCAAAAAACTATTGGTCTTCGACTTTAGCTACCTAAAAAACAACCAAATAGAAAATGTTCTTCAATCATTCAATATACGTTGTTCTCAACGCAAAAAACCATAAATAATATTACAATCCAGAATTTAATTTGGCAAAAAAAAAATAAATTACAATCATTAGTGCCTTGCATCTTCAAATAAGAATCATCGTCATCACTGGCTTGTATCTTTATCTAAAGCCTGAAAAAAAGGAAGAGTATGTATAATTTTCTACTTAACACTCAAAACCATATTGGCTATTTGAAGTTGAAAACATATTGTAATAAAAAATGCAAGGTTGATAATAATTTTCCCTATAAATTCCACACAAATTATAACTAACATAACAAGAAAATTAGTAAAAGCTATAGCCTTTTTTTGCAGGTTTCAACTTAATTTCTAGACTTTTGAAGTTGAAAATAGATGTAATCAAAATGCAAGGTTTAATTGTTGCAAAAAAGATAAAATTACAAAAGACAGAAAACTGAAAATGCAGGTTTTCAGAAAATAAAGAAAACTAAAAATGCAAGGTTTAATTGCTAAAAAATGTAATAGTGAGAAAAGATAAAAATCAGAAGACAAAGAAAATTGAATATGCATATTATAATTAACACTTATAGCAGGTTTGGTTTAGATTTCCACACTAATTCTTAGGAGCATATGTTGTACATATTTAGGATCCATTGTGATTTTTGAAAATGAAAAAACATAAATTCAATTAAAACATAATAAAACTTCCAGTATATCAGAATTTAATAAACTTCAGTAAACACAAAATTATATACCTGACTCAATACTCTCTACATCTTTAAAATCTTCCTCAATTTGGACTGGTAAAGGTGAATTTTTCAACCAGTCTTGGCTGCAAATTAAAATCTCAACAGTTAAGGGGTTTAAAGAACTTCTAAACTTGTCAAGTGTTCTACCACCGATACTGAAAGCAGACTTTGAGGCCACTATGGAGCATGGAATTGCAAAAACATCTCTAGCAATCTTAGATAAGATAGGATATCTAATTGCATTTACTTTCCACCAAAGAAGGAGACTAAAATAAGGGAATATTTTTCTTGATATTCATCTAAATACTTATCCAACTCAGATTTTTCAGATCTCCTTCTTTGGTTTGCTGGCCTCAAGAAATATTCATCAATTTCTTCATCCTTTGAGCTACCCTCACCCAATGTACTCACATTACAAGACAAGAAAGGATCCAAAGCCTTATATTCATCAATCAAGTCATTAAGGGCCTTAGTCACCCTTCAAACCAATTTTGCAGCTTCTTCTACCCTAAAATATTGTATGTACTTATCCCTAAGATAATCAATTTTATACCTAGGGTCTAAACACATAGCAACAAACAACATGACATTCATTTTGCTCATGGTTCCCTAATATTTATCAAATTTAACCCTCATTTGCTTACCCATTTCAACCAAAGAAGAATCTGTGTTATTTTGGCGAACATTAAGCTCCCTCAATATTTCAATGATTTTAGGAAAGTAAATATTTGCAGTGAAATACAATGAACCTGAAAGTTTGACTGTCACATCATAAATTTTTTTTAAAAATCTACAAAAAAAAATCACATTTTGCCAATCCTTATCACATGGCAAATCATCCCCAAAATGTTCTACAAACTTACTGTCCACATTCTCTAGCCTATCAAACACCTTTTGATAGGCTAAGGCAGTATCCAACATCAAATATGTTGAATTCCACCTAGTCGGACAGTCTAAACACAAACCTAATTTACTATTAATACCCAACTCCACACAAATTTGCTTGAAAACTTAGAGCCTTTGAGGGCTATACTTGACAAATTTTACAATAGATCTAATTCTATTGATAGCCCCTTTGATGACATCTAAACCATCCCTAACAACTAACTAATGTTATGTGCACAATACCTCATGTGGAATGACTCACCTCCTAAAATAAATGCATCCTTTTTCATCAATATTTTTTAGTTGTTGGACTGTAGTGTCATTTGATGATGCATTATCAACTGTAATGCACATCAATTTATTGATTTCCCACTCATTCAAACAAAACTCAATTGCATTTCCAATATTAACCCTTTGTAACTCTTACCACAATAGAAATTAAGAATTTTTTTTATGTAGTACCTATTCAGAATCAATAAAGTGCCTAGTCAAACACATGTAAGACAAATTTTGCAAACTAGTCTAAGTATCAATAGTAAATGATACTCTTTGACATTGAGTTTTAATTATGCTTTGAAGTTTTCTTTTTTTGTTCTATAAACAATGCATAACAATCTCTAACACCTGTAAACCTAGATAGAATTTGAAATTGATGACAACACTCATAAACTCCCTAAAATCCCCTCTTTCAATTGTCCTAAAAGGCATTTCATCCTTAATTATCATTCTAGCCAACGCTAGCCTACACTGTTCCTAATCAAAAGCCCAACAAGACATTTCACCTTCTAATCCAATTGGACCTTGTCTAAAATTTAGTATTTTTTGCCCTCCTTGATTTTTATTTTTCTTAAAAGCTTCAACTAACTCTCTTTTGTAAGAAAATTTCCTGTAATTTAAATGTTTCCACAAGCTAGAAGTACCCCCCTCACTTGACCCTTGGTAATCTTTACGACACCATAAGCACTTAGCCCTTTTTGTTTCTCTACCCTCACTATTAATAACCTTCTCAAAATGAGTCAGATGTCTGACATAGTATTTTTCTTAACATTAACTGTTTGTACTGGACTACTATTACTAAGCCTAGGATTAGATTTTGGAGAGGGAAGTGGACTTATTATACCTTCATTATTATTAACACTTGAACCAGTAGCACTAGCAGGAGTTTCACTTGGCAGAGGCCCACTTCGAGAAATGTCTCTGAACCTTGAAGTAGGAGTGGTAGCAGTAGAACTACAACCTCTAGTAGCAGAACTTAACACAAATGTGAAGAATGACTTGCAAGGTAGGGGTGGAAGCACAGGAATCTGCACCTTGGTTTAGGTGCAATTTTTTTTTTTTTTTAACAACACCATTTGCTGTAATTGTTGTTGGCCCTTCTGTAGTATCTTTTATGTTATTGCTTGAATCTTTCCCTTGTTTCACCATGATTTGCAAGCCTAAAAAATAAAATTGGAAATTGAAGCCAAATAAGAAACAAACAAATTCTTACTATAAAAGAACATAAACAAAATTTATAAAATAAGTTACAAGTTATTTATTAACTCATCATTAACAGAATATTGAATATTGCACAAAGAAACAAAGTAATGAGATTATATTAAAAATTAAAATCAAACAGATACATTACTAGACATCCATTACAAGGCATAAAATTCAGACATACTATAATTGAAATAATAGAACTAAATTCATTAACCTAAAAGTAAGTTCATACATTACATGAAGTAAATTTAGAAATGAATTCAATTCATACATTACATAATGTAATTGAAATAGACACCCGAATTGACATTTCTAGATTAAAATGTCATTCATTTTAATTTTAAGATTAACAATATAAGTAAAACAATTAAGAATAAGCACATCACAATACAAAAAAAGTGAAAAAGCTAGATTTGTCAGATACAATATACAAAAAAGCGTATCACAGAACAGAAACACAACAAAGCATAAAAATCAATTTATACAGAATTCCTAAAATAAAAAAAATTGACTAAAATTATAAATACATTAAAATTTAACACTCTCATATGATAGAAACTCCAAATTTAATAATCAAAATACTAAAATTATAGAAACACTAAAATTAAAACAAGCAAATCACAGAAACACAACCAAGTATAAAAACCAATTTATACAGAATTCCTAAAATAAAAAAAAAGACTAAAATTACAGAAACATTAAAATTAAAATTTAATGCTCTCAGATGATAGAAACCCTAAATTTAAAAATCGAAACACTAAAATTAGAAAAATACAAAAATTAAAACCCTAAAATTAGAAAATCTAAACTCAAACTCAACATGCATGCACAGTTAATGGGATGAGTGAAGAAATACCTGAGTTGATAGAAAGAGTTTGGACTTGTGACAAGAGAGTTCTTCTATTTGAATTGAGAGAAGGAGAGAGAGAGAGAGAGAGAGATTTGGCTGAATAGATAAGAAAGAGAGAGGATTTGGGGCGATTTGGGTCTGTGATGGGTGATTATTTATTCGATATGATATATGAGAGAGAGAACGAGAAGAATGAGATAGGATTTGGAATCAAAAAGAAGAAAAATAGAAGTTTTAGGTTTGTGATGACTAAGAACATTGATTAAATGTTCGAAGTCATATATGAGAGAGAGCGAGAAAAATATGTGAAATAGAGAGTATATTTGGGAAAAATGAGAAGAATAGGTTTACAAAGAAGAATTTGAGCACATCAAGAAAGGATTTGGGTTAAGAACATCTTGGATATGGCAAATTGAAGGAGAAGAAGACGAAAATGGAGCTAAGAACAGTAGAAGGCTTTGGTTATGGCAGAGAGGTTATCTTCTCTCTCTGGTAGCAGGAGGAAAAAATTAGGGTTAGGAAAAACTTTTTGGTTTTGATTCCCCATACCCGTTTTTGCCAGTTGCCATCCATTTTCATTGTTATTATTATTATTATTATAGAAACTTACAATTAAAGGGGCCTAAAAGATAATTATTATTATTATTATTTTTAATTGTAATGGGCCTAGATGGCCTATTTTAACGGGCTTTATTATTATTTATATTTTGATGGGTGTGTATATATATATATAATATTTTTACTCATAATATATTATAATTTGGTTCGATCATGATACTTTTAGTTTAGTATAATACAATTCAGTTTAGTATAGTTCTCAGTTCGGGTATAAGCTATGAATCTATACCGTACCAAATTAAAATTTTCGATACAATTCGGTATAATTCTCATCCTAAGTGCCAAACTTTTCATAGTACAATACTAATTCAGTTCGGTATTTTGGTTCGATCTAGTATTCCCAAGTACCATGCTCAGCCCTAGTCATAACACTAACTTCTCTAATAAATTTTTTTTTTTTTACCAAGAGATATTATATAACATAACCTTATCCATTAAGTAGACAAATACAAGTATCAAGTTGATAAACTCAATAGAAAGATGAAATTAATAATTTCACATAAAAGTGAAATTTGAACATAAAATCTCTTAATTCTAAGATCTCAATCTTACTTTTAATAATTTCCCACTTCAATTTAAGTTTTTCTTTAAATGTCATGATCAAATAATAATAATAATAATAATAATTCATGAAAGTTTCCAATAAATAACATGCAGGAGAATGTTTTAAAAAAAAATTCATATCAATTAAGGTGTTGTTAAATATTTTTCCTTATTGCTTTAATATATTGCTAATGAAAATTTAACTCTACTCCTCTATTATCAAATAAAAAAAAAGTTAAATTACGAAATAACCATTTTTTAATCTACCTTAACATATATTCAATATAATTATTTAATTTTTATCTATATTAAATATAAAAAACTATCATCTATTTAACCATGATGATAAATAACAATTTTTTATTTATAATAATTATAATAATTTTTAAATTAATTTATAGAACTATTCTATAGAACTAAACTGATCTGTCAATTAGATTGGTTGGTTGAATCATAATTTTTACAATTTAATTTAATATTTCGTTTGGTTCTAATAACATGCATTAGACCTAAGAATTTTTTTTTTTCCCACAAAGATTTTAAGGTGCATTCACAACCTTCATATATTATTTTTAAGTTGTTGAGGTTAAAAATCGAATGAATAAGATATGAATTGAGTTAATTTTAAGATTAATCAAAATTCTTCAGGAATTACTATCTTGAAAGAGAAAAGTACTATTACAGTATTTGGAGTGTGGTCCCCTCAAAAATTAAATATTTCAATCCGCCGGTTCATCCAAACTAATTTTCAGGTCTATATATTAATTAATAAATTTAAGATACTTGTTTTATTTTTGTGTTTTTGGAGGGTTGTAGAGTAAAAGAGCAAAAGCTCTAAAGAACGAGGGCCGGCTTAAATTTTTTTAGGTGTTTTAAACTTTTACTATTGAATAACGCCAACTCTCATATATACATTAAATTAACTCAAAATTCAAATATCTTTAATTTAATATTTTGAATTTCAATAATAATTTTCTAGAAATCAATATAAAAATTAAAAATAAATTAAATTTTAAAAAGATAAGAACAATAATAATTAAAAATAGAAGAATTAGAATGATAGCACCTGAAAAGTTGAATACTTGAAATGAATATAATAATAACAATGAGAATTTTGTAGATAGAGAAAATTTTATTTTTATTTTTTTAGAGAAGACTTTTCTTTATAGAGAAGAGAGCAACTTTCTTCTTCTAAGAATATTCTTGATTCAATGTATAACAATTTTGAGGTAATGGAAGTTTAAAGAGAATACTAAATATTAACTATCTTAATCCAATGTTAACAATTTAAATAAAGTGATTTTCGAGAAGTAAAAAGCATTAAAATTTTCTTAGAAAATAGTAACTAATTAAAGAGGTAACATTAAAATAATATCTAAACCATAAAGATTTATGTTATTTTTTATGATAATTATAAATGGGAGTAATTGTAGGAGAATAATAATTA